>BSBN01000754.1:4200000-4730667 GCA_027924645.1 Cunninghamia lanceolata
GGAGGACAGGATTGAAATTAAGACCCTCCCGGTGATAAGGAGGACTGAAAAATGGTTGAGAGAAAAGAAGCAACAGGGGTCTCAAGATAAAAATGTTCAACAATTATCTTCAGTGGTTGCATCACCACTTCCCCTGGATCCTTCTAATCAACCTCTTGCTATCTGTGGTGCAGGTGCTTCTGAGCCATCACCTGAGAAGAGCCCTGTCACCAAGAAATCCAGAAGGGTCCTCACAGATATTCTGCCTTCTCGTGTCACCAGGCTGAGAACCAAAGGTAAAAGGAAAAAGCCAGTTTCTGAAACAATAATTGTCGACTTAAATTCAGAAGAAGAAGCAGAGGACCCCATGGGGGACAAAGAAGCAAGCCCAACCAGAACAGAAGCAGTTGATACTGGTTCACAGTCAGAGGATGTTTTGGGTACTCCGGAGATGTTGATGATTTCAGATAAACCTTCTGATGGAGAAAAACTCAGGGAGACAACCCCGGCACCAAAGTGGCTAGAGAGCTCTATATCTGATAAAAAGAAGGTGGTTCCTTTCGTTCTCCCTCTGGAAGATATGGTAAGTAAATGTCTGGGGAAGACCCCCAAGTCCAAAAGACTTAAAACAGTGTCCAGGATAGATATTGACCCAAGCACTGGTAACTGGAGCGCAGAAATAGCCAAGCCAGTGACCGAGGGAGAGGTTCAAGATCCTACAGTGCATGATTTCACTGTGGAAAAGATAGACCTCGGTACTGCCTCTAGAGCTGCAGATGTACACCATCTCGAAGCTTCAACTAAAAGAATGGTCAATCGAACGATGAAAGATGAAAGGGAGAAAAGAGAATTAAAACAAGCTCTGCGTGCAATGGCAGAATATATTGAAGCCATCAACAATCCTACCCCACAAGTTCCCTTGTCTTTCGACCCAAAGTCACCCGTCAACCAGAAAATGTTAGATCAAGTTCATAGGAGCAAAATGGTCTCAAAAACATTTGATGGCTGGTTAGACAGCATTGAGCAAAGGGGAACTGAGTATATTCATGAACTCAAAGGCATATATGACCTGACTGCTACTACCATTGAAGATCTTAAAGCACAGGTTGCTGTCTGGGCTAAGGACGAAGGCAAGTGGACCAGTGTGACGAACCAAATAGAGGAAGTTCGGAAATATGGGCTGGAAAAGTTTTTGGCAGAGATGAAACTGACTGGTGTGGATGAGGATTTATTGTATGTGAACAAAAAGAATATCGAATGGAGGAACTCCATATCCCGACAAGCACGCTTTGAAGTCTCAAAGCTAATTAAGGAGATAACGGACTTCACTCAGTCATTGCAACGTGATTTGCAATGTATCGACGTAAAATACATGAAGGATGATGGAAAGCCTGAAGAAGATGTTGAAGCAGTAGCCCAATCCTTTAGGGATAAGATCCGTTTTGTTAAAGAGAATGATAATATTCTAATTGAGGATTTCTCCAGAGTTTCTAAAGTCGAATCCCTGCTCTACCTCTGTATCGACGCACTCCCTGAACACAAGGAAAAATTCGGGAAAATGCAAAGGGAAAAGGAGGTCTGGAAATTGAGGATGAAGCATATAGGCATACCAAACTTTCCTAAAATTCAGGAGTTCGTGGCTGCCTTTCAGGAGTGGAGAACCCAGCATGCTTCCCAGGCTCTCGACAGCAAATCAGGGGATGCTGATTCATCGCCCCAGTCATAACCGCATCAGCTCTTTCTTTTTCAAGTCCTTTAATTTATGTTATTTCTGGCAACTTTAATCTTTTACGATCAGTTGTTAAAACTAAATCCCGTATGGGTTAGAGTGATGTTAACTCTGGGTTTAATTTGCTCGAGGACATGGTTAAGCCTTTGATATATATTTGTTTTTCAAAATTTTTAAAGAGAGAGAAGTGAGAAACAAAAAGGGAAGAAAGGGGAATTTCAGAAAAACTGTGTTTATTTTTACATATATGATGATTGTTTGAAAAATTTTCATCTGTGAATGAAAAGAGGAACGATTGCTGCTTATTTGGATCTGTGTGTCTAAATGTGTGAAATTTGATTTTCTGTGAGAAATCTTCTTTTACCTGGTAATTGCTCTTTGTTTGAACAACCCATCGTGTGTGTTATTTTTCCTTACGAGTTCAGCAAATTTATATAAATATATTCATGTATTCGAAGGTACTAAAGTAGAATCTGTGCATTCTATCCTGCTACTGTATGAATTAATCACATTCATGACATGGCTATGTATGGATGTTAGTCAGCCTTAGGCGTTTTCTGGTTAAAAATGCGATTTAGTTAGCTGAATAGGCTAAAATTCGTTGAAAATCATAAAGGGAGCTGTACCTAAATTCAGAGGGGAACTAATTCAAAAGGTTCACCCATTTGTTGTTTAACTCATTTGTTCTTGAAAGAAGGCTATAGGGTCAGAGCAAGTAATTTTCAGAATAAGAGCAAATCTGTTAACCAACACATACCATATTCAAAGTTGTTGAATTTTGTCACCCAAGGCTCGACATTCCATAGTGGAATAACCAAGTGCTCGATGATATGTACAATAATGAGGTGTTGAATGATTATTTTGTAGAATCTTTTTGTGTGTTGGAGGAAGAGTGATTAAGCAATCCTTGAGTAGACTTGAAAAAATACACTCTTGTTGAGATTGAATAGAAGATATAGGTGGAGTAGGAAGCAACCCTTTTTATTGTGAATATGGTGGAGAGAACGTAGGAGAAGGTCGGAAACCTAAACCTACTTTAGACAAGTGCGGTGTTGGTTCCATGGGTTCCTTAATTCCTTGTTATTTTCCTCCTAACCCATTTCCATTGTATCCAAGTTTACAAATGATTTTGAATCCATGCCTATAACGCATCTCCAAGTTCGCAGGAAGAGGAGAGACTACATTATTAGCTTTGTTGAAATGAGAAGTGTTATCATGTGTTCAAGAAGAAGTAGAAGGATCATTCTTTTTATCATGGTGAGGAGGGTCAATATTTGTTTCAACAAGCCCATGGGGGTTGAAATTTAAAGGGACCTCGTCATTACCAAGACATGCATTAGAAGAAGATGATCCATTAGATTGAGATGATATTTTACAACCTTTATCACAAATGGCCATAATTTCTATAGAAGAAAGTGGATCATCATTAGTGGCAAAATAAATATCAAAAGTTCCATCATTACTTTTGAGTTTTAATTTTTTTATCAGTAGGAGATTGTGTTGAAGAAATTGCATTTACCTTTGAGGTTTTTGGGTGTGAGGCTCAAATTTTATATTCACCAGCAAAGGTGGGTGTAAAATATAATGAACCCCAATCATGACCAAAAAATGCATTTGAAGGAACGCCACTATCTTGACCATTACTGTTGTTAGCAGCAGAGGGTAGTGGTTTGGATTTTGTTCAAAGAAGGGATCGAATTATTTAGAGGGATTTGATGTCTCTCTTCCATTTGCAAGCAATGTTCCTGAACCAGATCAACTTCAATTGTATGGAGCTTGTTTTAAAAAATGTACTTTATTAAACAATGAAGGGTAGACGAGACTGGCCCCATGGCATGAATCCAAGGTCTACTAAGAAGAAGATTGTATGCGAGAGGATTAGGCATGACATGGATAAGGATAGGCAATGTCATAGATCCAACCTTAATGTTTAAGGTGATAGTACCTAATGATTGTCTACCAACATTATCAAAGCCACGAATATTGAGTTTATCTGGTTTGATAAGAAATGTATCAACATTGATCTTATGTAACAAGTGTATGCCACAAACATTAAGACCTGATCCACCATCAATCATAGTGCTTCTTACCCTCATTTTATTAATAATTATGAATATCTTAAGAGGCTCATATTGGTTTTGAACTTCTCTGGGAGGTAAATTATGTTGTTAAAATAAGATATCTAATGTTGTCACATGCATACAACTAAATAGGGATGCCACATCATTTGGTCTAATAGAAGGTGGAACAAATACCTTTTGTAGAGCCTCTTGGAGCATGCCATGGTATGTATCTGATCTTTGCATTAAATCCCATAGAGAGATCTTAGTTGGAGTAGCATGGAGCTGCTCGACAAGATCATATTCTCTAACAACATGTTAAGGAAGATGAGGAGGTGGGGGAAGAAAATGTTGAGAAGGTGGAAGAGAAAGAGGCATTCTTGGTGCTTCCTTACTTTTCTTGTTATTATGGATGTCATGTGTGTGAGAAACCACATGATAATAAGGTTTTTGCAACACATTTTGAACACCTTGATTCTTTTGAGTAATTTGCTTTGTAAAGTTGAAGATGTAACCAGGAGGTCGAGATGGTTTTGGAACACCTTGAACTGTAATCATAGGTTTAGAGAAAAGAGGTGGATTAGGTGCCTCATGTACAATGATTTTAGGAATATTTTGAACATTAATGAACCTATTCACTATCCCCTTAGTGGTAGAAATAATTCTATTATTGGTGATGGAATTTATATTGTTATCTTTTTGAGAATTATCAAATTCAGGAGAATGTGATGAATGCCCAATATCTACCCATGGGGGATCCATAAGAGAAGGATATTCATCAACGAATGATTCATCTTTTGAAGGGAGAGAATTATAATGAAGAGAGGGTAGAGTTATGTTAAGAAAACTGTTGATGATTATTTCTTTAGTAATGTCCAAGGGGCTTGAACATGCACCAAAGGAGGAATATCAAGGGTCTTCACATCCTTAGTCATATCCAAGGTATTTGAACATTCAACCAAGGGAGGAAGATCAATAGGATGAGTCATGGAATCATCATGTATTTGGTAGAAGTAGTAGTATGCTCAACATCCTCTAATGCCACATCTCAAGAAGAGAGATCGTTCAAATGAAGAGAATTTAAAGTAATGTTAAGGAATGTGTCAATGATTCCTGTTGGCAAGAGACATTGTGTGGCTTCATGATTGTTTTCATTGATGGAAACAAAGTCTATTCCACACATCTACAGCACATAGTATGTCTATACTGGATGATAGATTGAAGATTGTTTAAGTCCAGTGAGCAAGAACAGAGCATTCAACAAGGTCCGACAATCAGGCCTGGATCTCTCAGATGGTGTAACTCAGTAAGTTGCAGACTTGGACAAGCCAAGAGGAGTATCATGACTACTATATTACAGAGATTGAGCCTTCGGTGAGAAAACATGGAAAAGATATGAGCATCTGAGTGTTGGGTTCCAGACAGGCAGAGCAAACTAAGGAAGAACTAACCGACAGAGTATCAGACTTCAATCCAGATGAGAAATTGATGATGATCAAGCTATTTGAGGGATCATACAATATTGGCTGACATGATTGATGACTTCAATGTCTATGATTTTGATACGCATCACATATCAAGCATGGATTCAGCCGACAGATCAATAGTTTGCAAATATCTTGAGTATTCCGGTTGCTGACTAGAAAGTTGTTGAAATCCTTGGTGTGGATACATATACCAGATGGATTCCAGTATGAAGGTGTGTGTGTAAGGACATAGTGTGTGAAGAAAGGTATAGATAAGTGTGGAAGCAGCAATACAAGTCCGGTATGTGATAGAACATCAGTACTAAAGCAAAGGAAGAATGAAGTGCAGTAGATCAGTATATTGAGCCTAACTGGAATTGAACCTCAGCATATGTGGATGCCTCTAATCAGTTCAAACACCTAGTTACCTTCCATAAACTTTGTAGACAGTGAGTCTCTTGTAGGTAGTGTGCCTCTTGTGAGCAGTGTGCTCAGGCAGTGAGCCCTAAGTGGCAAGTGCCATTTTGTACTTCTTATTCTTTTAACAGAGAATACAATCTTGGGTTAGTCACCCCGTGGTTTTTCCCTTAACAGGGTTTTCCATGTAAAAATCCTTGTGTTATGTGTGTTGATTTTATTTCTACTCTCATAATTATGTATGCTTATATGTTTTGATGCTGCACTAATTGTTAAAGGAGAAAAGAAAGTTAAGATATTTAAGATAACTGATTCACACCCCCTCTCAGTTATCTGCCTTGTTTCCAACAATTGGTATCAGAGCCAAGTTCCTCTAAACAGAGCCTAACAGCTTGAGGAAGATCTAGGAATCTCAATGGATATGTATGGTATGAAGGAACAACTTCAGTCTGCCTTAGATGATCTTGAGCAATCTCACTTTGAAGTCAACAACTTGAGAGAAAGACTCAAACAAGCTGATGATTTCATAAATGAGCTACAAGAAAAACTGAGTATCTCTTTGAAAAAGAGAAAGGAACTACTTCAAAAATTAGCAAGTCAGAGTGAAGCCAATGATACTAATGAAGATCTGAATGAGAAAAACAAGCTATGTGAGAAGCTATCAAAGGAGGTCATTATGGTAAGGCATGAGATGGAATCAGGGGTTATGAGATTCACCCAAGAAATTGAAGAGAAAAGGAAAATTGAAGATAATATAAAACAATCTCTCAAGGAGAAGATAGAGGACTGCCACAAAATGGACAGAATAATCAGGCATCTTGAATCTGATCTTGAAGAAGCTAGAGATAATGAAGAACAACGTGAGAATCAGATAGACACTCTTAAACAAGATCTTCAAACAACAAATGAATACAAAGAGAAATTCAAGATAAGCTCAGCTCAACTTTAAGTTCTTCTTGAAAGCCAAAAGAGGGTAGATGACAAGCGTGGCTTGGGATATGAAAAGGTGAAAGCTCTAGATCCGGTCAAAAGAACTCTGGATCAGGAAATCAAAGAAACAGGCCTAGAAGACCTTCGGTAAGGCAACCAAATGCTCAAAGATATCCATCCTTCAATGGATACTGCTACAATTGCAACAACTTCAATCATAAAGCAACTCAGTGCAGAAGAAGAATGAATCAAACTAATTCATCCATCTCCGGACATTGTTTCAATTGCAAAAGGTATGGTCACAAATCTCATGAATGTAGAAATATGCAAATTAAGAATTCATTCCATGGTAGATGCTTTGCATGCAATAGTTTGGGACATATGGCTAATCAATGCAGATCAAAAGGATATCAGTCAAATATGTAAAGAAATGTTGTTTGTTACAATTGCAATAGATCTAGTCATTTTGCCAAATTCTGCAGAAGTAAAAATCAGGATAAAAGAGGTCTGATGCATCATAATCAAAATCAAGACAAGGGAAAAGGAAAAGTAAATGCGGATGAAGTTCAAAGGGAGATGAGCAAGATTTGGGTGAAGAAGAGTACATAAAATGATGGGGATGGATCCGCACTAGAATCTGGTGCTGATATTCCTTCCGAAAACTAAATAGATGAGCTCTGGCTCAGGGGGAGTCACAAAGAAAAACAAATTCCCCCAGCTAGTCAATTGGTCCCTGAATTTGGCACTTGGAATGATTGCGGATTAAAGGGTTATCACAAAATTATCTAAATAACCCTTGGTAAAAATGTGAAAGATCCACATAGAATTTTGCAAGAGTTTAATCATCCAAGATTGATCCAGTTTGATAGCCATCTGGTAAAATTAGGATTTTCACAAATAGGTATGATTCAAAATTGAGATATCTTGATCTGCGGATTCATGACATGATTGGAGGAAAGAAAAGACATTATCTTCTATCACAAAAATGATTCTAAGTGTATCTCAGTAATTCAAAAAGATATCTCTCAAAACAAGACAACTGAATAACTTAAGTTGTGCATTTATTGCAATAGGAAATTAGGGTTTGCGCTGAGATAAAAGGGTTCTTTTACTCATCATTAGCACATTTTCATTCGAGAAGAAGAAAGGAAGAGCTCTGCATCAAGTTTTTACAACTTTCTCAAAGATCAACAGCAAAATCTGATTCAACCAGCGACCTGTTCTGGCTCTTATTGTGAACCCTAAAAGCGTAAAAAGGTATTTCCATTTCTAAATATCTCTCTCTAAATCTTTTGCAAAGATGGCTACTCCAATGGTTTTTAAGATCATTGCTAGGCCATGCCCAAAGTTCAAGAAACACCCCTACAAATCCCTAGAAGTTGATTCCTTAGGCGCTCTTTCTAGCATTCTGCATGGGGTTCTACACGCAGAAGATGTTAGGGTGTACATCCACACCAATATTGAGGAATTTGGAGAATCTAAGCTGATGGATATCTACCATAAACAATTAATAGATGAAACTTTTGAACTCAAACCTCAATACAAGGCCCTCCAGGATAAGCATTTTAGACATTGCATCCACTTTCCCTATTTTGTAGAAGATGAATGGGTCCTGTATGTTCTTAATAGAATACATGACAATTTCATGTGGTTGATGAAGCCCTTCAAGATAACAAAAGATACCATTAGGGTAGTAACTGGATTGCACTCATCTGGTGGGTTGCCTACACTCAAATCTGTCAAGAACCAGATAGTAAGTGAAGTTACCGAATCTAAGTTTGACAAAAGAGCAATGACAATAGAAGATATTACAGATCCAGATATCAAATTTTCTTCTATGATCATTGGTTATAAAATCTATCATTCCAGCAGGGAGAATTCTGTGTCCAGAACTACAATTTATACAACATATCAGATGCTAAGGGAAAATGTTGATTATGACCTATGTGATCTTCTAAACCAACTATTAGAAAAATTGCAAAAGATCAAGAAGGATAAGAAGAACTCATTCAAGTATGGTGGCTTAATACTGTGTCTGTTCTTTTACTATATGAATGAGCTACCCAAATCAAGTGGTTGGGTATGGCAAAATGACAGGCTGGTTGCCATACAAATCAGAGACTATATGTATGGACTTGGTGATGCTAAGGCTCAAAGCACAGCGCTCTGGGGATACTTTAAAAATTTCCAAAGTATGATGTAGGCCAGAGAAAGAATTCCTCAAACAATAGTTGAAAAATATAAGGATACAGTATGCTTCATGGTAGACACTGATCAATGCCAAATGGAGGCAATTGAGCCCAGGAAAGTCTAGATTATGCCAATGGGATATGAGGTTGATGAAAAAATCCTAGAGCTGCATATCCAACACTTGCTGAGTAAGCCTATAGACCCTGAGGTAGAAAGGTTTGGAACCTTTGAAGAATTAAGTGTAAAGATTCATGTTGAACTAAGGCAACCAGAAATAAAAAGGAAAGTTAGAAAGGAAGTAGAGGAAATTGCCAAGAGATATGGCATATCAAAAGAGGCAATTGATGCAAATAGAGAGAAAATATAAAGAGTTGAGAAAGAGAAACAAGAAGCAGAAAAAGAAAGTGTTCCGGTGCCAGCCTCTTCCTGGACTAGATCCTCCAAGAGCTCTGCACCTGCCACCTCTAAGAGCTCAAGAGCCTCAAAACTGGAAGCCAAGACATCTAAAAAGGGAGAAAAGAGAAAAAAAGCAAAAGCCACAAGGGCTTACATAAGCCAAAAGGATGATGAAGAAACAGAGTCTAATGAGGAAGTTAAGAAAAAGAAGAAGAAGAAGAAAACATCTGGGGAATCCTCTGCCGATAAAAACAAAGAAGAAGAGGCAGAAGAATTTGTTGAAAGGCCCACTCTTTCTATTGATGATGTCATCAAGGCAGTCATTGTGGATGGGAATCTACAACCAGTAACAAAATTTTATGATGAGTATAGTGACACAGACAAAAGGATCTTGGAAGAAGCTATAGTCAAGTACCTAAATATTTATTATAAAGCCTTTATTGAAATCATTTCATTAATTCCTAAAAGTCTGGAGAAGGTACTTGAACTGAGAAAGGAGAATGCTAAGGCAAAGGACTTAGAGATCTAAGAATAGATTGTTATTCAGCTCTATCCTTCCATTACTCTGAAGCAAATGAACATGATCTTTAAGGACTGCAAGGATGAGTTCTAGAGCAAAGCAAGAATGAACAAACTAATGCTTGGAGAGACTGATCAGGTAGCAAGAGAAACAAAAGACATCCTCCATAATGCCTTCAAAAGATTCAATCTTCCTATCATAGAGGAAATAGATGAAGAACCTTCTACCATGGATGTCGAAGGATTAAATGCATCAAAAGAAGATTCTACTGAGAAAAATGTAGAAGGGTCTAAAGAGACAGATGAGGGGAAGTCTAAAGACTTGGATTCCTCTGTTCCAGAAGAGGAAGTTCATGAAGAAGTTAACATCTCTCCTCCAGATCCCACTGCAGACATTCCAGAATCAGGAACTGAAGGAGAAGGAAGAAAAGAAGAAGAAGTGAGTCAAGAAGAGGAGGTAAAGGGAAGAGAACAAGAAAAAACAAAGAAGATCTCTGATGATAGTTCAGAGATTCCAAAAGAAAAGAAGACTTAGTCTTCAACAAGAAATTCTTGAACAAAGAGCTAATGGAGATAGATGAACCAGAACTTTTTCAAGGACCACTAAATTTTGATTCCCTCTCTCTGGTCTAGACAATATAGATAGCATCTTTTGCCCAAGCTAAAGCAAAAGAAAAGCTTCTAAAGTCTCACATGGAAGATTGTGAGCTAATAGAGATTGCATCCGGGATGCTGGAGAAGATCATGCCATCCTTCTAAAAGGATCCCTTGGCCTCTCCATCCGGTAACCTAAAATCTCTGGTAAACTCATTCAACACTCATTTTGATTCCTTAGAGAAATTGACAGAAGAAAAGGTCCGGAAAGAATTTTTGGGAAAGAGATTCACTGAAATACAGGGACTCATAGCTAATGATAGGAGAACCTTGGATTTTGGGATAAATAGCCTAGAAAATGCTCTTAAAGATGGTGGAGAAATGTACAAATTTTGTCTATCTTGGTCTAAAGTGACAGAGGATATTGAAAAGAAGGTGAAAGAACAAGAAGGTAAACTGCCAAGTTTATCTCAGAATTTTGATCCCCTCACCACATCCATAATGAATCAAGAGTGTCAGGCTATTGCCATTATAAATGAAATAAAGAGGCTTGAAAATGAGAAGAAGAATATAATAAGTAGGATGAGTCAACTTAGAGGGATAATTATCCCTAAGTTAGAGGCAATGCATGAGGCCTTAACTGATGCTCAGACCACAGCCCAGACCAGTGATTCGGTAGACTTAAGAAGGGTAGAAGCTTATGCATTTGTGTTGAGTGGTCACATCTCAATTTTGGACAGGATGAAGCAGAGTTGGGCAACAGAATTTGTACAGTTGAAAACCACTTTTATGGATATACTTAAGTATATGTAAGTATGACATGTATATATACTTATGCAGCTATGTATAAGTTGATTTTGCAAATTTTGGTGTGTGGATTCCACCCTTTGCCATTGATGTCAAAGGGGGAGTGAGGAGTAGTGAAAAATGTGTAATCTAGCTAAGGGGGAGCTCCGGTAAAAAAGTACATAAGACAGAGCATTAGCCTAGGGGGAGTTTGCTACGACACTTAGTCATTTTTCACTAAGTGTTGCCATCAATGCCAAAGGGGGAGATTGTTGGCAAGAGACACTGTGTGGCTTCTTGATTGTTGTCAATGATGGCAAGAAAGTCTATTCCACACATCCACAGCACATAGTATGTCTATACCAGATGATAGATTGAAGATTGTTTAGGACCGGTGAGCAAGAATAGAGCATGCAACAAGGTCCGACAATCAGGTCCAGATCTCTCAGATGGTGTAACTTAGTAAGTTGCAGACCTGGACAAGCCAAGAGGAGTATCATGACTACTATATTACAGAGATTGAGCCTCCGGTGAGAAAACATGGAAAAGATATAGTGTTAGGTTCTAGACAGGCAGAGTAGACTAAGGAAGAACTAACCAACAAAGTATCAGACTTCAATCCGGATGAGAAATTGATGATGATCAAGCTATTTGAGGGATCATACAATATTGGCTGACATGATTGATGACTTCAATGTCTATGATTTTGATATGCATCACATATCAAGCATGGATTCAGCTGACAGATTAGTAGTTTGCAAATATCTTGAGTATTTCGGTTGCCGAATAGAAAGTTGTTGAAATCCTTGGTGCAGATACATATACCAGATGGATTCCAGTATGAAGGTGTGTGTGTAAGGACATAGTGTGCGAAGAAAGGCATAGATAAGTGTGGAAGCAACAATACAAGTCCGGTATGTGATAGAACAACAACACTAAAGCAAAGGAAGAATGAAGTGCAGTAGATCAGTATATTGAGCCTAACCGGAACTAAACCTCAACATATGTGGATGCCTCTCATCAGTTTAAACACCTGGTTACCTTCCATAAATTTTGCAGATAGTGAGTCTCTTGTAGGCAGTATGCCTCTTGTGAGCAGTGTGCTCGAGCAGTGAGCCCTAATTGGCAAGTGCCATTTTGAACTTCTGATTCTTTTAACAGAGAATACAATCTTGGGTTAGTCACCTTGTGGTTTTTCCCTTAACAGGGTTTTCCACATAAAAATCCTTGTGTTATGTGTGTTGATTTTATTTCTGCTCTCATAATTATGTATGCTTATATGTTTTGATGCTACACTAATTGTTAAAGGAGAAAAGAAAGTTAAGATATTTAAGATAACTGATTGACCCCCCCTCTCAGTTATCTGCCTTGTTTCCAACAGATTCTATCCTCTTGCGCCAAGATCTCTTCATAAGTATGAGGAATCTTAGGAGAGGGATAAAAAGAGTACAAGGGTATAGGAAATTCTCTATTTTTACCATATTTAGGAATGGAACATCAATTTCACAAACCTTTCAAGTAAATTTGGAAAATGATGAAAGAAAAGCCATGTTTGCATTTAGATAGCTTTGTTTATGTTTTTGTTTTCATTATTTTGAAGAGACAATAGATGTAAGAACTTTCTTTCTTTCTAAATTCAATAAGTATGAAAAATATGATGAGGTACATAAACTTAAAATTAGATTTATCAATTAGCCAACATAGCAAAGATTGGAAAATAAGCTTTCAAATATAGCCACTAAATGCAAGACTAGCTAGGGTTTTACCATCAAACCCTAGAGCCTAAACCAAAATTCTTTGACATGTAAGAATGTTTTTTTCTTCTTGATTTAAACAAAAATGATAATTATGATGTGCTACATCAATGCTAAATCATATTTGAACAACTAATCAACATCACCAAGATTTGAAATAAGATTTAACTCAACAAATCCTAGGTGCAAGACTAGCTAGGTTTACTAAAAATGCAACTTTTTTGAAAACCCTAATAATGAAGAGGTGAAAATGTAAAATATACCACTATGGAATGATTAATTATTGAAATACCAATCAGATTTGATGAAAAATCATAAATTTATATCATGATATAATGATCTAAACTTATGAAATATAGACAAGGTGACAAATATGCTTTTTTCTAAACCTAAATCAAATGCTTGATTTTATCATTTCAAATGCAAATATGCAAGAATGTTCTTTTCTTAAACACAAAGATGATATGCTATAGCAAATGAAATCAATTTAATCCACCAAATAATGCCACAACACTTGAATATAGAAACCCTAGGCTCAAGACTAGCTAGGTTTTCTAGGAATGTAAGGTTTTTGTAAACACTAATAATGAAACAATGCAAAGGTAAACTATGCAGCTATGTAAAATGATGAATGAATTCAATCTAATCAGATCTAGGGTAGAAAATAACTCAAATCTAAAGAAATAAGGATGCAAAAGTGCAAGACACATCAAGTTCACCAAAATGTTAGATGGAAAAGGGAGACTTAGCTTAAGAAGTTAAACTAGATCAAACCCTCTTCTAGATCAACATTGGAACACAAAATAAGTTTGGATTCTACCTTTGAAGGAGAGCCAAACTATAGAGCTTTTGTTCCTTTGTTGTATAAAGGAGTGTCAACCAAATTCAACCAACCAAACTAGGGTGAAACATGAAACCCTAATTGAGCAAGATTAACCAATAAATGACTATCATAAATAGATATAAGAATTCTGAAGTGATAGTAGAGATCAGGAGATAGAGGAGAATAAAAACTTGAGTTTGGGAGAAAAGAAGTACCAAGGTGTTGGGCACCCTAGACCAAAATTAGGGTTTTACAGAATGTCAAGATCTGGGTGCCTTCACCTGTGTGTCTTCCTCCTTCCTATCACTTGTCGTCTGATTCCTCCGAATGTGACCTGCACACACATAAGAAGAGAAATGGTTGGAGCTATTTAGGATCTTGCCTAAGTCAAGCTCTGTGAATGGTGTTTCCACCTCCACCAATAGCAATGATGAGAGATCAAAGAGTGTATTCCCTAGGAGGGCAAAGGCAAATCTGAAGTAGAATGGAATGTTGTAATAAAGCATGAAGGAAAGAAGTCACCATGAGCCTGGAAACCCTAGCTTGCTTGATGTGGTGCCATAACTTGACTCAAGAAGTTGGTGTAGCCTAAAGAAGTAGAGATATCTTCACAAGACCTAGAAGAAGTTAGTACAACAACAATAATATTCCATAGAGAGCTTCCAAGATCATGTAGAGAAGAATAGAGAGCATGAGAAAGAGTGAGAGTTAGAATCCTTAGAGAAATTAGAGAGATGTTCAAAATAAAAAAAATTAACTTGCTTATATATGCATTCCCATTGATTATTGAGGAATTAAACCAAATGAGGCCAACATGAATAAGCATTAGAAATGTCCTAAGCTGACATTACCTTAAATTAGCTCTGAGCTAAAGGAGGGACCAGAGC
Organism: Cunninghamia lanceolata; assembly: GCA_027924645.1. NCBI lineage: Eukaryota > Viridiplantae > Streptophyta > Pinopsida > Cupressales > Cupressaceae > Cunninghamia > Cunninghamia lanceolata. The sequence continues at coordinate 4,214,531 of BSBN01000754.1, forward strand.
GCTGGGCGCCCTTGTCTTTTAGCACCAAAAAATCTGGGATAAGCCACATTAAGTGTGTTTAGCCCAGCACCAAAGTTATCTTTCAGGTTTTGTGCATCAGGATTAAGAATTAATTATTTGAGGTCCACCCTAGTGCTAAACTAGGTGTAAAATGCTAGTCTACACATTTTACTCTATAACAACAATTATAATCAATTTGGTCCATAAGTAGTAGCTATTTAGAATGGGATACTATCACCTCATCATAGAATTTCAAACTCTTGAGTCCAACCATCGAAATCTCATATTGTCCACTCCATCCTAATCCTAATCCATATCCAAATCCACCCATCCAATAAAAAAAAAAAAACATCCAAAAAGTAAATAGCAAAGCAAAAAATCGTCCAATGGTGAAAACCATTCCTATGGCACCTTGGATAAGTACCATAATGAAAACCCATTCATGGATGTCATGATAATCCTCTATCTAAGAGCACCCTACAGTTGGGGGCAAGCCTCACCTAGCCTATCACTCTCATCCTACCCATCCATTGTATCCATCTCTACCCCAGTGGATCCAATCCATTTACCCTTTCTGCTTGACAAGAACAGAGGCACCAATTTTAAAACATGCTTTGGACATCTCTTGGTGTACCAATCTTTAGTATATTCTACAATGTATATCCAACCCAAGCATCGTAGTGCCTCATCATGAGAAACACATCTAGAGTGGGACATGTTATTCCTATGTGACATAGTTCTTGGAAGATCACATTCAAACCCCTCCATCTATCCATCATGAATCCCCATTTATCCAGTCCTTTAATTGTCTCATCTAAATTCTCCATAATCCCTTGTCCATAGACTTAGTTTTCCCTTGTCATTGGTATCAAGAAAATGGATATCTAAATGAAATATAATGTTGTGAGGCCTACCTTTTCACTCCCTTATTTTGATTATTTTATATTACTGTTGGAGACACATTTTAGACTTTTGGGGACTATTGATCCCAATATGCAGGACTATTAGACTATATGCTTTTACTTTTCATTTATTATGTTAGCATGATTGTGATGAGACTAGATCTTGATTTGATTCACTGACGATGATTTGACATGTGATTTGTAGTATGATATTATTGAGATACTAGTTATGTGATTATGTTATGGATTTATTACGTGAAATTTATCTTGTGATGGATTATAGAAATGCAAAATTATGAGTCTAATTATGATGTGATGTTATGATTGTTTTATATGATTATGTGATGGTGTGAGTATATGTTTACTTTGCTTCAGCTATGATAGACATGTTGGATTAATCTTTTGTTTAAGTGCGCAGGTGTTCTAACCAAGCCACGGATAATCGGAGATGATCCCACACATTTTGTGAATTCCCGTGTTAAGCTGATCTAGTTCCAAGAGGAACCAAGATCAACTATGTTATGCATGATGAAATTTTGTAATGTTATTGTGTGGTTTTGTTTGGGATAGGTCTACCCCTTTTATATTTGATTGTATTTTGGTGTTGTAAAGGTGTAATGTTTTATTGATTTTATTTTTGAGTTTTTATTTTTGTGACCCTTTTTTATGTGATTTTTCTCACCCTATGGTGCTCAAAATGGGTTAAAAGTGACTCTGGGTTGTACTCCTAGGGTCTAGGGACCATTTGAGCTTGTCTAACCTTAGGCAAACTCCCATTTGGTCACTTAAACTTCACCCTGAAGTAAAGTGACGAAAATGGAAGTTTGGAAAGGAGTGGAAGGTTGGGTCAAACACTCAACCTCATCCACACCTCTTTCCAAGGCTTGGGGGAGTCTTCAAGACCCCTAAATTGTGGAGGACTCAACTCCAAGGCTCTCCCACATTGGTGAGGGTACCTTGGGGTTTTGTGGGCTTTCATAGGAGGATATGATTGGGGCACTTGTAGTACCCACATCCTTCTTTGGCTCCACTTTTCTCTACCACATGTGTGAGAGAGCACAAGTGGGGGGGAAAGACTTGGTGGAATGAGATGGTGACATGTGTCACCCCCACATTCCATGAAGCTTGCAAGTGGATTTGTGGAGGAAGGAGAAATTCCTCAAGGCTCATGAGGAGAGCTTTTTTAATCCCTCTTGAAGAGAGGGAGAGGGTTGTTGATTTGTTTTCAATTTTCATTTTAATTGGAATTTGTGGAGAGAGTTAGAGGAATTTTGGAGGCTCATTTGGAGAAGGACTTGGAGGTGGAGTTGGGAGGGTTCTTCTTCAACTATCTTCCTTGTGGGCTATTAAAGGTAGGATTCAAGGCTTGATGCGTTTCCTTATGTATTTTACATTTCTAGTGTGATGGGTTGTGTGTGTGTATTTTACATTTTGTTGTTGTGGAGATTTTTATGGGTGTTGTGAGAGCCTCTTGACTTGGAGAAAATGCTCAACATGTGTGGGGTGGGGGAGGAGTGAACCTCCTCAAGGTCACCTCCTAGTTTTTGGTATTTTAGCCTTGAGGGCAAGTTGTGAGTTTGAGCATTTTTGAATGGCTTGAAAGCCATGGAGAAATATGTGGAATTTGGTATATATGTGGTGGCTTGAGGCCTTGTGAAAGTGGTTTTTGAGATATTTGGAGTGGCACTCTTGAGTTGAGTGATGTCCACTCCCCTACCCCTTTAAACTCATTTCTATGAGTTTTGTTTTGTGAAAGCCATGGGAGTTTTTCTTGTTGATTGCTTTGGTGTTTTGTTGTGATGTGGTGTGAAAACTCCTTGTGTGTGGATGACCTCCAAGCTCAGGGGTGACTCATGAGTGAGTCTATGGTAGGGAGGACAACAATATTCACGTGTCTTTTTCCCCCTTCCCATATTTGTTATTTGCATGTTTATTATAGCTATGGAGCTTGGAAGTAAAGACTACATATCTTCGAGTTTGTCATTTTGACTCCTTGAGAGTTATGGCCAAGTTTCGCCTATTTGTAGTTGTTTTGTTTGTCAAGAAAGAAGATTGTTCCTCTCTTGTTTTGTAAAAATAAATGTCTACTATTTGGGTTATATGAATGTTATTTTGAAGTTATGTATTATGTATGCAAAAGTTAGTTGGCTGTTTTAAAATGATTGTTGTTGCAAATGAGTTATATGTGTTTGATGATTTATCACAAAATAAAGTATGTATTTTGCTACCTTTAAGTTAAATTGTATGCAAAAAAATTAGAGTAAGTTGCTGTTTGGAATAAAGAAATTCAAAAAAAGTTGCTGTCTTTATCTCTCAAGAAAAGAAAAAAAAAGAAATATATATTGTGGTTGTCATTTAATATATATATATATATATATATATATATATATATATATATAGGGATTGTGTTTTTAATTTTTTAAAAAAAAGATTTGCATAATTGCATGGAAGAGAAAGAAAATATATTTACTCTTTTGGTAGTTGTTGTTTTATATATATATATATTAAAATGAAGATTTATATATATATAAAAATATATTTGAACAACTTTATGTGAGTATCTCGGTCGCTGTGCGAAGACAGAGAGAATGGTATACATTGAGGGTTTTGGGTGGGGCTGCCGCCCCCAAAAACCACCATCGCCGAAGTTGTTTTGAGTATGTTCGGTGGTGGGGGGGTTGAATCCCCCACTGCGGCCCCCATTGCTTCTGTTGCAGTTTAGAGAAGGGTGTGGGGGGGAAAAGTAAACCCCCCCCACATGGTCGTTCGGCCTTATTATTGCCTGCAACACATTTCTAATCCTATATATATATATACTAAAAAAAAAGGGGGCTTTCTTAAAAGAAAATAAATAGAAAAAGGTATATATTCTATGAGTATACCTCGGAGGGACGGCCATGGATGCCCTCTTTCAAACCTGCAACTCAAAAACGACAAAGAAGAAGAAGAGAAGAGATGAGGAACAAAATAGAAGAATAGAATGCAATAGGGTTAGGGTTTTGTTTTAGTGCATAAGGAAATTATTTTTTTATTTTGGAGGACTTTTAGGACTTGGAGTTTTTAAATTAGCTTTTAATTCTTTTCCCCTCACTTTTGACTTAGGATATTGTTATTGTTTTATTACTTTGTTTTATTAATTTATAATGTGTTGACTTGATATCATAGGTTTAGGGGTAAATTCATTTACATGTGGGTAACTTTATTTTTACTGGATATTTCAATTGTTAGGGGTTAGGAACTATATTCTATTATTTAATTGTATGGGATCATTTAGAGTTTAGTATATTGAACTAGAAGAAATTTATTGATTGATTATTGTGGATGTGGGGTTTAATTATTCCTTATTAATATCCCTTCGAATTTAACTTTAAAAAACGTATTTAATTTTTAAATCAATTTATTTTAATTAACCATATGTGGATATTTATCGAAGAGGATATTCTTATTATTCAATTTAGTTGCTTTAATTTATTTAATCTAGTGTGTAATAATTAATTAATTAATTAAGTCGTTTAATCCAATTTAGTGAGCTTAGGGGAAACTTGGTTAAAATTTATTTATTAGAATAATTCCTATACACGCCCGAGAGGCGTTATGCTGCCAGATTTTTTTGGGATTTAGAGTTCAATTTCCTTTGTAATTTAAACCTTGTGTAGAGTAAAAAAGTTTAACATTTCCGCAACTTATTGATCGTAATTAAGTAGTTATTTAATTATGTTATGCTTAGAATTAGGGTTTTGATTTTGACTCTTGTTGAAATCCTTATACTCACTTAGGAAAATTATGGGTTTCGATCAATCAATCCTAACCCTAATGGCGACGCTTTTCGCATCGCATTGACCCCCTTAGTTAGTTTTCATCACGTAGGGGAATGCGCATGTGATCGCATTACCCCGAATTTGATTGACATGTTTATGCCTTATGCATATGGTCACCGAGCATGCTGTCGCGTGTAAGGGGGTTTTTAGGGAAGTGTGAATTTTTTTTGATATTTCATGTCATGACCACATGATAAATGTGGACATGACACGTGTGTAGCGTGTCGTGACCGCATGGGAAATGTGGGCATGACATTTGGTATCAGAGCCTAAGTTTAAACACTGGGATTGCTTGGGCACGTTACTTATTCCGCAATTTTGATTAATTCGTGACTACCTTGTTCTTGTAGGATGCCACCTAGAATGAGGTGGGTGTGTTCACACTGCACTATGTCCGTAGAGATACATAGCGACTCATCAGCTAAGGGTCAATGACCACTGGCACTGCAGGCACCACAGGCACCACCCGCACTTGATATGAGACCACAGATCTTATAGGCAGTGCTAGATAGGTTACCACCAGCCGCAGTTGAGCTGTATATCGAGCTGCGTGTCAAGCCCCATGTTAATCTATGAGAGGAGCCATGTGAGGAGCCACGCACTGATCCACGTGTGGAGCCACGTGTAGAGCCCCGCCTCGAGCCACGAATGGCACCACGTGTAGAGCCTTATGTTGAGATACCTAACACAACAGCAAAGGAGGTTGGTTTAGCTTACAGAGCCCATAGCAGGAGCCCTCCGCATCATGCTAGGTGAGAGGACGCAATGAGAGTAGAGTAGGTTTTTCACGGGCCTTATGGTTATGGTGTGGATGAGCCTATCAGAGGACACAGAGACTGTGGGAACCCCATCAGAGATTTACTTAGGCTAATTCCAACCACCTTCATAGGGACCACAGAGGGAGCTGAGACGAAGGCTTGGATACACTTTCATGGGACACTTTTATTGAGCACTTTAATATGTGTTATCTGTCAGACCATTACAGGCAATGTCATATTGACGAGTTCCATGATTTACAGTAGCGAGGTTCTACTATAGCACAGTATGAGGGTAGGTTCACAGAGCTATCATGTTATGTGGATTATCTCCATGAGAAAAAATTTTGGTTCACTAGTTTATCAGAGGTTTGATTAGGGGATATTAGGGCATGTGCGCATGGTAGACCCCCAGACCTTGAGTGAGGCTACCGAGAAGGCATACATTGCTGAGGAGATACAGGGATGAGGTCAGAGTTTATGCCCTCAGTTTCAGGATTGTAGCCAGCATTAGTAGTAGAATTACCATAGACCACCACCATCGCTTTAGAGAGGAGGGTTTAGTCTACACCTTTACCTCCTATGCCTCCACAATAATAGTAGCAGTTTCAACAAAGGTCCAGGCCCTAGTAGAGGGCACAGGGAGGATAGAATCGCAGTTGGCAGTAGTACGGCCCGCATAAGGATTAGAGATAGCAGGGACCACCTGCAGGACCCACTACATCACAGCAGTCTTACAGGGGTTCTCAGGGGTCCACGAGTCAGACTAGACAACAACAAAGTAGTAGGACACAGACTGGACAGGCTCAAGCTCAGGGCCCGTGCTATGTTTGTGGTGGGGTAGGACATTTGGCCAGAGAGTGCCCACAGGGCTTTACGGTAGGGGGACAACCTCGTGTAGGAAGTTTAGAGCAGATAGTTGGTGATGTGGGTAGATCCCACCATATGTTTGTAGCAGTTGATAACCGCAAGGCCGACTTCCAGGCCTCAATGATCAAGACAATAGGTATGATTGGGGATGTCCCCATTGCTATTTTATTTGACTCTGACACTACTAATTCATTTATATCTCCATCATTAGTGGAGCATTGCAGGCTGGTGGCCTCTAGGTAGGGAAATAGGTGGGAGGTTGAGTTAGCCACTGGGGCCAAGATGTCAGTAGATGCTTTGGTTCACAACTATGAGATTTCTTTAGAGGCCTTCACTACATTATGTGACCTTAGGGTTATGCCTTTAGGATCCTATGGTGTAGTTTTAGGCATGGATTGGCTTGTAGCTCATAGAGCCAAGTTGGATTATCATCGAAAGGAGATTAACTATTTAGATGATCATGGCACATTAGTCGAGGTAGTGGGCATTCAGAAGCCCATGGTAGTTCATATGATATTCGCTCAGCAGCTTAAGCACTGCATGCAGAAGGGGTGTCAGTTGTTTGCCATCACGGTTAGTGATAGATCAAAGGATGAGCCAAGGGCATCATTAGATGACCATCCTATTTTGAGGAAGTTGGCTAATGTCTTTACACCGGAGTTACCAGGTATGCCTCCATGCAGAGAGGTAGACTCCTACATTGATCTAGTGACAGGTGCCAAGCCAGTGTCTCGTGCACCCTATAGGATGACCACACATGAGTTCACGGAGCTCAAGTTGTAGTTAGAGGAGTTGCTTGAGAAGGGGCACATCTGACCTAGCATTTCACCATGGGGTGCATTGGTTATCTTTGTGAAGAAGAAGGATGGGTCTCTTCATTTGTGCATGGACTATAGGCAGCTTAATAAGGTGACGGTGAAGAATCGTTATCCTCTGCCTAGGATTGATGACCTTTTCGATCAGATGCAGGGAGCTAGAGTGTTCTCTAAGATAGACTTGAAGTCCGGTTACCACTAGTTGCACATCACAGAGGCAAACATCCATAAGACCACCTTCTAGACTCGATATGGCCACTATGAGTTCACTGTGGTACCCTTTGGCTTGACGAACGCCCCTGCAGTGCTCATGAGTCTCATGAATGGGGTGTTCCACACTTACTTGGATCGGTTCGTGATCATTTTCCTTGATGATATTTTGATTTACTCGCAAACCGAGGAGGACAATGAGGATCACTTATGTCACGTTTTGCAGTGCTTGAGAGAGCAGCAACTTTATGGCAACTTGGCGAAGTGTGCCTTCTTTCAAAATAGAGGTGCAGTATTTGGGACACATCCTATCTAGCAATGGTATGTTCGTAGATCCATCAAAGATCAGGGCTATCAAGGATTGGCCAGCACCCACCAGTGTGATAGAGGTCAGGAGTTTCATGGGGTTAGCCAGTTACTACCACAGATTCGTAGAGGGCTTTTCTAGGATAGCGCACCCCATCACTTCCCTTTAGCGAAAAGGGAAGAGTTTCACTTGGACTAAGCAGTACAAGAGGGCCTTTGGGCTCCTCAAGGAGCGTCTTATCAGCACTCCCATCCTGGTAGTTTTTGATCCAGCAGAGGATTTTATGGTTTGTACTGATGCATCACTTGAGGGTTTGGGAGCCGTGCTTGTGCAGGGTGGTAGGGCGATCACGTATGAGTCTCAAAAGCTCAAGACCCATGAGCTGAACTACCCTACTCATGATTTAGAGCTCGCAGTAGTGGTTCATGCTTTTGTTCGTTAGAGACACTTTCTATTGGGTCGTTGATTTGAACTTCATTCGGATCACCATAGTTTACAGTACATATTCACACAGCCAAATTTGAATGCCCGCCAGCAGCGTTGGATGGAGTTTCTTTGTGAGTATGACTTTGATGTCCACTACATCAAAGGGAAGGAGAACGTCGTTGCTGACTCATTGAGTCAGAGGTACCACGAGATCCTAACCTTGACCTTAAGTGTGGACTTGAGAGGACGCATCATTCAGCATTTGCCTGAGGACGAGTGGTTTCTTGAGGTACAGCAGGAGATGCAGTCACAGAGGGCCCTTGTGGGCAAATTTGTAGGATATTCTCTTGAGGCAAATGGGTTACTTAGACATCGACAGCGTATCTATGTACCTCGTGCAAGTGACCTACGTGTAGTAGTTCTTTCAGAGGCTCATAGAGCACCTTATGCAGCACACCCAGGGGTGAAGAAGATGCATACCGACTTGTGACAGTTGTACCATTGGGCGGGTATGAGACGAGATATTACAGAGTACGTTGCTTGATGCCTTGAGTGCCAGAGGGTCAAGGCTGAGCATCAACATCCAACAGGTCTTTTATATCCTCACGAGATACCTGAGTGGAAATGGGACACCATTTCCATGGATTTCATTGTTGGTCTTCCTATGTCATCTCGCCGCCATGATGCCATCATGGTGACAGTTGACAAGTTGACCAAGGTGGAGTATTTCTCACCTATACGTATGATGTACAATGCACCATCATTGGCGAGAGTATTCTTGGATGAGATTGTTAGATTACATGGGGTACGTCACCATATCATTTCTGATAGGGACTCAGTGTTCACATCAGCCTTTTGGAGGGCATTACAGTAGGCGTTGGGCACACAACTCAACTTCAATTCAACGTATCGTCTTGAGACAGATGGACAGACAGAGAGGGTGAATTAGGTTTTAGAGGATATGCTCTGTATGTATGTCATGGATCACCAAAATAGATGGGAGGAGTATCTATATCTAGTTGAGTTTTCCTACAATAATGGGCATCACAGCTCGTTGGGTATGCCTCCTTTTCAGGCCTTATATGGCAGACCTTGCAGGACACCTTTGAGTTGGGACCATATAGACGACGGGGTTGCTATTGGGTTAGATTTGGTGCATGATATGGAGTAGTAGGTGACTTTGATTAGACAGAGACTTCAGGAGGTGCAGGATCAATAGAAGAAGTATGCCGATGCTAAGAGATTAGATTGGAGCTTCTCGGTTGGTGACAGAGTATTCTTGAGAGTGTGACTGCACAAGAGTCCAATCCATTATGGAAAGGGCTCTAAGCTCATACCACGGTTTTTTGGGCCTTTTGAGATCTTGGAGTGGATAGGACCCGTAGCCTACTGTCTAGCCTTGCCACCTAGCCTGTCGCGCATCCACGATATTTTTCATGTATCTGTTTTATGGCGTTACATATCTTATTTATCTCATGTATTCGATTGGAGTGCTCTACATGTAGAGGTGGACAGACAGTTAGGTTTGGAGCCAATTCACATATTGGCTCATCAGACATTGGGCCTTCGAGGTCAAGAGTTGGACCAGGTTATGGTCCAGTGGGACAGGTACGATGAGGTCATGACGACTTAGAAGGATGCAGCTAGATTGAAGGCACTTTATCCTCACCTCTTTAATGACTTCCAGGAGGACATTTAGTCTTAGGGGGGAGGATGTGAGGCCTACCTTTTCACTCCCTTATTTTGATCATTTTATATTACTATTGGAGACACATTTTAGACTTTTGGGGACTGTTGATCCCGATATGCAGGACTATTAGACTATATGCTTTTACTTTTGATTTATTATGTTAGCATGATTGTGATGAGACTAGATCTTGATTTGATTCACTGCTGATGATTTGACATGTGATTTGCATTATGATATTATTGAGATACTAGTTATGTGATTATGTTATGGATTTATTATATAAAATTTATCTTGTGATGGATTATAGAAATGCAAAATTATGAATCTAATTATGATGTGATGTTATGATTGTTTTATATGATTATGTGATGGTGTGAGTATATGTTTACTTTGCTTCGGCTATGATATACATGTTGGATTAATCTTTTGTTTAAGTGCGCAGGTGTTCTAACCAAGCCACGGATAATCAGAGATGATCCCACACATTTTGTGAATTCCCGTGTTAAGCCGATCTAGTTCCAAGAGGAACCAAGATCAACTATGTTATGCATGATGAAATTTCATAATGTTATTTTGTGGTGTTGTTTGGGATAAGTCTACCCCTTTTATATTTGATTGTATTTTGGTGTTGTAAAGGTGTAATGTTTTATTGATTTTATTTTTGAGTTTTTATTTTTGTGACCCCTTTTTATGTGATTTTTCTCACCCTATGGTGCTCAAAATGGGTTAAAAGTGACCCTAGGTTGTACCCCTAGGGTCTAGGGACCATTTGAGCTTGTCTAACCTTAGGTAAACTCCCATTTGGTCACTTAAACTTCACCTTGAAGTAAAGTGACGAAAATAGAAGTTTGGGAAGGAGTGGAAGATTGGGTCAAATACTCAACCTCATCCACACCTCTTTCCAAGGCTTGGGGGAGTCTTCAAGACCCCTAAATTGTGGAGGACTCAACTCCAAGGCTCTCCCACATTGGTGAGGGTACCTTGGGGTTTTGTGGGCTTTCATAGGAGGATATGATTGGGGCACTTGTAGTACCCACATCCTTCTTTGGCTCCACTTTTCTCTCCCACATGTGTGAGAGAGCACAAGTGGAGGGGGCAAGACTTGGTAGAATGGGAGGGTGACATGTGTCATCCCCACATTCCATGAAGCTTGCAAGTGGATTTGTGGAGGAAGGAGAAGGTGACATGTGTCACCTTCTCATTCCTTAAGGCTCATGAGGAGAGTCTATTTTAATCCCTCTTGAAGAGAGGGAGAGGGTTGTTGATCTGTTTTCAATTTTCATTTTAATTAGAATTTGGGAGGCTCATTTGGAGAAGGACTTGGAGGTGGAGTTGGGAGTGTTCTTCTTCAGCTATCTTCCTTGTGGGCTATTAAAGGTAGGATTCAAGGCTTGATGCCTTTCCTTATGTATTTTACATTTCTAGTGTGATGGGTTGTGTGTGTGTGTTTTACATTTTGTTGTTGTGGGGATTTTTATGGGTGTTGTGAGAGCCTCTCGACTTGGAGAAAATGCTCAACATGTGTGGGGTGGGGGAGGAGTGAACCTCCTCGAGGTCACCTCCTATTTTTTGGTATTTTAGCCTTGAGGGCAAGTTGTGAGTTTGAGTATTTTTGAATGGCTTGAGAGCCATGGAGAAATATGTGGAATTTTGTATATATATGTGTTGGCTTGAGGCCTTGTGAAAATAGTTTTTGAGATATTTGGAGTGGCACTCTTGAGTTGAGTGATGTCCACTCCCCTACCCCTTTAAACTCATTTCTATGAGTTTTGTTTTGTGCAAGCCATTGGAGTTCTTCTTTTTGATTGCTTTGTGTGTTTTTTTGTGATGTGGTGTGAAAGCTCCTTGTGTGTGGATGACCTCCAAGCTTGGGGGTGACTCATGAGTGAGTCTATAGTAGGGAGGAGAGCGTTATTCACGTGGCTTTTTCCCCCTTCCCATATTTGTTATTTGTAGGTTTATTATAGCTATGGAGCTTGGAAGTAAAGACTACATATCTTTGAGTTTGTCATTTTAACTCCTTGAGAGTTATGGCCAAGTTTCGCCTATTTGTAGTTGTTTTGTTTGTCAAGAGAGAAGATTGTTCCTCTCTTGTTTTGTAAAAATAAATGTCTACTCTTTGGGTTATATGAATGTTATTTTGAAGTTGAAAATAAGAATTAGTTGTTGTTTTTACTTGTTATGAGATTGGAAAAATGTTCAGAAAGGAAAATATAGGTATTTTATTATTTATGCAAAAGTTAGTTGGTTGTTTTAAAATGGTTGTTGTTGCAAATGAGTTATATGTGTTTGATGATTTATCACAAAATAAAGTATGTATGTTGCTACCTTTAAGTTAAATTCTATGCAAAAAAATTAGAGTAAGTTGCTGTTTGGAATAAAGAAATTCAAAAAAAGTTGTCTTTATCTCTCAAGAAAAGAAAAAAAGAAAGTAATATATATTGTGGTTGTCATTTAAAATATATATATATATATATAGGGATTGTGTTTTTAATTTTAAAAAAAAAAAGATTTGCATAATTGCATGGAAGAGAAAGAAAATATATAAACTCTTTTGGTAGTTGTTGTTTTAAATAAAAAATATATATTTGAGTAGGAGAAAAATATATATGTGTGTGTGTGTGTGTGTGTGTGTGTGTGTGTGTGTATTTATTTATTTCATATTTTACATATTTTTATAATCATGGTAATTTATTATGACTGACTGTGTATAACACAGAGATATATATATATAACTATATAACTAATAAAGCATATCTTTTATAATGAAGACTTATATATATATAAAGTATTTGAACAACTTTATGTGAGTATCTCGGTCGCTGTGCGAAGATAGAGAGAATGGTATATATTGAGGGTTTTGGGTGGGGCTACTGCCCCGAAAAACCATCTCCGAAGTTGTTTTGAGTATGTTGGGCGGTGGGGGGGTTGAATCCCCCACCGCGGCCCCCATTGCTTCTGTTGTAGTTTAGAGAAGGGTGTGGGGGAGGGGGGGGAAGTAAACCTCCCCCACATCCCTTAAACCTCCGACTCCCTCATACCATCGGCGGCAGCGCATTTCCTTGGTGGCGGCACCACTGTGGTAGCGCTCCCTTTCTTGGCCGTTCGGCCTTATTACTGCTTGCAACACATTTCTAATCATATATATATATATTCTGTGGGTATACATAGTGTTGCATTTTCTGGTACAAAAACCAGTATATATATACTCAAAAAAAGGGGGCTTTCTTAAAAGAAAATAAATAGAAAAAGGTATATATTCTATGAGTATACCTCTCTTGGAGTGACGGCCATGGATGCCCTCTTTCAAACCTGCAACTCAAAAACAACAAAGAAGAAGAGGAGAAGAGATGAGGAACAAAATAGAAGAATAGAATGCAATAGGGTTAGAGTTTTGTTTTAGTGTATAAGGAAATTATTTTTTTATTTTGGAGGACTTTTAGGGCTTGGAGTTTTTAAATTAGCTTTTAATTCTTTTCCCATCACTTTTAACTTGGGATATTGTTATTGTTTTATTACTTTGTTTTATTAATTTATAATGTGTTGACTTGATATCATGGGTTTAGGGGTAAATTCATTTATATGTGGTTAACTTTATTTTTACTAGATATATTTCAATTGTTAGGGGCTAGGAGCTATATTCTATTATTTAATTGTATGGGATCATTTAGAGTTTAGTATATTGAACTACAAGAAATTTATTGATTGATTATTTTGGATGTGGGGTTTAATTATTCCTTATTAATATCCCTTCGAATTTAACTTTAAAAAATGTATTTAATTTTTAAATCAATTTATTTTAATTAATCGTATGTGGATATTTATCGAAGATGATATTCTTATTATTCAATTTAGTTGCTTTAATTTATTTAATCTAGTGTGTAATAATTAATCAATTAATTAAGTCGTTTAATCCAATTTAGTGAGCTTAGGGGAAACTTGGTTAAAATTTATTTATTAGAATAATTCCTATACACGCCCGAGAGGCGTTATGCTTGTTGGGTGAATATTTTGTCATCAACTCACTGACGGCAAAATGGTTATATCAACCATAGTGTGATGAGATAAATCTCTCCTCTCAGCAAGGGGAGGTTCCCTTTTTTAACTACTTTCAAACTTATCTATTCTAACACTAATCTTCAGCGTGAATCCATATCATCCATTTCTCTTTTTTCAGAAATGATGTTTACAATTTAAAATAGCAATTTCACAATAAAAATTAAATATAACCAAGAAACCCACAAGAGCACAAAGTCTATCGTTCCTCCTTTTGCTAATTTAATATTTAAAACTGAATAGGATAAGGTGCAACCCAAAGTCTTCACTGAATACTATGATAAAAGCACACGATCATAAAAGATAGTAGCAGCTCAAAGTCTTTCCAATATCTTTTACTCCAAAACATAAAATCACAAACCCAAAGGTAATTATTGCAACACAAAGTCTCCAAAATTAACTTTAGAACATCTCCCAGATTACCCAAACTCACACTACAATTTGATCAAATAGATAAGATAGTATAAGGAAAAGGATATAAGAACAATTTCCAATACACCACAAGTTATTCCAATGCAAAGATTGAATGATTGCTTGCTTTTCTATTCACTTGATAAAATATGGTTTACAATTTGAACACAAAGTCTCAAAATGCTCTTCAATTTGGCAAAGTTTCGCTTCAATAACTAAAAGATAATTATACAATAGAGGTCCTCTTTATTTATAGGGAGGAGCCTAGAGCAAAAATAGGGAAATCCTAACTACTTTGACTTATTCAAACAAAAGAGTCCTATTTGATTTATGACTTCTTTTGTCTCATATGTAATTACATTTTGGAAAATTACACATTGATATGTCAATAACAAAATTCAAATTACATATACAAGAATGAAAATAAACTAAGGTATCAAAAAAAGGAACTTCAGCTTCCTCCATCATTCTTCTTCAAAACGTTTTGATATATGGTTTTCACTGCTACCATTTCACCCACATCTGGCTTGGCCGTATTCTCTGAGATAGTACGGGCTCGGAGAACTGCATCTTTCATTTCCTTTATCACCTTATCATGCTTGTCAAGGTTGTCCTTCAGATTTTCAAAAGTTGTATGCTGATCATAAAGGCTGTCCATGAAAATCACTGTAAGTACTTCATCTTCAAATTTTTGTTGCACCATTTTTTCAAAAGCTTCTATCATTTCCTCTGCTAAAAGAAATTTGTGATCTTCACCTGTCAGAGTGCATGGAAGTTCCTCAAACTTGTGTAGAAGCAAGACATTGCTATCTTCATTGTTTTCACATGCTTGGCACAAGTCATCAAGTAAGCCTTTTATTATATTGATGCGATGAACAAGAGATTCCTTAGTCTTAAGATAAGACTCCCGATTTGAGATGACCCCAATGGCTATCAGATTCTTTATCTTAATCTTCTTCATCTCTATCCACTCCTCTAAGCTTTCTTCCTAATCCTGCAGTTCTTGAGAAAGTAAGTCAACCATGTTATCAAGCTCAGCTTTTGCTTTATCCATCTTTTCTTTTCTTTCTATGGTAGTCTTCAACAGAACTCTTCCCTGTGCTAGCAACCGCTCCATAAGATCACCAACTGCTCTCCCTCTGGCCTAAGCTTTTTCCACCTTCTAAATCAGAGGATATTCTATAGTTACCGCCATAGGTTCCACAATCTCAGATAACTTCACTATTTTCTAAAGAACAACGACAAGTTGTTCTGCTTTTGCTTTATACTATTCTTTCTCCTTCTTAACCTCATCATATTTCTCAAGCAAGGTGCTGGCAGTAGTTTGAAAATCTGCCTTAATGCCTTCATGAGTTAGCTTACCTAACTCAACTCTTGAGACAACATAATCATTCATATCAAAATTGTCAATAGTAGCATCCTCTGGTGGCTTGGCAATTTCTGCATATCTGACTCCTTTTTCATTAATGAGTCTGGAGACAGTCTTGGGATTCTTCTTTAGAGTATTTAATTTAACAGGCAATAGCTTTTCAATATCAATTTCATCAAGTGAAATTGCTTGCTTCTTTCTCTTATGAGTGTATGCAGACAACCATGGAGGAAGTATAGAAACACCAACATTCGAAGAAGAATCCACTACTTGTTTTGCTGGATCCATATTTACACTTGTTATGGTAACAATAGGACTAGTGTTGGTAAAAACTACACCTATATCAACAACTTTCTCTGAACCATCCAGAAGATGTTCCAAAATAGATTGTTCACCAATATCAAAAGACGGGGAAGATAAACTTGGAATAGAACCGGAGGAATCAAACACAGTCCCAAAACTAGTTCTTACAGAAGTAGGAGTATTATCATAAGAAACAATAAAAATAGGTGAAATAGGAACACTTGAAACTACTAGAAAACTACCAAAAACATGAGCATGAGGAAGGGGTGTAGAAACTTGTGATTCTGTTGGAAGATTCTTCTTAGGAGACTGATGTGGATCACCAAGTTGTTCCTACTCTACATTCTCATCCTTGCCTTGTTTTGTTTTGCCTTCCTCATCAGACTTTTCAGACATTTCTGTTTGTTGGGCATCTTTAGATTTCTCAATATTTTGCTTTTCAGTTTCAACATCTTCAACCTCCATTTTCTCAACGTTTGTGTATTCAGCACTTGATTCAGTGACATTAGAGGTTCCTGTAACCTCTATCTTCTTCCCTCCTTTAGATACAAATTTGATTTTTGGATTTTGTACTTTAGAAGAGGAGGGAGTGTCACTTTTATTCTTGGTCTAGTTTTTTACCTTTTTGCCTATTTGCTCTTGAACCTCGGTCTCTTATCCAGTAAGGAATTCTTTCAGACTAATCCCTTTGCTCTCTAACCATACATTTGTGTTAGCTAGGATTGGCTGTAACCTTTTCCTTATTGAAGTCTCCTCTTTGACTGACCATTTGACCTCTGGAAGAGGTGAGGCCACAACATTCTCAGTATTATATTTGGGATCTAAAACATTTCCATCATCTTCCATTCCCTCCGAAATATTTGCAAGGCCCAGTTCATCAATCTGACTCAAATGGAGTCTGCAATAATCTAGTTTTCTGATCTTGTTTTGTTTTCTGAGATTAGCCCAGATATCTTCAACCATCGGCATGTGGAAAATTGACTTTCTTTTGATTTTAACCTATACCCTTCTGAAATCAAACTATCTCTTTTCTTGAATGTCTTCATTGTGACCAATTGCATTTCAGATTCAACTGTTTTGACCTTGGTAGCTGACTAGACTGAATACCTTCCAATTTCTACAGGAAACTTAATTCCTGACTTTTTTAGCTCCATTTGTTTATTGTGCACCACAATTAGTTGTCTACATAATTCCATGAGAACAATCCTGTCACTAGGATATAGTGGAAGTATATATGGATAACCAGAATAATATCCTACTCTAAGATATGTGAAAGTAGGAAACTGTAAGAACAAGTAGCCAAAAGAATTTACAATTTCCCAAGCTTCATTTGAAACCCTCTTCTAAACAAGCTCATTGTCCCACAAACACATAAAGACTAAGAAGAAAGCATCATTAACCCTACGGAAATGATGGATTGATCCTTTTAGAGTGATTTGGGGATAATACTCATAAACAAGAACCAACCTCCTATCACCAACTTGAGTAAGACCAGGAAAATGCCTCATGCTCGTAGCAGCATACACCAGATATGAGGTCATATAAAAATTGAAAGTGGTATTGACTCTCACCAATTGTTCATGCAAAGCATTACTGATCTATTCTCCCCAAAAGATTTGTTGTGTACCCCTGAGAATCACCTTGATATATGTGTAAATCCACTCTTGAAATTTGGATGAAGAAGGAAGACCTCTGATTTGACTTAACAGTGTAATCAAGTCATAGACCTCCTCAACAAAGTCACTCCTCGGGAGATCTTTCGACCATCTGGTCAAATTGCTCCAGGGAATCTTCAACCACTTACTATTTATGTACTTCCTTGTAGCTTCCACATCTTCATTATAATATTTTTACCCTTGAGCAAAATTAATTTGTCTAATATTTTCAATAGGACACATGAAGATTTTGTCAAGAAATTCTGCATCCAATCTCATGATCACATTCCCTTGGGAATCAGACACAGTCCTAGTATCCCTGTTAGAATGACTAGCTACCTGAAGAACAAACTCAAGATTGTGGGCAACAATAGGAAAAGAGGCAACCAAGTGAATATTATTGTTGATGATCTTTTACATAAACTAAGGAGGATTTGACTATTTGGTTATATCCATGAACTCGGCCATGTCCACATGTCCTATCTTTGTATCTCTGATCTCATCAACATTAGACTACACTGAAGTAATAGGGAAGACCCCTTAGTATTTGTACTTCATGATTTTAGCCTTTGATGGGGACAACTTTGGCATCAGCTTCAAAGAGAAAACTAGAAACAATGTCTACCACATATGTTTGTTGAAAACTGCAAAAAGCCATGATCTCACAGTTAGGGGGAAAATGGGTAAATTGGGGTTACTGTGAATTGACGATCATAAACAGGGAAATATGCGTTGAAGGGCTTGAGAGTGTGCAAATCAGGGTAAAAGGCGAAAGTGGGTCAATAGGCTTTGAAAAGAAAATTTTCCTAGTGTTAGGAAAATTTTTAGAAAAATGTGCATGGCGGTCAAATTGACCACTCCTGCATGTAGGGAAAAGTTTGATTTTTCATGAATGTGCAAAGGTCGATGAAAAGGGCCGCCATTGCATGTGTTTGGGAAGATAAACATGTTTGATGTAGGGGCATTCAATTTAACCACCCTTACATGAGGGAATAAGCAAATTTGATCTGGATGTGCATAAGTGGTAAAAATGCCCGCTAGTGCATACAGGAGGATAAATTTGCAATGTAGAGTCGGTCAAAAAGACCGCTTGTGCATGTGTTGAAAATCCCAAGTAATTATGTGAGAGCGGGGGTTTCTGCTGCTTATGCACATTGGGGGGTAATATAAAGTGTGTAAGGGTAGTGGTTTTAACTGCCCTTACATGTAGGGAAGACCAAACATATAAGGTTCATGTAGGGGCAGCGAAAATCACCGCCCTTACATGAAGTATCAACACAAAAAATGCAAGGATAAAAACGTGTATCGGCGGCAGTAAAGACTGTCAATACATGTTAAGGAGAATACCGGCAAAACCTAAGTTTTAAACATGGGTGGTAAAAAACCCCAACCCATTTAACAATGCATTCAAAACAAAACAAAAACTAGGGTTTAAAGAAAAAATGGTGAAAAATACATATACAGATGATACAATTTCAACTAATCCATAAAAGAGAAATTCTAACAAAACAAAAGTATAGACGTTTAACTCATAGGAAACCCTAGCTTTAAAACAAAAACAAGAGTAAAAAACAAAGACTTACCTGGCAAAAAAGTGAAACCCTAAACACAGTCAGGAAACAAAATCCGCTTAGATCCGAAATCCACATGAGTGTCGTGAAGAAAAATTAGTATCAAGGAGGTATCAATCTTGTTGGAGGTTGCGAAAATGAATAATAAGCAAATCAAAATGAATATAAAACATTTTAAAAGGCTTTAAAGTTGCACATTAAACATGGCATGAGTGCCATTAATGCCAACTTCAAGTTCGTCGATTTTCCAAGATTTGCTCAGGTTGCAAAAACCCTTGACATTACATATGCCTTCGAATATGCCCAAGCGACAGATATAACCGCCTTTGCATATAAATTGACAATGACAAGAAACATATGTCCAAGCGGGGATTTTAACTGCTATCGCATATGAGACAATAACAAACATGTAAGAGCGGTGAAAATCACCTCTATTACATGTGAAGACATGTAAATTTTCTAACACCCCAAAATAGTCAAAAATTGATATTTTGACAAGCTTACGACCTAGTCAATTTTCATGATTTTTGAGGAATCAACCTAGAGGAATGTTGTAAAACATTTCAATGATGTTAGATGACTTGGCACGAGGCTAATAGGACTTGTCTCAATTTGTGAACTTAGAGTGTAGACTACGAAATGGACAAGTTTCGTAGGGGTTGTCTACAAAATTGAGCGCAACTACTTTTGAGAACAACAACCAGCTCTAACTGGGGAACTTCCTTCAATCATTCTTTGAAATGATCAAAGGGAGAAGAATCTAGTCTCTAAGTGACTTCATCCATGCCATTGGGCCATAGAGTCAAGCTACCAAAAGAAAAAGACACAAAAGACCAAATAAAAATGAAAAATAAAACACAAAAACTATACAAATGTACAAATGAACTTATTTGATACATCAAGGATTGAAGTGCTTTAGATGTTGTCCACTGTGAGGTAGCAAGAATGGTGTTCCATCAAGATACTCCAGTAAGAAGCTATTTTCACCACAAAGTTGATGAATGACGAATGGGCCTCTCCGTAGGGAATCAAACTTCCCATGCATTCCTTTTGGTTCTCTCCTCTTGTCCCATAACAAGACTTGATCTCCAATTTGAAACTCACGATCCTTCACCTTTTTGTCAAAGAGCTTCTTCACCTGACTTTGATGTTCAGCAATACAGTCTACTACCATAACTCATTGTTCTTCAAGTTTAGTGAGGTACATTATCCTTTTGTCAATAGAACTTTCTAAAGTTCTATCTTCCACTGCCTTTGCCAACTTCAATGCCGACAACTCCAAAGTAATAGGTATCTCTGCATTCAGACCATATAGAAGCTGAAATGGTGACATACCTATTGCTCTCTTGGGGGTAATCCTATCTATGCATAAAGCATCAAACAAAGCTTTATGCCAAGTCCTCTGATTATCTTCAACCAGTCTCCTGATAATGGTAACCAAATTTTTGTTACTAGATTCTGCCTGACCATTCCCTTGCGGATAATAGTCTGAAGAATGAGAAAGGATAATCCCATGTTCATAGAAAAAACTAATGATCTCATGGGAAGAGAAACAAGTAGCATTGTCTGCTACAATTTTGTTTGGAACTCCAAACCAGGAAATAATATTTTCCTTAAGAAAATTACATACCACCTTTGAAGTAGCATGCTTAACTGGAATGGCCTCCACCCACTTGGTGAAGTAATCAGTTGCAGTGAGAACAAAATTGTGTCCCGCACTCGATGGTGGGTTTATAACACCAATGAAGTCGATGCCCCATTGCTGAAAAGGTTCTTCAATTACAACTGGTTTGAGTGGTAGTGCAGCCAACTTAGGCTTCCCAACAAACTACTGACAGAGCTCACACCTATGTACCCAGTTGTATGCATCCTGAAACAATGTGGGCCAATAGTACCTAGCCCGCAGAATCTTATGAGCCCTCATAGGCACAGAAAAATGTCCTCCACAAGCCAAATTGTGAAAAGACTCCAGAAGTCTTCTTTGTTGTGCTTTATCCACACAACGGAGAAAAACTCCATCAAGGCTTCTTTTATACAAACCATTGTCCCACAAGACATAGTTTTCAGCCTTTAACTTGATAGTTCATTTCTCTTTATAGGATAGATTAGAAAGACACTCACCATAGGTAAGAAAATGAGCAATATTAGAATACCACTCATCTGTAGTAGTGACAAAGAGAACAGTTGGTATATCCTCAACTTCTTCCTCTTTATCTCTTGTCTCTTTTGGTACATTGTCGGCAATCAACTGACACAAACCTCTGCCACATACAAGCTTGGTAGGTTTGATATCAAGATCAAACTCTTGAATCTTGAAATCCAATTGCCTCTTTTGGTCCCAAACTCCTGTTGAGTCAGGATAGACTACACTATTGTATTTGGCACTAAAACAACAGTATGTGAATTCAAAATATAAAACTCGAAATGCTTCACCGCCTTGACCATGGCATAAGCATGTTTCTCCATATTTGAGTATTTCAATTCATGAGCCTTTAGAGGAAAACTCATAAATGAAATAGGAGATTCCACACCTTCCTCATTCTGTTGAATAAGAATGGCTGAAAGTGTATGCTAAGAAGCATAACTGTATATTATGAAGTCCTTGGTATAATTAGAACAAACCAGAATTGGAGCATGAGCTATGGCCCTCTTGATGTCCTCAAATGTTTCTTTACCCTCCGCATTCCAATAGAAAGTAGTCTTACCCTTCATCATGTTGACAATGTGACAAGTTTTCTCTGAGACTTCTAGAATGAACCTCCGCAGAAAATTCACCTTTCCAAAGAAAGAATGAAATGCAGTCTTACTAGCAAGCAAATTAAGACTTTGGATAGACTTGACTCTTTCTGAATCAATCTTAGTACCTTCTCTAGACATAATATGATTGAGAAGCTTACCCTCTGTAACCCCAAAAACTGATTTCTTAGGATTAAGAGAAATATCATTTTGTCGACATCGTTCCAGAACCTGTCACAAATGATATGCATGATCTTGATGTTGTTTGGAGAAAATGGTCAAGTCATCAAGGTATACCAGAATGAATTTTCCCATCTCATCTCTGAAAGTGAGGTCCATTGCTCTCTGGAAAGTAGTGCCAGCATTGATCAAACCAAACAGCATCCTGTGGTATGCAAATGTGCCCCAAGGTGTTGTGAAAGCAGTCTTGTATTGATCTGCTTCGCTGACCTCTACATGATTATCTCCTAAAAAACCATCTAATATAGACAGCATCTCTGAACTAGTTATAGTCTGTAACACTTGGTCCATAATAGGCAAAGGGTAGTTATCTTTTAAAGAAGACTAGTTGAAATTTTTGAAGTCAACACATATACAGATTTCTCCATTCTTCTTTCTCACAGGAACAATATTTGAAATCCAAGTAGAATGATGAATAGGAAAAATTATTCTTGCATTCAACATTTTTTGGATTTTAGAAATAATAGTACCTGATATTTTGGGATTATATTGCCTTTGTTTTTGCTTGTGAGGCAATGACCCAACCTTGAGAGGGATTTCATGCTAGATCTCCTTAGGTCTGAAAGACTTCAGATCATCATAAGAATACGCCAAAACATCAATGTAATGACGAAGAAGTGTAGTGAATTTGAATTTCTCATCAGCAATGCAACACTTCCCAATATTAACCATTTTGGGATCTGCTTCAGAACTCAAATTTACTTGTTCAAATTCCATGGATGAGCTTGAATCAAGCTGTTTCTGTTGTTTGACATATCTATCATGCTTATCAAATAAATTTTCTAAAGAAACCAAACCTTTTGGAATCTTATTCCCTTTTAGCTGAAGAAACTCCTCACCAGTTTGTGAATCTATTTCAAAAACATATTCATGTGGCGAAGAATCACTACCATCAAAATAGAGTTCATCAAAATTATCTATCTTCTTTAAGAAAGCAATGATCTGATTGTCACCATTAAAGACCTGCCAATGGTTAGCATTGTATGGCACATTTGGTTAGAAAACCAACTCAATCATGTACTTGTTACCTTTGAAGTCCTTATGGGGGACCATAAGGGTGGTGGAGACAACTAATGAATCAGCACGATCATTAAATTCTCTCGGTACTGCTGAGATGTCAAATGCATCAAAACCTTCAATGCAATCCCAGACACGGTTGCGGTAATGTCTCAACCTTTCATTCTTGGTTTGATAAAGATTTCTCACTTGACAAACCACAAGTTCAGCATCACCTTGAGCATGAAGATTTTTAATACCTTTAAAATGAGCAGCCTCCATTCCGAGCAACAATGACTCATATTCAACGGTGTTATTGGTATTGTCGAACTACAACTTATAAGAGAAAGGAAAGATATCACCTTGCAGAGATATCAAAACAACTTTGGCTCCAGATCCGGTGGAAGAAAAACTGCCATCAAATTCTAAAACCCAAACATCATTTGAATTTCTTACTTTGATGTTTCTGTTACCAGTAGATTCTTCTTCATCAGAAAGAGAAGATTTCAGCATCACTATGCTCTCATATGAACTTTCATCTGATTTACTAGAAGTATCCTCTGATTCTGCATCTGAAATATCTAAACTCTTGTCTAATGAACTAGAAGTATCTTCAGTAGACAAGAAATAATTACCCATTCCTGAAGACTCAAACAAAATTTGGGCTTTGGGATTTGCAGTTTGGGTAACAATATATTTTGCCTCTTTCTCAAGAAGCAAATTTTGCATGATACCTTTAACAGGTATCCTTGCTTTGGATAGGTTCATGTTCAGTTCTCCACCCACATCTTTACAAAAATTACGTCCAAGCAAAATGCCATAAGAAGCTGGAACATCAGCCACTAGGACAGTCATCTTGATCCTCTTGTCTGGAAAGGGTGCAAATGCAAATTGGGCATCTTTAATTTGGCCCAGCAATGACGCTTATTTTCCATGGAGAAACATCTCCCAAAGGTCTTGGTCAAAGTAAGACTGAGGGCATCTGCCACTTTGGCAAGCATGACATTATTAGAAGCCCCGGAGTCTATTATACAATTGCTCAACTTGTGACCATTTACCAATAGAGAAACATAGAAAGGTTCTATTTTCCCCAAGGCAACAAGGGGAGTAGTGACAAGATTATTTTCGGTGGATTTGTTCTTTGAGGAGTCATGGGCAAATTTGGGAGAATCTTACCCTGTAGGGACAGTCTTGTTTTTAACGTATTTAGCTAACCTATCAAACTGTTCAGGATTAGCTTGTAAATACTCAACCTTAGACATTTGGATTTTGGTTTTCCTAGCATGATCTATTATGTCAAATATCTGAAATGAACTAGATATAGAGGAAGAAAATCTATCATTCTTGGTTTTATTTGGGGTAGTACTCGTCTAAGGAACAAAAGTAGAAGAAACAGGATTGTTAGATGTACTTACTTGTTTATTGACAACCGGGTCCTTTGATTGAAAAGGCAACGGAGTTCCTCATTTGGCAATTGAGATCACCGATTGAGGCTCTTCTCTTATCTTTCCTTTATCAGCTTGCTGATTTGACTGATTTTGGGACCTAGTAAAAACAACATATGCTCCATCATATACTTCTCCTCTTTCAGCTTCATCCTGGTAATTCAGAAAACCAATGGTAGAGTCCAACTAATTCTTCTTCCCCTTCTATAAAAAGATTAGCATCATTCTCCCAATCCAACTCAGGTTGGAAAGAATTGTCATGTTCAACTTCATAGTAGCCAACTACTAAATTGACTGGTGCTGCTTCAATGGCAAGCTTCCCCTGTGTTGGCGGAAGATGATTTTGTTGCCCTTGATTTTTGGAAGCATTGCCTTGATATGAATTGTTAGCAAATGTTCTCCTTGGTATATCCCTATAAGAAGGAGGAGTGGACATACCTTGAGACATTTGCCTTTCCAAAGCTAGCAAAAGCTAGCAACTCATTTGCTAACTTCTACACCATAGGATCTGTGGTGCTTGTGGAAGGATTATAAGTAGAGGGTTGACCTCTATTTCTATTGGAATCTCTTCTTATCTTACCCACAAGGATAAGATCATCTTCAACCTCTGTAGCCAATCTTTGAGCTGTAGGAAGATCTATAGGGCCAACCCACCTTAACAGAAAGCTTACCTCAAGAAGCTGAGTATTGATGAAGAAATATTTAAGATTCTTCGCTGTTGGCTGAGCAGTTGTAGGAATCCTATTTGTCAATTTGTTGAACTTGGCGATGAAATCTCACATGGGTTCATATGGCTCTTTCTTCATCTGTGTTAGCTGAGCTAACAAAGCATGTGTATCTTCTGCAGACTTAAACCTAGCTTCAAACTTGGTTTTGAGAGTATTCCAATTGGTTATGGTTTGGGCTTGAAGATAGTACAGGCCCAAAGAACTGCATCTTTCACTGCCTTTATCATCTTCTCATGCTGGTCAAGGTTGTCTTTCAGATTTGTAAAAGTTGAATGCTGATCATAAAGGCTATCCATCGAAATCACTGTAGGCACTTCATCTTCAATTTTTTGTTGCACCATTTTCTCAAAAGCATCTATCGTTTCCTCCACTGAAAGAAATTTGTGATCTTCACCTGTCAGATTGCATGGAAGTTCCTCAAACCTGTGTAGAAGCAAGACATTGCTGTCTTCACTGTTTTCACATGCTTGGCACAAGTCATCAAGTAAGCCTTTTATTATATTGATGTGACGAACAAGAGATTCCTTAGTATTAAGATAAGACTCCCGATTTGAAATGACCCCAACAGCTGTCAGATTCTTTATCTTAATCTTCTTCATCTCTATCCATTCCTCTAAGCTTTCTTCCTGATCCTGCAGTTCTTGAGAAAGCAAGTCAACCATGTTATCAAGCTCAGCTTTTACTTTATCCATCTTTTCTTTTCTTTCTACGGTAGTCTTCAACAAAACTCTTCCCTATGCTAGCAACCACTCCACAATATCACCAACTACTCTCCCTCTGGCCTGAGCTTTTTTCCACCTTCTAAATCAAAGGATCTTCTATAGTTACCGCCATAGGTTCCACAATCTTAGATGACTTCACTATTTTCTGAAGAACATCGGCAAGTTGTTCTACTTTAGCTTTATACTGTTCTTTCTCCTTCTTAACCTCATCATATTTCTCAAGCAAGGTACTAGCAGTATTTTGAAAATCTGCCTTAATGCCTTCATGAGTTAGCTTACCTAACTCAACTCTTGAGACAACATAATCATTCATATCAAAATCATCAATAGTAGCATCCTCTGGTGGCTTGGCAATTTCTACATATCTGACTCCTTTTTCATTAATGAGTTTGGAGACAATCTTGGGCTTCTTCTTTAGAGTCTTTGATTTAACAGGCAACAACTTTTCAATATCAATTTCATCTGGTGAAATTGCTTGCTTCTTTCTCTTAGGAGTGTATGCAGACAACCATGGAGGAAATAGAGAAACACCAACATTCAGAGAAGAATCCACTACCTATTTTGCCAGATTCATATTTACACCTGTTATGGTAACAATAGGACTAGTGTTGGTAAAAACTACACCTGTATCAACAACTTTCTCTGAACCATCTAGAAGATGTTCCAAAATAGATTGTTCACCAATATCAAAAGATGGGGAAGATAAAATTGGAATACAACCAAAGGAATTAAACACAGTCCCAAAACTGGTTCTTACAGAAGTAGGGGTATTATCAGAAGAAACAACAAAAATAGGTGAAATAGGAACACTTGAAACTACTGGAAAACTACCAGAAACAGGAGCATGAGGAAGGGGTGTAGAAACTTGTGATTCTATTGGAAGATTCTTCTTAGGAGACTAATGTGGATCACCAGATTGTTCCTGCTCTACATTCTTATCCTCGCCTTGTTCTATTTCACCTTCCTCATCAGACTTTTCAAACATTTCTGTTTGTTGGGCATCTTTAGATTTCTCAATATTTTGCTTTTCAATTTCAACATCTTCAACCTCCATTTGCTCAACATTTGTGTCTTCGGCACCTGATTTAGTGACATTAGAGGTTCCTACAATCTCTATCTTCTTCCTTCCTTCAGATACAAATTTGATTTTTGGCTTTTGTACTTTAGAAGAGGAGGGAGTGTCACTTTTATTCTTGGTCCAGTTTTCCACCTTTTTGCCTGTTTGCTCTTGAACCTCAGTTTCTGATCCAATAAGAAATTCTTTCAGACTAATCCCTTTGCTCTCTAACCATACATTTGTGTTAGCTAGGATTGGCTGAAACCTTTTCCTTATTAAAGTCTCCTCTTTGATTGGCCATTTGACCTCTGGAAGAGGTGAGGCCTCAACATTCCCAGTATTATATTTGGGATCTAAAACATTCCCATCATCTTCCATTCCCTCCAGAATATCTGCAAGGCCCAGTTCTTCAATCTGACTCAAATGGAGTTTGCAATAATCTAGTTTTCTAATCTCATTTTCTATTCTGAAATCAGCCCAGATATCTTCAACCATCGGCATGTGGAAAATTGACTTTCTTTTGATTTTATCCTGTACCCTTCTAAAATCAAAATGATCTCTTTTCTTGAAACTCTTCATTGTGACCAATTGCATTTCAGATTCAACTATTTTGGCCTTGGTAGCTGACTGGACTGAATACCTTCCAATTTCTACAGGAAACTTAATTCCTAACTTTTTCAGCTCCATTTGTTTATTGTGCACCACAATCAACTGTCTACATAATTCCATGAGAACAATCTTGTCATTGGGATACCGTGGAAGTATATATGGATAACCAGGATAATATTTTACTCTGAGATATGTGAAAGTAGGAAACTGTAAGAACAAGCAGCCAAAAGAATTTACAACTTCCCAAGCTTCATCTAAAACCCTCTTCTAAACAAGCTCATTGTCCCACAAACACATAAAGACTGAGAAGAAAGCATCATTAACCCTACAGAAATGATGGATTGATCCTTTTAGAGTGATTTGGGGATAGTACTCATAAATAGGAACCAACCTCCTATCACCAACCTGAGTAATACTAGGAAAACTCCTCATACTCGTAGCAGCATACACCAGATATGAGGTCATATAAAACTTGAAAGTGGTATTGAATCTCACCAATTTCTCATGCAAAGCATTACTAATCTATTCTCCCCAAAAGATTTGTTGTGTACCCCTAAGAATCACCTTGATATATGTGTACATCCACTCTTGAAACTTGGATGAAGAAGGAAGACCTCTGATTCAACTTAACAATGTAATCAAGTCACAAACCTCCTCAACAAAGTCACTCCTCGGGAGATCTATCAACCATCTGGTCAAATTACTCCAGGGAATCTTCAACCACTTACTATTTATGTACTTCCTTGCGGCTTCCACATCTTCATCATAATCTTTTTTCCCTTGAGAAAAATCAATTTGTCCAATATTTTCAATAGGAGGACACATGAAGATTTTGTCAATAAATTCCGCATCCAATCTCATGATCACATTCCCTTGGGAATCAGACACGGTCCTAGTATCCCTGTTATAATGACTGGCTACCTGAAGAACAAACTCAAGATTGTGGGCAACAATAGGAAAAGAGGCAACCAAGTGAAAATTACTGTTGATGATCTTTTGCATAAACTGAGGAGGATTTGACTATTTGGTTCTGTCCACGAACTCGACCATGTCCACATGTTCTATCTATATATCTACTGATCTCATCAACATTAGATTGCATTGAAGTAATAGGGAAGACCCCTTGGTATTTGTACTTCATGATTTTAGCCTTTGATGGGGACAGCTTTGAAATCAGCTTCAAAGAGAAAACTAGAAACGACATCTACCACAGATGTTTGTTGAAAACTACAAAAAGCCATGATTTTGCAGTTAGGGAAAAATGGGTAAATTGGCGTTACAGCAAATTGATGATCATGAACAATGAAACATGCATTGAAGGGCTTGAGAGTGCACAAATCAGGGTAAAAGGTGACATCAGGTCAATAGGCTTTGAAAAGAAAAATTTCCCAGTGTTAGGAAAATTTCTAGAAAAATGTGCATGGGCGGTCAAATTGACCGCTCCTGCATGTAGGGTAAAGTTTGATTTTTCATGTATGTGCAAAGGTCGGTGAAAAGGGCTGCCATTACATGTGTTTGGGAAGATAAACATGTTTGATGTAGGGCTAGTCAATTTGACCGCCCTTACATGAGGGAATAAGAAAATTTGATCTGGATGTGCACAACCGGCAAAAACCTACTAGTGCATACAGGAGGATAAGCTTGCAATGTAGAGTCGGTCGAAAAGACCGCTTGTGCATGTGTTGAAAATCCCAAGTTATTATGTGAGAGCGAGGGTTTCTGCCACTTATGCACATTGGGGGGTAATATAAAGTTTGTGTAAGGGCGGTGATTTTAACTGCCCTTACATGTAGGGAAGACCAAACATATAAGGTTCATGTAGGGGCGGCAAAAATCACCGCCCTTACATGAAGTATCAACACGAAAAATGCGAGGATAAAAACGTGTATTGGCGGTGGTAAAGACCATCAATACATGTTAAGGAGAATACTGAAAAAACCTAAGTTTTAAACATGGGTGGTAAAAAACCCCGACCCATTTAACAATGCATTCAAAACAAAATGAAAACTAGGGTTTAAAGAAAAAATGGTGAAAAATACGTATACAGATGATACAATTTCAACTAATCCATAAAAGAGAAATTCTAACAAAATAAAAGTATAGACGTTTAAGTCATACGAAACCCTATCTTTAAAACGAAAACAAGAATAAAAAACAAAGACTTACCTGGCAAAAACGTGAAACCCTAAATGCAGTCAGGAAACAAAATCCGCTTAGATCTAAAATCCACGTGAGTGTCGTGAAGACAAACTAGTATTAAGGAGGTATCAAGCTCGTTGGAGGTTGTGAAAATGAATAATAAGAAAATCAAAATGAATATAAAACACTTTAAAAGGCTTTAAAGTTGCGCATTAAACATGGCACGAGTGCCATTAATGCCAACTTCAAGTTCGTTGATTTTCCAAGATTTGCTCAGGCGGCAAAACCCCCCGACATTACATATGCCTTCGAACATGCCCAAGCGGCGGATATAACTGCCTTTGCATATAAATCGACAATGACAAGAAACATATGTCCAAGCGGCGATTTTAACCGCTATCGCATATGAGACAATAACAAACATGTAAGAGCAGTGAAAATCACCTCTATTACATGTGAAGACATGTAAATTTTCTAACACCCCAAAATAGTCAAAATTTGATATTTTGACAAGCTTACGACCTAGTCGATTTTCATGATTTTCAACGAATTGACCTAGAGGAATGTTACAAACCATTTCAATGATGTTAGATGACTACGCGTGAGGCCAAGAGGACTTGTCTTGATTTGTAAACTTAGAGTGTAGACTACAAAACAGACAAGTTTTGTAGGGGTTGTCTACAAAATTGAGCGCAGCTACTTTTGAGAACAACAATGCTACTAGATTTTTTCAAGATTTAGAGTTCAATTTCCTTTGTAATTTAAACCTTGTGTAGAGTAAAAAAGTTTAACATTTTTGCAACTTATTGATCGTAATTAAGTAGTTATTTAATTCTGTTATGCTTAGAATTAGGCTTTTGATTTCGACTCGTGTCAAAATCCTTACACTCACTTAGGAAAACTAGGGGTTTCAATCAATCGATCCTAACCCTAATGGCGACGCTTCTCGGATCGCATTGACCCCCTTAGTTAGCTTTCATCATGTAGGGGAATGTGCATGTGATCTCATTACCCTGAATTTGACTGACATGTTTACGCCTTATGCATATGGCCACCGAGCACGCTATCACGTGCGTGGGGGCTTTTAGGGAAGCGTAGAGAATTTTTGATAGTTTGTGTCATGACCACATGACAAATGTGGACATGACATGTGTGTAGCGTGTCGTGACCACATGGGAAATGTGGGCATGACAAATGTAATCCCTCCCATCAATCCAATTATCATAGCAATCCTAACATTGCAAGAAACCCAATCAATCAAACTAATTCTAACCAAGTTTAAAATGGGAGCGGTGACGGATGAGCGAGAAATACCAAGTGCAGGTTTGGTGCAGAGTTCAAGATCCCCAGGCAAGGTGACACCATAGGTTTGTACTTCCCCTACCCTTGTTCATTTGTTTAGTAATAATGCTAGGAATACTGCTTCTAGTGGGGCCTTTGCCTCTAAAAGTAGGTGTAGAGATGGGAAGCCTATTGGGTTCCCCTCGGTATACCCACCTCCCTGGAAGGCACTTTTTTCCAATCAGAATAAGTCTGTTGTGGACAGGGTGGATACCATCTAGTCGGAGTCTGGTGTTCGACTCAAGATTAAGAACCCCACTATGGACAGGGTTGTGGCTAAAATAGAAAATGTACTAGTTAGCAAGGTCTTCAGGAGAAGACCTAACATTGAAATGCTAAGAAAATAGGTTGCTGGTAAATGGGATATTAAGGGGAGTGTTTCCATCTCGGCACTTACTGAAGGCATCTTCTACTTCACCTTCAACAATGTTGAGGACTTCCTAGGCACGTTAACTCATGGGCCTTGGTTCTTCGGGAAACAAAACCTTTCCCTCTATAAGTTGCATCCTGGCCTCAACCCTGAAGATGCCCTAGCTGAGTCAGCCCTGACTTGGATAAGGCTTCTTGGCTTACCACTTGAGTTTTAGGATAATGAGGTATTCCACGCCATTGCCAACTCCTTTGGCCAATTATTGTCACTGGATAGCGTCACAAGGAACAAAAGTAGATATGTTTTTGCTAGGATCTATGTCAATGTTGACACTCACAAGATTCTCCCTACTGAGATTGTTATGGACTCTAAGTTCGAAGAATGGATGCAGGAGCTAGTGTACGAAAACTCGGCCCTATTATGCCAAAAGTGTGGTAATATGGTTCACCTCATCAACGCCTGTCTGAAGCCAAATTTGACCCCTAACAAAGGGAAAGAGATGGTTCAAGAGGCCCCAATAGAACCAGATTCTGAACAAAGCTCGCAGGATCAAGTCATCCCTCCTGAGGCTCTTAAGATTCAAGAATTTCAAGCTCCCCCTGAGGAGCCCCTTATGCTAGAAGGGCAGAAGGACATGGTGAATACTACTAAGGACAGTCTAGGGGAGGTGAAGGATATGGACTTCTCTCAAGCTACCCTAGTAAAAATGGAATTGGACTCATTACTATCTTCCTTGGAGGGACCAGAGTGGAGCTCTCTAGTTGTGACTTAGAAGTTGGATAAAGGGGGAGGCTCTACCCCAGAAGGTCTTAACATGGGAAGATTAGAGGGACTAGAGTGGAGCTTTTTGGTTGTGACTCAGAAGATGGATAAAGGGGGTGGCTCTTCCCCAAAAGGTCTTAACCTGAGTAGAAAAGAGTCAACTAGCAAAGAGGTAAACAGTCATGTTACTCCTTTTTCACTGGTGTGAGATCCTGGTACTCCTTCCTTGGAGAAGGGGGTTAGGCATACAACGGATGTGGGTAAGAACTCTAAAATTGGCAAGAAATCCTTGTGAGAAACAAGGAGGGAAATAGCCAAAGACTTGGCCAATGGTAAACAAAAGACTTTAGAACTAGTAAGCTCTAGGAGGATCAAGAATTATTAGTCATATCATGGAATATAAGGGAGCTCAATAATTCCCACAAGAAACTAATGCTAAAGAATTTCATTAAAGAAATGAGACCACACATTTTACTTATCCAAGAAACTAAAATGGATGAAAAAGAATTTGAAAATATTTCTAAATTCATTTGGCCTATAAGGGTGGATGGAGCGTTGGGTGGTCTTGCCACCATGTGGAAGGATCAGTATTTACAAGGATGGGTCATTTACAGCAGCAAAAGCACCATTAATATTAAGTTCAAGATCATCAACAACATCACTTGGACCTTAACTAATATTTATGCCGCCAATAGCTTTGTTCAAAGAAGAAAGTGTTGGGTTGATCTCACAGATGCCAAAATTAACTGATAGAGTTCTAATTGGATGGTGGCTGGAGACTTCAACTCTCCCTTATACCCCTCAGATAAACTTGGGGGCTAATGGACTTCTCTGACAGTATGATGGACTTGGACAACTTTCTACACCAAGGTGGCTTAGTGGACTTAGATCTGGAAGGCTTCAACTATACTTGGTCTAATAAGAGAGGGAGATAAATTGATACAAGTTAGATTAGACAAATTCCTATTCTCTACCGACTGGGACATAGTAGAAAAAGGCAATCTCAACAACCTCTTGAGATTTGGTTCATATCACACTCTTCTAATCCTTTATTGAAATCCTAAACCTATGAAAGCCAACTCCCCCCTTAGGTTCAAATACATGTGGACCAAACATCCTGACTTACAATAGTTGATATCCTATTGGTGGAAGCAGAGAGTTGATGGCTCAGGAATGTTTAAAGTCATTTAGAAATTCAATCTTATCAAAAACTAGCTAAAAGGATGGAATAGGAACTTCTTCAGAAATATTTTTAAGAGGAAGTAGGAGGTCAGAGCCAAACTTTAGAAGATTCAGGAGGACATGGAAAAGGGAATATTCACTCAAGATGATAGTTGACCAAAAAGGCTTTGCTTAGCGAATTACACAACATAATTTAAAGTGAAGAGTGTTGCAAGTATGTATAGTTGGTGTTTTCATTAATGTCAACAAGCTTGTTGTCAATGGTGTCAACTGTGTGAGTAAGAAATGGTGCAAGAGTATGAGTATCTAGTGTTGAGTGGATACTATCTCTAATGATGAGGTTGGTTGAGCAGAGATGAGGTTGTTGCAATGGTATGAGCTGTTTGGTTGAGTTGCTTTGTTGAAGATGATTTGTTTGCTTTGAAGAGGTATTGAATATGTTAAGAATTTGTTTCTGTTGGTTGGTTTCCAAGTGCTATTGAGAAAATTTGATTAATAAAGGAAGCAATGTGTTGAAGTGGCATTTTGGTTTATAGAGTAGTGTTCTGGTTTTGCTCTACATTTCCTCTACATTGAAGATCTATCTTTACAATTTGGATATGTCATTCAGAGATGCTAAGAGATTTTATATTCCAAATTTGTTGTTCTAGTTCATTGTATAGAGGAAGTTGTGTTCACCAGTGTGTGGACTATGTTTTTGAAGGTTTACAGAGGTGTCTGGGATAAATGCCATTGCTCCACATTTCTCTGCAAAGTGGTTTTAGGTCTTGCGGTTCTTGATGTGTGCTTTAAGGTTCATATCTTTCTTTTGTTGAAGTTTTTCATGGCTTGGTGCTCTCAAAGTTGATTTCTAGAGATACACTTCATGATAGAGATAGTTAAGCATATTGGATAAATAGGGTAAGGTTGTGTGACATGTGAAAGTTGTTGCAGAGGAATTTGTTGGATTTCAAGATGTTTGTGGAATACTCCAAATTATGATAAAGCTTAGTTTGTGGTCTGCAAAGTTGTATTTTGTCTTGAGGAAGCGTGTACTTAAAAGATCATTGTGTTAACACAGGTGTGGCCGAACTTGGGTGTTTACACTAATTTCAGAGTTTCTTTGGTGATTATGAAAGTGTGAAGTGCATGCTTGGATGAATTTAGGTCTGAGATAAGATGTGTTGTGGTCTACCTTCATTCCTTTCCACCACAAGAATGTTTAGGTCCAAACCTAATTTGAATGTTCTGGGTTAAGGTGATTTGCCAACCTTGGAGAATGTGTTCAAGGTTGAAGATGATATAAATAAGTGTCAAGGGATCATGATCAAGTGTGCATGTAGGATATGATGTGAATAACTATGTGGTTGAATGTATGGTGTAGTACAATCTTTCAAGTGCTAGATTACTAGATGCAGTGAGCTAAAGGTGTCTACAATTCTTCAGTGTGACTACAAAGGTGTTGATGGTGTTGCAGTGGAATTCCCTATTGCATTGAGATAGTTTTCTCCATGTAACAATCTTCTCTATCTTCTCTGTTCTGGTAGTGAGCCTTAGCAGTGAGCCTTTCTTTTTGGCAGTGAGCCCTTTAGTAGTGAACCTTTGGTAGTGAGCCTTCTAGAAATGAGCCTATTATTTTTCGGTGTTGATACTACTTTACATTGTGATCTAATCCTCAGTGTGGTTTTCCCTTCTTGGGTTTTCCACGTAAATCTAGTGTTCTCTTGTGTTTGTTGTTGAGTTGATTTAGTTTCTGATTTTCATGTTTAATCATCATAACAGTTTAAGGGTTAATTGAATTGTTGTGGATCTAAATTTGTTTGAGGGTTTTGAAATTTTAAGTTACAACTGATTCACCCCCCTCTCAGTTGTCTTGTGCATTCAACAATTGGTATCAGAGCCAAGTTCCTTGGAAGAGAGCTTAATTGCTTGAGGTAGATTCAGGATGACACACAAGAAAGATGTTCCTTTGTTCGATGGAATTGATTATGTATTATGGAAAATAAGGATGGAAGGTTATCTGATTTCTCTTGGATATGAGATCTTGAAGGCTGTTGAGACTGAATACACTATACCAGAAAATGTTCCAAGTATTGCAAATGAGATCAAGGCCTATGAAACCAATGGTAAATAAAGGTATGCTCTTTTAAGTGGTCTTACTAATTCTGAGTTGGTGAAAGTTATGAATCTGAAATCTGCTAATGAAATCTTAAAAAAGTTAAAAGGTGGATGAAATCTGCTAATGTCTGAAGATGAAAACAATACAAACTACTTACATAAGGTGGATGAAGTTGTCAATGGCATCAAAGGACTTGGTGGAGATGTGGATGAAAAAGAAGTGGTATTGAAGGTACCCAGGACTCTTCCTAAAGCTTACAGTAATAAAGTTTCTACTATTGAAGAATTACAAAATCTGAATCAATTTACCAAAGATCAGTTGCTTGGTACCTTAACTACCTTTGAAATGAGAGAATTTGGTACAAGTAGTGCAAAGGCTGAAAATGCCTTCAAGGCTAGGAAATCTGAGAAGACCGTGGAATCAAATTAGGAGGATTCTAATGATGTGCAAGCTAACTTTGTGAGAAAAATGAAATTGCGAATTGGTAAGTACAGTGATAAGTTGATTTTAAAGTGTTTTAGTTATGGAAAGATAGGTCATTATGCTTCAAGATGTCCAAAAAGAATTCTGAGAAGTAAGAATAGGGGGAACAAAAGTAGGGTACCTAAAAAGAGCTACTATGTTAGAGAAGATGCAAGTATATATGATGATGAATCTGATAATGAAAATGATGAGGGTAATGAATGTCTATTCATAGCTTTAAAAGATGATGATGTTTCTACTAACTCTAAGAAATGTGTGAAGGAAAAGGCTCCAGAGGTAAGTCTTAATACTAAAGGTACTTTGATATCTACTTTTCATACTAGACAAGAAAAGAACTATTGGGTTATTGATAGTGGATGCTCAAATCATATGACCGGTGATAAAAGTAAGTTTGTTAAACTTGAAAAATTTGGAGGACTAGTTAGATTTGGTGATGATACAACTACTAAGATATGTGGAAGAGGCTCAATTAGTTTTGATGGAAAGCATAATACTGATGATGTCCTTTATGTTAAGGGCTTAAAGTATAACCTCTTAAGTGTTGGACAAATGTGTAGCAAAGGATACAATATTGTGTTTCAGGATGGTCGCTGTGAGATTAGAAAAGACTCTGAAACTGTGATTGCTACTGGAAAGAGGACAAATGGAAATGTTTATCAACTCAAAGATGGTGATGGTTATTGCTTCATGACTTAGATCAGTGAGTTTGATATGGCATAGGAGATTGTGTCACATCAATTTTGATAACCTAGTAAGAATAAGTTTAGTTCAAGATGTGAGAGATCTAGCAAACATTACAAGGCCTATCAGTGCTATTTGTAAGGAATGTCAAATTGGAAAATGAGAAAGAAGTAGTTTCAAAGTCAAGGATCAATCTTTTACCAGACTATTGGAATTGGTGCATACAGATATTTGTGGTCCTACCAAGGTAAGGAGTTTTCAAGGTGACAGGTATTTCATGCTATTGATTGATGATTATTCTAGGATGACATGGGTTACTTTTCTCAAAGAAAAATCTGAAGCCCTAGATAAGTTCAAAGCATTCAAAGTCATGGTTGAGAATGAAATGGATATGACAATTAAATGTTTGAGGTTTGTTAGAGGTGGAGAGTTCACCTCCAATTAGTTTAACATGTTTTGTGAGAATCATGGAATAAAGGGGTACTTATCTACCCCTAGGACTCCTCAGCAGAATGAAGTGGTTAAAAGGAAGAATAGGACTGTTCAAGAAGCTGGAAATGGATATGACAATTAAATGTTTGAGGTTTGATAGAGGTGGAGAGTTCACCTTAATTAGTTTAACATGTTTTGTGAGAATCATGGAATAAAGGGGCACTTATCTGCCCCTAGGACTCCTCAGTAGAATGGAGTGGTTGAAAGGAAGAATAGGACTGTTCAAGAAGCTACAAGGACAATGATAAAAAAAGCAAACCTACCGAAGGTCTACTGGAGAGAAGCAATTCATACTGCTATTTATATACTGAACAAAGTGTAGGCAAGAGCAAACAGTACAGAGACTCCTTATGAGTTATGGTATGGAAGGACTCCCACTGCTAAGTACTTCAGAGTGTTTGGAAGAAAATGTTATATTAGAAGAGATGAAGAAATTCTAGGAAAGTTTGATGCAAGGTCAAATGAAGGTATCTTCCTTGGGTATTCTACTAAAATCAAAGATTACACATGCTACAACAAGAGGCTAAGAAGGATTGTTGAAAGTAGAAATGTCAAAGTTGATGAAGATCTATAGAAGAATTCAGAAGTGAATGGATGTGAATAAGATGAATCTTCTTGTGGAGAAGAAGAAAATACTAAGGAAAAGGAAGTGCAGATTGAAGAGGAAGAAGCTCTGGAAAAGACTCCTAAAAATCCCAAGTATATGCAGAGGCATCATTCTAAAGATTAGATCATTGGTGACAAGAACAAAGGTGTGCTAACAAGAAGGAAAGTTGTTGAAGAATAGGTAAATCTATGTTTACTCTCTAAAGTTGAACCTAATATAGTTATTGAAGCATGCAAGGATGAGTATTGGATCAAAGATATGGAAGAAGAACTAATGCAGATTGAGAAGAATCAGACTTGGGAACTTGTCCCAAGACTAGCAAACAAAAATGTGATTGGAACTAAGTGGGTATTCCAGAACAAACTAAATGAGAATGGAGAAGTGGTAAGAAACAAGGCAAGGATTATGTATAAAGGTTACTCACAAGTAGAACCTGAATAGACTATGAGGAAACTTATGCTCTGGTGACAAGAATGGAGGCCATCAGGATGTTTTTAGATAAAGATTTCAAAGTATATCAAATGGATGTGAAGTCTGCTTTCATGAATGGTGAGTTGGAAGAAGTATACATAGAACAACCAAATGGATTTCAGTTATCAGATAAACTAGATATGGTTTGTAGGTTGAAGAAGGCACTGTATGGTTTGAAGCAAGCCCCCAGAGCTTGGTATGCAAGGTTAGACATGTATTTAATACTGCAAGAATTCAATAAGGGTTCTGCAGATAGCAATCTGTACATCAAAGTAGGAGAAGATCAAATTTTGATTGTGGAAGTATATGTAGATGACATAATATTTGGAGTAAATGAAGGTATGTGTAAGGTTTTTGCAGATGAAATGTAGAAAGAATTTGAAGTGTCAATGTGTGGTGAGATGAACTTCTTCCTTGGGCTATAGATCAATCAGACAGATAAAGATATTTTCATTTCACAATCAAAGTATGTCAAGGAGATGTTGAAGAAGTTTGGGATGGAAGACTCTAAACCAGTATGTACCCCTATGACGACTGGTTGCAAGCTGAGCAAGAATGATGAACGTCCTAAGGTTGATTAGAGCATGTATAGATCAATGATTGGAGGATTTCTATATGTAATTGCTACTAGACTGAATATTATGCATGCAGTTTGTCTTGTGGCTAGATTTCAAGAGGATCCTAGAGAGTCACATGTTCTAGTAGTGAAGAGGATATTTAGATATTTAAAGGGCACTTCAGATCATGGCTTGTGGTATCCAAAGGATGATAACTTTTCTCTAAGCGCATATATAGATGTAGATTGGGCTAGTTGTGCAGATGATAGGAAAAGTACTAGTGGTGGTGTATTCTTTCTTGGAGGTAGAGTGGTGTCATGGTTAAGCAAGAAGCGGGATTTAGTATCTCTGCCTATTGGAAAGGAAGAATACATTGCAACAACATCTTGCTACACACAGGTGTTGTGGATGAGACAAACCTTGAAGGATATCATAGTTCTATATGATGAACCTATCCCTATCTTCTGTGATAATACAAGTGCTATTAACATTTCAAAGAATCCGGTGATACACTCAAAGAAAAAACATATATCAATCTGGTATCACTTTCTGAGAGAGAAGGTTATAGAGAATGAAGTGAAGCTTGTGCCTATAAAGGATCAAGTTGGTGATATATTCACCAAGGCTCTTATTAAGGATACATTTGAGTATCTCTGGGAGAAGTTAGGGGTTATTGCCCCTCCTTTAAACTAGATGCATAAGGAGATGCATCAATCCAGTGGATTTCAAGATTCATTCCTTCTCCTGGAATGATGTTGGAGGCTACCCCTTAGGGGGAGTAGGTAGTGGTCATGATGGTTGTTGTAGCCAAGGGGACTAAGTTATAATGTTGGTTGCCTCTAAGGGGGAGTATACAGAGTAATAAAAGAAATCATGTTGCAGTACAGTAGTAAGCAAGTACAATTTTGAGCAGTTGTCTAAAAGTAAGATTGAAAGAGAGATCTGTAGCCCTTTTCCATTGATGTCAAAGGGTGAGAGAGAGAAATGTGAAAAAGGAAAGAGTCAAATGTCAAGAAGAGTGTAGCAAGCTAGGGGAGAGAAAGAGAAAGGAACTATAGGTATGAGGCATAGTAATGAGGATGTTGATGTGTTGATGGTTTTTCACATCATGTGTTGCCATGAATGACAAAGGGGGAGATTGTTGTAAGTATGTGCAGTCAGTGTTGTCATTGATGTCAACAAGCTTGTGTTGTCATTGGTGTCAACTATGTGAGTAAGAAATGGTGCAAGAGTATGAGTAGTTAGTGTTGAGTGGATATTGTCTCTGATGATGAGGTTGGTTGAGCAGAGATGAGGTTGTTGCAATGGTATGATTTGTTTGGTTTAGTTTCTTTGCTAAAGATGATTTGTTTTCTTTGAAGAGGTGCTAAAGATGTTAAGAATTTGTTTCTGTTGGGTGGTTTCCAAGTGCTTTTAAGAAAATTTGATTAATAAAGGAAACAATGTGTTGAAGTGACATTTTGGTTTACAGAGTAGTGTTATGGTTTTGCTCTGCATTTCCGCTACATTGAACATATATCTTTGCAGTTTGGATATGTCATTCAGAGATGATAAGAGATGTTATATTCCAAATTTGGTGTTCTAGTTTGTTGTGCAGAAGAAGTTGTGTTCACTAGTGTGTGGACTGTGTTTCTGAAGGTTTGCAAAGGTGTCTGGGAGAAATGTCTTTGATCCACATTTCTCCACAAAGTGGTTTTATGTCTTGTGGTTCTGGATGTGTGCTTATAAGGTTCATATCTTTCTTCTATTGAAGTTGTTCATGATTTGGTGCTCCAGAAGTTGATTTCTAGAGATACAGTGCATGACATAGATAGTTAAGTATATTAGATAAACAGGGTAAGGTTGTACAGTAGGTGAAAGTTGTTGTGGAGGAATTTGTTGGATTTTAGGATGTTTCAAGATATTTTTGGAATACTCTAGATTATGATAAAGCTTGGTTTGTGGTCCGCAAAGTTGTATTTTGTCTTGAGGAAGCATGTACTTAAAAGATCATTGTGTTAACATAGGTTTGGCCGACCTTGGGTGTTTACACTAATTGTGGAGTTGCTTCGGTGATTGTGAAAGCATGAAGTGGCATGCTTGGATGAATTTAGGTCTGAGCTAAGATGTGTTGTGGTTTTCCTTCATTCATTTCCACCGCAAGAATGTTTAGGTCTAGACCTAATTTGAATGTTCTGGTTTAAGGTGATTTGCTAACCTTGGAGAATGTATTCAAGGTTGAAGATGGTATAAATAAGTGTTAAGGGATCATGATCATGTGTGCATGTAGGATATGATGTGAATAACTATGTGGTTGAATGTATGGTACAGTACAAGCTTTCAAGTACTAGATTACTAGATGCAATGAGCCGAAGGTGTCTACAATTCTTTAGTGTGATTGCAAAGGTGTTGATGGTGTTGCAATGGAATTTCTTGTTGCATTGAGATAGTTTTCTCCTTGTAAAAATATTCTCTATCTTCTTCTCTATTATGGAAGTGAGCCTTGGTAGTGAGCCTTTCTTTTGGGCAGTGAGCCCTTTGGCAGTGAACCTTCTAGCAATGAGCCTATTGTTTTTCAGTGTTGATACTACTTTGTATTGTGAGATAATCCTCAGCATGGTTTTTGCCTTCTTGGGTTTTCCACATAAATTTGATGTTCTCTTGTGTTTATTGTTGAGTTGTTTCAATTTCTGATTTTCATGTTTAATCATGATAATAGTTTTAAGGGTTAATTAAATTGTTGTGGATCTAAATGTGTTTAAGGGTTTTGAAATTATAAGTTACAACTGATTCACTCCCCTCTCTCAGTTGTCTTGTGCATTCAACAAATATATATACTAGAAGCAAAGATCTAGAATACAATGGTTAAAAGAGGGAGACAAAAGCACCAAGTTCTTCCATCAGTCACCTATGAAACATAGGAAAAAAAATGGGAATGTCATTAAAGATGAAAGCCAAATTAGAGTTGAGGGGGCAAAGTATTTCAAGAATATCCTCAATGGGGTGGGGCCTCAGGTTTCTGAAGGGGACACAATGCTTTCACATTTGTTGGGGGTTATTCCCAACACTCTATCTAGGGAAGATAATATTTATTTAGAAAAGAAGGCTTTTGAGGAAGAGGTGAAAGGGGTTGTCTTCTCCTTAGACCAGATGGTTTTCCTCCTATTTTTTTTCAGACTTATTGGGAGATAATAAAAAAAGACATAACAGCTGCTGCTAAAGAGTTTTTCAAAAGAGGTAGAGTTTTGAAGGAGATAAATAACACCTTTATAGTTCTCATTCCTAAAACAGAAGTAGCGAATAGAATGTCTAAGTTTAGACCTATTAGCCTATGTAACACTCTTTACAAAATATTCACGAATATGCTAGTGCTTAGAATGCAACCTTTGCTGGAAAGAATTATTCACCCAAACCAAAAAGGATTTGTCTCGAGCAGACAAATCACTGACACTGTCATCACTTTTCATGAAAACATTTACTCTATGGTGAAAAGAAAAAAAGAAAACTTATGATTATGAAATTAGACATTTCAAAGGCCTATGACATGGTCTCTTGGCAATTCCTTGAAAAAAGTCTCCTCTGCTTCAAATTTTAGGAGAAAGCCATAGGTATGATGAGTAACTGCTACAACAACCCCACCTACTCTATTATGATCAATGGATCTCCCAAAGGGCATTTCAAGGCCAACAAAGGCCTTAGACAAGGGGATCCTCTTTCCCCCTATTTGTTCATCATAATGGCTGACGTTCTGGGAAGAACCATTGAGAACAAAATCAAGATTAACAAATTGACAGGGTTCAAACCTGCTTTTGAGTTGCATCCTTATTCTCACCAACAATTTGTGGATGATATTATTTTATTGGGGAAATCCACACTTAAAGAAGCAATAGAATGAAAGAACACTCTAAATAGTTTTTCTATGGTTTCTGGGCAACGGATCAACTTTGAAAAAAGTGGCATTTTCTTTTTCAACACTATTCCTAAGTTGTAGAAGCAAATTGCTAATGTCTTAGGTTGCAAGATTAAAGAAATACTAGAGACCTATCTTGGAATGCCTCTAGATTTCACAAAGATCCCTAAACTCTACTAGAACACTTTAATTGAGAAAATGCAAAGAAAACTTGCTACTTGGAAAGGTTCCCTTCTAAGTCATGCGGGAAAGCTTCAACTCCCCCAGGCCTCATTGTAAAGCACTCTGATTTATCTTTTATCCTTATTAAGGTTATCGAGATCCATTGCTGATAGAATTGAACAAATCCAAAGAAGATTTCTTTGGAGTGGTACAAAATAAAAAGAGAGACTATCCTTAGTTGCTTAGGATATTGTCTGCACTCCCAAAATCAAAGGTGGGCTTGGGGTCAGGAAGCTATTTGTTCTTAACAAGGCCTTATTAGCCAAAATAGGGTGGAGACTTATATCTGATGATAATGAGTGGATGAAAATTATGAAGGCAAAGTATCTCAACAATGCTGAAGGAACCACTCTTTTGCACTACCCTATCCTCCCAGCAGGGTCCTCGATCTAGAATAACATAGTTTAAACTAGGAGTGCACTCAGGGAAGGCCTTTTCTGGAATGTGGGAAAAGGAAGTAGAGTTAGATTTTGGGAGGACCCTAGGATAGCCTCGCCCTCTCTGGATTATCATCCCATTTGCTCTGCTATCAAAAATTCTCTCTATAGGAGATTTAGGGACAAAATATATAATTACTAGATATTGTATGATGGTAAGTAGACTTGGAATTTCAATATTTCTGATTTTGAACACCCTCTAAACATAGCGGCTGAAACCTTGTTAAATATCCTTAAGAATCATAGATTTCATAAGTTCTTGGAGGATCAGTTAGTTTGGAAGGAAGATAAA
Source organism: Cunninghamia lanceolata (assembly GCA_027924645.1). NCBI lineage: Eukaryota > Viridiplantae > Streptophyta > Pinopsida > Cupressales > Cupressaceae > Cunninghamia > Cunninghamia lanceolata. The sequence continues at coordinate 4,258,245 of BSBN01000754.1, forward strand.
ATTGGAAAATACATTTTTAAGTTTGAATACAACAATTTAGACAAGACCATATGGGAGGGCTTCAATTGGAGACCTATTTGGGAAAATAATTCTATCCCTAAGGTTAAATTCTTTTGGTGGACCGCTAATCACTATAAGATTCTTACAGTGGATAATCTCCAAAAGAGAGGATTCCAAATGGCCAATAGATGTATCCTTTGCAAAGAAGCTAAAGAAAGTGTGGACCATTTTCTTTTCCACTATAGTTTTACATGGAAAATTAGACAAGAAATTATGAGTAATTTCCTTCTCAGTTGAACTTGGCAAGGAAAAATCAAGAAAGTATCTGAAAGCTGGGATTCACCTTACAACCACCTCCTTGTTAAGGAGCTATGGTGGTAGTCTCTTCTTTATGTTATCTAGGGGATTTGGGGAGAAAGAAACAATAGGATTTTTATAGAGGAAAAGAGGAAATGGTAAGTCACTGCTCAAGTCATCAAGCAAAGAATCACCAAAAATGTCAAAGTTTTTAAGATCAAATCCTCCAACCATAATCCTACTACTCTAGAAGTGATTATACCTAAGAATTGGGGGTTAAGTGAAAAGCTCACTCAGGTAGATCAAAGTAAGAAAATCAGAAGAAGGAATACCAAATGGCCCCCTAACCTTCGATGGCTTAAACTCAACTTTGACGGGGCTTCTAAAGGGAACCTAGGTTAGGCGGGAGGGGGTGGGTTAATAAGAGACATCAGTGGAAGGGTGCTGGGAACTTATGCTGAGAACTTGGGAATTCAGACAAACAACTTTGTGGAGGCTTACGCAGCCTACCAAGGAATCTGCATGGCTAAGGAGATAGGGTTAAGAAAATTGATAGTGGAAGGGGACTCCAAGAATGTCCTAGACATGTTAAATTTAAAGGCCACCCTAATTGGATTGTTAAGGACATTATTGAATTAAGCAAGAATAAATTGAGAGATTGAGTTTCTTCATATATTTAGGGAAGAAAACACTAAATCTAATGCCTTAGCCAACATAGGTTGCAAGATTAATGATGTTATAAAGTGGAGACTTCGAGATGATGTCCCGTATCAGTTCAAAGATCTAAACTATAATGAGCATACAAATTTGAATTAATGAAATGAATGCCCAGGTAGAGCAGGGGTCTCATCACACGAAGCAACTCAACTTCTCGATTGTCAAGAATCATAACTTAGAAAGACTCAAACCCTTCGTTTATCTTACCAAATATATCTCCTCAATCATTCTCAGCATTGTTTCAAGCAGCAGGGGTGGTAACAATTATGAGAATTGTAAAATGGGAGGTGATCTCAATCAAATGGAAACCTTTGGGTATGAGCAAATCTTGGAAGATGAGGAGCTTTGGTAAATTTTGCAGAGAGGAAACTTCACCCAGTACATTGAGACGATGAATGGCTGCAACACTATCTTATCTAGAGAGTTTGTAGATTCTTGGAAGGATAGGGTGGTGTATATCCATGGGATCTCTTTCAAGGTGACTGAGGAGTTGATTGCTAAGGTCATAGGTCTCATCATGGAAGGTACTAGGATCCCAAAGAGAGTGAAGGGGAACTACAGTGAAGACATGAAGAAGTTCTTACAGAAGGGTGAAACTGTGAATAGGCTGCAAAATGGGTTCAACAAAGAGCACCTCCCAGGGGTCTGGAAGAGGGTCGTAGAAGTCCTAATGAGGTATGTTACCCTAGAAGGAAGATATAATAGATTTCATACTTATCTTTTTCCATTGTTCAATCATTTCAAGCATAATATGAAAATCAATTTCCCCTACTGGATATTTTTGTCCCTTGAGGACTCGGTTCAAAAAGTCCTATTGGGGGAAAAACCTCTTCCCTTGCACCAGAGCCTAATTTATGCCTTGTATAAATTTGAGCTGGCTTTAACCCTTGCTATTGCCTTTAGACCTAGAATTTATAACTCCCAGTTGATCTAGAATATACTTGGTATTACTGGGAAGAAGGTGGGTGGTAGTAAATATGTCATTCAGAGTCAAACCCTCAGTAGGGATGAAGGTTCTTCTCCTGGAAAAACTCAAGAAGCTTCAACTTCCAAAGCTCAAAATAAAAACATTTGCAAAACTATTGGTGAAACCTCTAGTAAAACTAATGTGCAACCCACCAAGGAACCCCCAGATAAAGGTGTCAAGATTAAGGGTAAGGATTTGGCCAAGGTAGATTCTCTTGCTAAGGATAATAAGAAAGACTTAAAGGCCCCTCCTGGGAAAGCTGAGACCTCAAAGTTAGGGAGGCGAAATACTGCTAACCCTAATTTTAAGACTAGTATTAATATTATTAAAGTTGAACCCCCCAGAAACCTTTCCTTAGAAGTAGTAATTACTTTAAAGAAAAGGAGAATCTGAAGAATACTATGAAGGCTATTACCACCCAGCATGGAAAAATCAAAGGCAAAGGTAAAATTCTTGATAATGAGGCTAAGGGTAATATTGATCATGGTACTCTAGCTAGTGATCAGGACTACCCTTCTAAGGGAAAGAGGAAATCTATGGAATAGACTATAAACTTGAATGATAGTCCTAAGGATCAAGAACCCCCTCCCAAAAAGATTCAAGGTACCCCTATCCACTTTCAAGGTGATAATAAGAAGGACTGTAACTTGTGCAATCAACTGGTGGAGAAGGTTGCCACCCTCTACTAAGCTTTGGACTTGCAAAATCGGTGCTCAAATGGAAACTGGCTCAACTTCATCATGCCAAGAGGAAAATTCAATACCTAGAAGTGATCACTCAGTTGGAAACTACTGATTGGCCTAAGGACGGAAAGGATGAGTTATGGGACCAAGTGGAGAATTTGGCTAGGAAGTTTGAAAAGTGGGAGAGGATGGAAGATGAGATTGTTAAGATAAAGGATAACTAGGAGTAGCTCAAGAAGAATGTGGTGGAGTTAGCAGAATTTATTAGAGAAATAGTGAAAAATTCTACCACTACTCTCTATGTGTTCAAAGAAGAACTAGAAAAATGCAAGACCCTAAGGGAAGCCAAAACTGGTAAAATGGTTCAAGGGAATCAAAATTAGTAGACAATTGGCCCTACCAACAAGACAAGGGAAAAGAACAAAGATGTCAAGAGCAAATAGATAAGCATGGAAATCAAGGAGGTTCAGGACAAGGAGACTGAGATTCAGGATATGCAGGACTAGGACATGGTGGAAAATACTTTTGAAGACAAGCTGAAGTTCCTAAACAGAGAATGGCAAGCCATCAGTAGCCTGAAGTCTATGGATAAGCAGTAGCTTGGCTAGTTGTTGGTTCTCCTATGTTTGGTTGGCTCCACTAGCCCTTATCATGTTTCTTTTTGTTTCTTTTTGTCTCATGTTTTTTTACTGCTCGTAAAACTTGTTGGTTTCACCTTTTTGGCTTTTGTATATGAGTTCAGGCCCTTCCCAATTACTTTTATCAAAACATTGCATGAAAGTCCTAATCCACACATAGGTCACTAAGAAATATCTACAAATCATCCAATTGCATCCATCAGTATTATTCCCAACATTGGTGAAAGCCTTGATCAACTCCAATCAGACCGTCTTCAAGATATTATTCCTAATCCTCATGTTGTTCTTGAGATATATTGTTCCCATGTGCACAAAACTATTCATCATCATCAATAAATCAATCTTTAGATTTTTAACTTGACCAAGGGTAATATCGTGTTTTTCATTGTACCATTTTATGCATTCTTGCTTATGTGTTTTTGTGCATTATAAATTTTCTTGCATCTAAATCAATCCCTATAGCCTACCTACCACAACAATATCATGGTGCTATACAACATAGGGTTAATTGCAACCTTTTCATGAGTCAATCCTATGCACATGACACATCATCACCCTAGTCTTTATACCTTGGTGCATAACATCAAGGGCTATATTAAATAAGGTTTCTCAATCCAACACAACATGACAAATCATTCCTTACATCCATTTGCCCTTCCCCCCCTTTTCATCATTCTCTGTCTAATCTCCTCATCCTTATTAGTTTCTCCTCTAACCTCCATCATTCCTATCCTCTTATCTTCTAGCATCTAATCATCTATCCTCCCATACTCCAATCTCTTCCCTTATGCCACCACTTATCTTCCATCTTCTCATACATTTTGAGAGCACGTGTCTTCTGTTCTTCAAATTTTCCTATCATCTCAAGGGCCCATCATCATCCCTATCATCATTCCTCATCATCACTCTCCCTTCGAGTGGATAGGGCATCATCCCTTATCCAATCATTTTATTCCAAAATATAAAAACAAACCACTATGTTTTTTCTTTCTTTCAAATGATGTTACTGTTCTAGCACCATCTCAAAGAGGGGCAAAATATGGACACCTAAAATTGTCTCATCACTATTTCAACCACCATCAAGACATCACTTGAATATTTCCTCTATAAATTAATTGAATAAATTCCTATTTATTTGATTAATTATCCAATTTTCATCCCAACGTTAATTAAATTATATTTTATTATTTAATTAATAAAATCACTATTCATCACTATTCATCCAACCCTCTTCCTAGCATTAATTAAATACTTAAATCATTTATCATCCCTCTTCTATAGTTAAACCTCAAATAAATAAATCTAAATATTTATTTATCTAAGCTCTTCATTCACATCCCAAAAATTAAATAAATTCAAATATTTTATTAAATTCCCTATTTTGTTCACTTGTTGGCTAAATCAATTAGACAACTAGTCACCCACTTGCACAATCCTAAACATTATCAACTCATTCAAACCTTGCACAACCTCCAAAAGTGTATGATTCCTTTGATTTGTACATGAGCATAGGTCTTTGTACATGGGCATGGGTCAAAGATTTTTTTGTACCTCCAAAGTACCCCTAAGGTACCCTTTCAATCCTCTCCATCCACTTCTCCCAAGGGAATCCTCAACCATTGATTTCCCTTGAACCTTGAACCCCTCCATGTGCGCCTATCACATGGTGCCACTTGGAGTATCCTCATCACATCAATCTTCTCAGTCATTCTCAACCCTTGATCCTTCAAATCAATACTAGCCCTTCATCCACTCATGTACAATTTTATAAATTAGCTTCAACCCAAGCAATTATCAAGCCTCCTTGGAATGCAAAGTCATGTTACTAGTAGGAGCACCCACATCTCTCATCAAAAGTCCTTGAGCACATTCACCATAGCTTGGTGCAACAAATATTGATGTTGGTGAAATCTCTTTGTTGTTTTCATTAATATTTATCAATCCTTAGCTTAATCATGAGGTTAGATGTATATGTGAATGAATAGGTTAGATTAGTTTTGCTTGTTCTTACATGTTTGAATTTACTTTTACACTCATCATCCCTATCATCATTCCTCCTCATCACTTCCCCTTCGAGTGGTTGGGGCATCATCCCTAATCCAATAATTTTCTTTCAAAATAAAAAAACCAACCACTATGTTTTATCTTTCTTCAAAATGATGTTGCTGTCATAATTCCATCTCAAAAAGAGAAAAAATGTAGACACTTGAAATCATCTCATCACTATTTTAGCCACCATCATGATATCACTTGACTCTTTCCTCTATAAATAAAATGATTAAATTCCTATTTATTTGTATCCAATTTTCATCCCAACATTAATTAAATGATATTTTATTATTTAATTAATAAAATCACTATTTATCTGACCCTCTTTCTAGCATTAATTAAATAAATTCAATCATTTATCATTCCTCTTCTATAGTTCAACCTTAGATAAATAAATCTAAATACTTATTATCTAAGTTCCTAATAAACCCATACCAAAAATTAAATAAATTCAAATATTTATTTAATTCCCTATTTTGGTCACTTTTCATTAATTTGGCTAAAATCAATTAGTCCTCTAATTATTCAATTGCACAATCCTAAACATGATCAACTCATTCAAACCTTGCACAACCTCCAAAAGTGTATGAGTCCTTTGATTTGTACATGAGCGTGGGTCTTTGTACATGGGCACTGGTCAAAGATTTGTCCATACCTCTAAAGTACCCCTAAGGTACCATTTCAACCATCTCCATCCACTTCTCCCAAGGGAATCCTTAACCATTGATTTCCCCTAAATCTTGGACCCCTCCATGTGCTCCTATCACATGGTGCCACTTGGAGGCTCCTCATTACTCCAATCCTCTCAATAATTCTCAACCCTTGATCCTTCAAACAATCCTAGCCCTCCATCCACTCACCCAAAAATCTATAAATTAGCTTCAACCCAAGCCATTATCAAGCCTCCTTGGAATGCAATCATGCTACTTGTAGAAGTACCCACATCTCTCATCAACAATCCTCGAGCACATCCACCATAGCTTGGTGCAACAAGGATTGGTGTTGGTGAGAAATCCTTGTTTTTTCATTAATTTTTATCAATCCTTAGCTTAATTATGAGGTTGCATGTAGATGTAAATTAATAGGTTAGATTAGTTTAGCCAAGTTCTTGTATGTTTGCATTTACTTATACACAAATTCTACATTAGGTTTTGTAGATTTCTTTCCTTTACTCTTAGATGTTTGTGTCATTAGATTGACTTTTAGAGCTAGTGATTACATCCATTGAAACTAAATTAGATTGTTCCCTTGTGAAATGATCACAAAACTACTCAAAAGTAGGCATATTAAATTCAAAACTAAGAGCATCCATTATAGAGTAAAAGGTAGAAGAGAAGACTTGATATGGGCCTTTCAACTTGGATAGGACCACAAACAAACATTATTTATCTACTTTTGTTGTTCCATAACCTTGAAGATGAGAAAGCAGAGATTTAGACTTAACTAGGAATTCTTTAATCGAAGGAAAAGTGTTGAAGGATAGTGTCATCAATTCAATATCCAATTGAAGAGTATGAAATTCATTGATTGTACCAAATAATCATTCAGTTTATCCTAAATTTCTTTAGTTAAAGTACAACTTACAAGATGAAATTTAAGGTTGTCAGACACATGCAAGCTAATTATATCCATTTCTTCACATCTAATTTATTCCTATAGAAAAACTATTCATATCCCTTGTAAACTGCAATTGTTGTTCACTTAACATTTTCCATAATCCTTTAGATTGTAAGAGTTGTTAAACTTTGAACTTCTAGGTGTGATAGTTGTGTGGAGTTAGAAGGTCAATTTTAGGATCCATGATATAGAAACACAAGGAGGCACATAAAATTGTGCCTTATAACCCCTCAATATTAATTAATGCTATAAAATATGCCCCCAACAAAAAATTGACAAGATTTGAGTATAACTGTACAAGTTGGAATCCTAAATAGAAGGTTTTTAACACATGGTGATTTTATAATTTTTGGAAAAAATAGGCATTCCAAGGCTAATACTTACATGTACAAGAAAAATCCTTGTGATTTTTTAATAATTTAAAAAAAATGCAAAATTCAATATTGAGGGTAAAAGTTGTAGGAGTTGAGGATCTTTTGGATAGAACACTAGTATTTGATAGGCCAAGAAGGATGAGCAATCTCATGCCTACAAAACAGAGAAACAAATTATGTAATACACACAAGATAACACTAGAAATGGATAAGCTGAACTATCAATATTATGAACAATGTTTGTACATATAGGTGAGAAGTGGTTAAGTCTCATAAGAAGTTGACTTATACACACTAATAGTGGTGGTGAGTTTTCTCCTCCAAAATAGAAAGGGGTCATGCCACATACCTTGGAAGAGTTTGACCAACTCTCCAAGTTTGCACATAGCCACCTAAGATGGTTTAATGCCAAGTGTTGAAATACATGCATAATTACTTTATAAGTATTAACAATAATATACTACACTAACACCCCCTTAAGCATAGCTTAGGTGGGAATAAAAAAAGATGGGTCCCAACAACTAGGCCTGATGAGGTACCCATGTACAATGTGATCTCTCATAAGTGCAGAAAGGAAGAAAACCTAGTGGGAAAAACTTCCCTCCAAAAGAGAGAAAAGACGTGGAAGTGTACTAGACACGACACAAAACACTCAAATATTATAGTCCTAAAATCCCTACAATATAGGGCCCATGTGTGCCTCCACAAAGAAGAGAAAGAAAGTCAGCATAGAATGCCACATGGAAAATTCTCTATTAGGTCCCTCTACAACAAATGATACCTCTTCCTTTCAGAAGATAGAAACCGTGAGCTGTCAAACTACTAAATTCCCACTCAAGTGGAATGTATGAAGGAATCAGGATGTATGGTTCTAGAAGTTGCTCATGTTTCCCAATGTTGATGTTGAAGTGAGTCACAACCAAATTAGGTGTCATAGGCCTAACTAAAATAAGTGACCTCTCAAAGTCATGTGAAAATTGATGAAGAACATGACCCACAGAAGTGATGTGTGGAATGTCAATACATGCCATGTGGATATAATCCAAATCCCACATGAATTCTTGCTGCAAACAATCTCTAGCAGCCCTTAGTAAAGCCTCTCTAAACTCTATAATAGAAAAAGAACTATCATCAAAGATAAGACATATGTACTCAATATTGTCATCAAGATTATGAAATATGGGACTCTACAAACAAGCAAGAGATGTCAGGTAGAAATGTGTCGCATTGATCTGGAAAACTGATATCAATATCCTTCTGCAAGGAATCACTGAAGTTCTCAAGGAAGCAACATGGAAATATAAAGTAGCAATAGGCAATGGTGGAGGAGATGTAAGGCTTGTCCTAATAAAATGAAGGTTCAAGTGACCAAGTTGAGCCTTTGATGAACTATCCACACTAGATGCAGGAGTGTGAATTTTAGAGAAGGAATCATCAGGAGCAAAGTGTGAGAAGGTGTAAAGATGAGAGAAATTATCAAGCTTGGTAACTACAACAACCTCTCTTCTTTGAAAATATTAAATAATCACCAAATATGATGTGAACTCAATAGTCTTTCCTATCCCACTATTTGTAATCTAATATATGGAAAGGAGATTGTTGGACAATTCATGAATGAAAAGGACATCATTGAAACATCTTTCATCTATGCCAACAATTTCTTTCCCACAAACACTCATATAAGTGTTGTTATCCATCAAGATTTTAGATGTATCTATAAGTTGTAATGATGAAAATAGAGCCAATGAAGAAGCCATGTGATGGGTATCTCTAGAATCAAGAATCCATGCCCTAGACTCATAGACTACAAATGCAACAAGTGCCTTGTTCTTAGATTTCTCTTTTTCTTTTGCCTTAGAAGTATCTGGATTTGATGAGGACTCTTTGATAGATTCAAGGACCCCTATATTGTTTTTCTCAATAAGATGTGTGATGTGTTTAATTTGTTTCTTCATACATTTGTGCTCATCATACCCAAGTTTCTTGCAACAGACACACTTAAATTTTTCTTTCATAGGTTTCCCTTGATTTAAAAAGTTTTCAGTGTTAGATTTGGAGGGTTCAAATTTCTTATCTTCCTTGGTTTCTTTGTCCTTTTGATAAATTTGTTCTCCCCTTTGATGTTTGAAGCTTGTTGTTTCCCATTTCCAACAATAAGGGCTTGAGGTTTAGAAGACTTCATGGTGCCCATCTGTATCAACTTATCATGCTCCCTAGTCAAGTCAACAATGAAGTCATCTAAAGAAGGAATTTTCCACATGGATCCAAGAGCCCTTTCGGTGGAATAAAAGATAGATACAAACACAAAATAATTAGGACCTAATTTGGAAAGTATATAAAGGATAAGTTGATCCTCCTTTTTCTCTATCCCACATTCTTTCAACTACAATATTAATGAATTAAACTTAGTGAATTTATCCTCTAGGGTGTCAAAGAAATTAGGGCTCAAACTTATGAGCTCATTCTCTAACTCATGACTTCTTAGTTCATCTCCCTTCCTACAAAGGTTTTCTAAGGCTAGCCAAACTTCATTAGGTGTTTTCAAAGATTCTACATGAAATAGTAGTTCAGGAGATAGATTGAGACACAAAAACTTGAAGGCTTGATCACATTTGTTAAACCATTTTTCTTTATCTTTAGCAACATTAGGTTCTTTTTTAGTACCCATAGTTCCCTGATGCATCCCTTTGTTCTTTAGCATAAGTTGTATACCAATTTTCCACTCATGATAATTAAAGGGTGTGAGAGGCTTAATAGGTCAATTTGTATCCATGCTTAAGTAGATTGTTGCAGAAATTTAGAAATGCAAAAGTGCACTAGACATGACACAAAATACCCCCCATAATTCAATATTTTTATCCCCCCTAGATTTTTGGCACTTTATAATTTTAGTGCATAGGCGTGTCCAATTTGGATTCAAAAATGGCACTTTATAACTGAAACCTAAAAAATTATGCAAAGCAATAACATAAAGATAATCGATGCAAATATACCTTAAAACCTTGCAGAAAATTGGACCTCAGATAGAACGGAATGAAGTGCACCCAAGCTCAATTGTTTTGTCCTATGGATGTATTATGGGCTACTCACACAACCAGCATAACCTTGATAGAAAATCATAGAAAATAATATGTGATATGAACATGCATACGAAAGTGTGTGAGGGTTTGAAATGAAAATGGAAGTTTGATTTATAGATAGAGAGGGAATCAAATGGATGGTTAAGATTAGAAGGGTGAGGGATGAGGTGGATGGAAAGGATTGAAATTCAAACTTAGTGCTTATGACACACCATAAATGAGGATGGTAGGTGACCAAAATTAGGATGGGAGTGGGAGTAAATGGGATTTTTAATTGATTTTGGAGAAGAAGTGCTTATGACACACATTTAAGGAGGTTAAAAATAGGGATGTGAGTGGGAATAAATAATTTAAACAATAAAATTATTTAAATAATGAGAGACATGTGGGATTTAAATAAAAATTTAATTTATTTAAATTGGATGATGGAGGAAAATGGGATTAATAAATAAGATTTATTTAATTTGGTGTAAGAGGAAGATAAATGGATAAGAGTGATATGTTAAATAAATATAATTTATTTAACTAATGGAAATGATGTAAGGGGTCATGAAAGGGGCTTAGAAGAAAATAGGTGCCAAGTTGATATCATAAGATATGGTCAAATTTAGGTGTCTACATTTTTCCCCTCTGTGAGATGATGTTGTGACTAAGAGAAGTAACATCATTTCAAAGAAGAAAAGGTATGGATGAAGGAAAATAATGCCCCAACCACTTGAAGGAGTGACGAGGAGGAATGATGTAAGGATGGGATGCCCCCTCGAGAGGATAGATAGGTCAGGAGAACAGGGGTATGCTCTCGAAATGGATGAAAGGGGTTAGATAAAGAAATGGATGCAAGCGAAAGGATGTATAAGGTTAAGGGTTGGGAATGGATAGTTAGGATGGATTGTTTAATTGAAAGAGATAGGTGAAATAGATAGTGGATAAAGATAGATTGAGAGGTGAAGAATGCTTTAAAATAGTATTTAGAAATGGATAAATTATAGTCATAATGGATATAGTGGATAGAGAGGAGATGGTTATGCTGGTATAATGTGTAGAGTAGCCCTAGTTTGATATAGAAAGAAGATATGATGCACCAAGGTATAAGGGACTAGGGTGACTTTGTAACCTTTGCACAAACTTGATACTACAAATAAAAGGAGTATCCTTATACAAAACATAATACAACCTTGTCTAGACACAAGATATAAATATTAGTTGTAGTGATAAGAATATCTAGCAGACATGCAAAATGCTATGCCCCATTCTCTACTAATCGTAATGCACTAAGATATAAATAGATCTAGATGGCTTTGATAAAGCAAAAGAAGGAGATAGAAAAGATAAAAACAAAATACCAAATGACAACACAAGTCACACAACCACTGTATCTTTTGCCAAAGATTCTAAGTGATGTTTGGATAGGTGTCTGATGACAGAAATGATATACCCCTAGATAAGGTTAGATTATGATTTTTCATTTGAGATTGAATGATGTGGCAATTTATAAAGTGGCTAGATAGATGATTTTGGTTAAGGTACAGTGCGTTGTATGAATGTTTCTACTTGATTAAAAACAAAAAACGTATTGTCCCTGTTAAGCTATAAACTGATAATTGATTGATTGATTGATTGAGATAGTGTTGTCATTGTGGGGAATGATATATCCCTAAATCAACAAAAGAATGCGGGAATGATATATCCCATTGATGATGATGATTGATTGATTGATTGGGTTGACAACAAGATTATGATCAAGACTAAGGATGTGATTGAATGATTTAGGTTGATTTCTTTGACTAGATTGGTATAGATTAATGATGACTTGCATTTAGATTTATTGCTTGGATTTTTTTGGATATTTGATTTTTTTGGAGTTTTGAAAATGTTGTAATTTTTTGGTATTTTTGGGATATTTGATGTTTTTGTGTTTTTTGGAAATGTTTTTATTTTTTTGGATTTTTTGAAAATGTTGTGGGATGACATTGGATTGTCATTTGGATAGCAAGTTCAAACAGTTTTGCTCTTGAAGACTGTGGTTTATACAGATTTGGAAAAGTTGTCAGGTGAGGTTGATGATGAGATTAGATTATATTGTTCATTATGTAGATGTACATTGGAAGTGAACTGTTTTGTATGATTTGAGAATCAATACCTGAGCGAGAAGGTTGGGATCTTTGTTGTAACTGTTCTAAGCTTACTGAAAATAAAGATTGTCTCTCTTGTGGTGGTGGGTTTTTTACTCGAAAGGGTTTTTCCACGTACATCTAGTGTTGTTCTTTGTTATCTTGCATGTTTATTCTATTTGTTTGGTGTGTTCATCTGTGTATTTGAATTAAATGTTTCCTATCTGCGTTATCCCCTTTGAATTGACATTAGGGAAGCTGTATTCCGCACCTCTACTTTCCTTACAAGTGGTATCAGAGCCTGGCCAGTTGTGTTATCCTTGTTGGTAGGTTGGGTTTTTTGTGTTAGTTTTGTGAGTGGGAGTTCTGTAGAGGTCTTTTTTGACAAATAAGATCGCAAGTACATCAAGAAAAATAGACATTGAAAAGTTCAATGGCACAAACTTTGAGTTGTGGAAGCTTAAGGTTGAAGATGTGCTGGTCGACAGAGATCTTTGGGTTGTTGTGTCTGGGACTAAACCTTCAGCCATGAAGCAAGAAGACTGGAACTTGACAAATAGGAAATCCAGAGGACTAATAAGATTAAGTTTAGCAGATTATGTTTTGTTGAACGTCCATGAGGAGAAGACTGCAAATGCTTTGTGGAAGAAGTTGGGAGATATTTATCAGGGTAATTCCTTGGTGAATAAACTTTTCCTTAGAAAGAAGTTGTACTCTCTGAAGACGGATGAAGGAGCATCTATAGCAGACCATCTAAACTCATTTAATATGATTGTTGCACAGTTGACATCTGTAGGTGTAAAAATAGAAGAGGAGGACCGTTGTATGCTTCTGTTGTGTTCCTTACCTAACTCATGGGATCATCTTGTGATGGCTATTGGAAGTACAACAACCACATTTACAACTGAAGCAGTTGTTGACTCACTATTATCTGAAGAGATCCAGAGGAAATCTTCTAATATGGCCAAAGAGGCCCTGTCTGTTCGAGGTAGATCAAAGGAAAGAGGCAAGAAGAAGGACAAGAAGTCTAAGTCCAAATCAAAGGGGAGATCAAAATCTCCTGGCACAAAGTCCAAGGTGAAGTGCTAGAATTGTGGGTAGAAAGGACACATCAGAAGAGACTGCAAAGAGGAGAAAAAGAAGAAGAAGAAGAACTTCTCTGATAATGATTCTTCTCAGAGTGATGCTAATGCCTTCATTTCTACCTTGGCAACACCTGCATCTAAAGATGTATGGCTGGTGGATTTAGGAGCATCTTTTCATATGACATCTCATAGAGAATTGTTCACAAAGTATGAACTGTATGCTGGTGGGAAGGTGTTCCTGGCAAGTGATTCGACACTGGAAATTGTTGGCCAAGGAAGAGTCAGAATCTAGTTCCCAAATGGCAGAATAAAGGGAATGAATGGAGTATTACAAATACCAGGTCTGGCTCAAAATTTACTTTATGTTAGTAAGCTTAATGATGTTGGAGTGCAAGTTACTTTTGTGAATGGTGGCTGTAAGATGACTAGAGGTTCTATTGTACTGGTAAAGGGTGAATGCATTGGAACTTTGTATAGGTTAGATGCTAAACCAGTGTGCTGTAATAGTGTCTCTTTAAAATCTAAAAAAAACTACTATTGTAACACATGATGCAAACTCTATGGAAGTTAAACTTCCTGCAGAAAAAATAATGCTCTGGCATCATAGACTTGGTCACATAGGTGAAAAAGGTTTAAAAACCTTGAAAAACAAAACCCTGGTAGATGCGCTAATTGATTGTAATCTGGAGTTTGATTTCTGCGAACATTGCATAAATGGAAAACAGAACCGTGTTTCTTTTTCCTCTAGTTCTCATAAATCTTCTGGTGTTCTGGACTATGTACATTCTGATGTTTTAGGTCCAGTTGATGTTCCTTCTCTGTCTAAATCAAGATACTATGTATCATTTATTGATGATTATTCAAGGAGAGCATTTCTATATTTTTTGAAAAATAAATCAGAAGTGTTCAGTCAGTTTAAAGAATTTAAAAATCGTGTGGAAAATTAGACTGGTAGAAAAATAAAATGTTTTAGAACAAATAACGGTGGTGAATATTGCAATGTAGATTTTGATATATATTGTATTAATCATGGAATAAAAAGGCATAAGACTACACCTTATACTCCACAGCAAAATGGAGTTGCTAAAAGGTTGAATCGATCATTGATGGAGAAAGCAAGAAGTATGTTGAGTTATGCCGGTCTTGAACAAAGGTTCTGGGTTGAGGCAGTTGCTACAACTTGTTACTTGCTGAATCATTCTCCTACTTTGGCATTGGTTGATAACACGCCTATGGAAGCATGGTCTGGAAAGAAGCCCTCTCCAAGACATCTTCGTGTCTTTGGCTATGAGGCATATGCTCATATTCCTGAGGTAAAAAGATCTAAGCTGGATTACAAGACAGTCAAATGTATCTTTATTGGCTATGGAGTCGGTGTTAAAGGGTACAAGCTTTCGAATCCTGAAACTAAAAAAGTAATTTACAGCAGGAATGTAATTTTCAGAGAGCTGAAATCTTTGGTTATTGATCCTCAGCCGAAGAAGACAGAAAAGAAGAATAGAGTGTTGTTAATATCCATCTGACCCCTGTAAAAGAGGAACAACAAGCACCAAGTGTAGATGATTTAGAAGTGAGTTCAAGTAGCTCCGAAGATTCAGATTCAGAGCAAGAACCTGAACCTGCACCTCAGCCATTAAGGCGGTCTACACGTCAAAGAAGACAACCAGATAGGTATGGATTTTTAGTACTTGATTCAAGTTGTGCCTATGCTTTGCTTACTAATACTGATGAACCTAGGACTGTGAAAGAAGCTATTAGTTTACCTGATTCAGATTCTTGGTTGGAAGCCATGGATAACGAAATGTCATCGTTGGCGAAAAATGGAACCTGGGATATAGTGCCCTTGCCTGAAGGTAGAAAACATGTGGGTTGTAAGTGGGTATTTAAAAAGAAATATGGTCCAGATGGTAGTATAGAAAAGTACAAGGCAAGACTGGTTGCTAAGGGGTATTCTCAAAAGGAAGGTATAGATTATGGAGAAATTTTTTCTCCTGTAGCTAAGCTGACATCCATTAGATTTTTGTTGTCACTTGCAGCAACATATGACTTTGAAATTGAGCAGATGGATGTGACAACATTTCTTCATGGGGACCTTGAAGAAGAAATTTATATGTCCCAGCCAGAGCATTTTCTGGTAAAAGGTAAAAAACATCTGGTATGTAAACTTAAAAAGTCTCTTTATGGTTTGAAGCAATCTCCCAGAATGTGGTATCAAAAATTTGATACATATGTTTTATATTTGGGATATGTGAGGTCTAAATCTGATCATTGAGTCTATTATAAAACTAATGGTGATTAGATTCTTATAATTGCACTATATGTGGATGACATGTTATTCATTGGCAATGGTAAGGGGATGATCTCAGATCTAAAATCTCAGTTGTCCTTGAAATTTGAAATGAAGAATCTGGGGGCAGCAAAGTACATTCTGGGAATGGAAATTAAAATGGGCAGATCTAAGAGAAAGCTTTGGCTCAGCCAGTGCAAGTATATTACCAATGTTCTTAATAAGTTTAATATGTCTGATCGCAAATAGTTAGTTGTTCCAGTTTTGCAGGGAACGAAACTATCTATTGAAGATTGTTTAGAATCTTCGAATGAAATTGAAGACATGAAAAAAGTGCCTTATGCAAGTGTTGTTGGCAGTTTAATGTACGCAATGGTCTATACCAGAATAGACATTGCCCAGGCAGTGGGAGTTTTGAGCTGATTTATGGCAAATCCAGGCAAATCACATTGGGATGCTGTGAAGAGAGTTATGAGGTATTTGAAGGGAACTTCTAACTATGCTATTTGCTATCATGGAAACTCAGTTGGGTCTCCAAGATCTATCAACATTCAAGGATATGTTGATTCTGATTGGGTAGGGGACATTGACAGTAGAAGATCCACCAGTGGATATGTATTCACGTTAAATGGTGGTGCTATCAGTTGGATGAGCAAGCGGCAGGCTGTAGTCACTTTGTCCACAACAAAGGTAGAGTACATGGCAGCTACTCGTGCATGCCAAGAAGCTATTTGGTTGAAGAGGTTGTGTTCTGATGTCAGTTTTGATGCAAGGCAGATACAAATTCATTGTGATAGTCAAAGTGCTATCTATTTGGGGAAAAATCCTACTTTTCACGCTAGGACAAAACATATTGATGTCCAATATCACTTTGTTCGTGATATGGTGGAAGACAAAAAGGTAAAGCTGGAAAAGGTTGATACTTTGGAAAATGTTGCATATGCCTTGACTAAACCAGTGAGCACGGCCAAGTTCAAATGGTGTTCAAATGAAATGGGTCTTCGGGCCCATAATTCTCAGTAATCGAATGAGGATTAAGAGGTAGCAGTAATCCCTTTGACAAGTGGGAGATTGAAGAGATCTAATGTCTCAAATTACTGCTTGGAATCTCACTTATTTGTTTCATTGGTTTTGTTCATAACCATCAGGTTGACATGCTCTATCAGACTGACATGCTCTAGCTTCTTTGATCGATATGTGTCATACCGATAAGATATGTCTATCGGCATAAGGTTGGCCATCAGTAAAGCTTGTGGTAGTCACTCCGACAGTTTGGGTTACTCTGATGGGAGTTGACATTGGAGATCAATGTATCAGTGTGAGAACTACTATTGGCCCAGCTTTGAGAAGTCACTCCGATGTTAACTGTCACTCTGATGAAGGGTTATTGGTGTCAGTGCGAGAAGCGTTGTCGTTCTGAGTTTTGGAAGTCCTTCCAATGTTAATTGTTACTCCAATGAAGGGTTGGCGAAGCATTGGCGTCAGTGGGACAAGGAACCATTAGTGTAAATGGTGGACTGATCTCCGATGGTTTGGACTATCCTGATGAAGCTTAGACTGGCATCATCGGCAACAAAATTACCGATGATAGTCTTACAGTGTGTTCAGGTATATAAACCTGGATGTTAAACTCGACCTGGTGCATGTGGGACTAATGAGTCCTCTTGAATGTGAATAGTTAGATGGCAGTTATATGACAGTTGGAGATAGTGATGCTGAGTTAGTTAGAACAAACAATTAGGGTAGAAGTTCAAAGGGTTTTGCTCTTGAAGACTGTGGTTTATAAAGATTTGGAAAAGTCGTCAGATGAGGTTGATGATGAGATTCGATTATATTGTTCATTTTGTCGATGTACAGTGGAAGTGAACTATTTTGTATGATTTGAGAATCAATACCTAAGCGAGAAGGTTGGGATCTTTGTTGTAACTTTTCTAAGCTTACTGAAAATAAAGATTGTCTCTCTTGTGGTGGTGGGTTTTTTACCTGAAAGGGTTTTCCCACATACATCTGGTGTTGTTCTCTATTATCTGGCATGTTTATTCTATTTCTCTGGTGTGTTCATCTGTGTATTTGAATTAAACGTTACCTATCTGCATTATCACCTTTGAATTGACATTAGGGAAGTTATATTCCATACCTCTGCTTTCCTTACAAGTGGTATCAGAGCCTGGCCAGTTGTGTTATCCATGTTGGTAGGTTAGGTTTTTTGTGTTAGTTCTGTGAGTGGGAGTTCTGTAGAGGTCTTTTTTGTTAAATAAGATGGCAAGTACATCAAGAAAAATAGACAATGAAAAGTTCAATGGCACAAACTTTGAGTTGTGGAAGCTTAAGGTTGAAGATGTGCTGTTGACAGAGATCTTTGGGTTGCTCTGTCTGGGACTAAACCTTTAGCCATGAAGCAAGAAGACTGGGACTTGGCAGATAGGAAAGCTAGAGGACTAATAAGATTAAGTTTAGTAGATTATGTTTTGTTAAACGTCCATGAGGAGAAGACTGTAAACGCTTTGTGGAAGAAGTTGGGAGATATTTATCAGGGTAATTCCTTGGTGAATAAACTTTTCCTCAGAAAGAAGTTGTACTTTCTAAAGATGGATGAAGGAGCATCTATAGCAAACCATCTGAACTCATTTAATATGATTGTTGCACAGTTGACGTCTGTAGGTGTAAAAATAGAAGAGGAGGACCATTGTATGCTTCTGTTGTGTTCCTTACCTGACTCATGGGATCATCTTGTGATGGCTATTGGAAGTACAACAACCACGTTTACAACTGAAGCAGTTGTTGACTCACTTTATCTGAAGAGATCTAGAGGAAATCTTCTAAGATGGCCAAAGAGGCCTTGTCTGTTTGAGGTAGATCAAAGGAAAGAGGCAAGAAGAAGGACAAGAAGTCTAAGTCCAAATCAGAGGGGAGATCAAAATCTCCTGGCACAAAGTCCAAGGTGAAGTGCTAGAATTGTGGGCAGAAAGGACACATCAGAAGAGACTACAAAGAGGAGAAAAAGAAGAAGAAGAAGAACTTCTCTGATAATGATTCTTCTCAGAGTGATGCTGATGCCTTCATTGCTGCCTTGACAACTCCTACATCTAAAGATGTATGGCTGGTGGATTCAGGAGCATCTTTTCATATGACATCTCTTAGAGAATGATTCACAAAGTATGAATTGTATGCTGGTGGGAAGGTGTTCCTGGCAAGTGATTCGACACTGGAAATTGTTGGTCGAGGAAGATTCAGAATCCAATTCCTGAATGGCAGAATAAAGGGAATGAATGGAGTATTACAAATACCAGGTCTGGCTCGAAATTTACTTTCTGTTAGTAAGTTTAATGATGTTGCAGTGCAAGTTACTTTTGTGAATGGTGGTTGCAAGATGACTAGAGGTTCTATTGTATTGGCAAAGGGTGAATGCATTGGAACTTTGTATAGGTTAGATGCTAAACCAGTGTGTTGTAATAGTGTCTCTGTAAAATCTGAAAAAGCTACTATTGTAACACATGATGTAAACTCTATGGAAGTTACACTTCCTACAGAAAAAATAATGCTCTGGCATCATAGACTTGGTCACATAGGTGAAAAAGGTTTAAAAACCTTGAAAAACAAAACCTTGGTAGATGGGTTGATTGATTGTAATTTAGAGTTTGATTTCTGCGAACATTGCATATATCGAAAACAGAACCATGTTTCTTTTTACTCTAGTTCTCATAAATCTTTTGGTGTTCTGGACTATGTACATTCTGATGTTTTTGGTCTAGTTGATGTTCCTTCTCTATCTAAATCAAGATACTACATATCGTTTATTGATGATTATTCAAGGAGAGCATTTGTATATTTTTTGAAAAATAAATCAGAAGTGTTCAGTCAGTTTAAAGAATTTAAAAATCGTGTGGAAAATCAGACTGGCAGAAAAATAAAATATTTGAGAATGGATAATGGTGGTGAATATTGCAATGCAGATTTTGATAAATATTGTATTGATCATGGAATAAAAAGGCATAAGACTACACCTTATACTCCATAGCAAAATGGAGTTGCTGAAAGGTTGAATCGATCATTGATGGAGAAAGCAAGAAGTATGTTGAGTTATGTTAGTCTTGAACAAAGGTTCTAGGCTAAGACAGTTGCTACAACTTGTTACTTGTTGAATCGTTCTCCTACTTTGGCATTGGTTGATAAGACGCCTATGGAAGCATGGTCTGGAAAGAAGCCCTCTCTAAGACATCTTCGTGTCTTTGGTTGTGAGGAATATACTCATATTCCTGAGGTAAAAAGATCTAAGCTGGATTACAAGGTAGTCAAATGTATCTTTATTGGCTATGGAGTCAGTGTTAAAGGGTACAAGCTTTGGAATCCTGAAACTGAAAAAGTAATTTACAGTAGGAATGTAATTTTTAGAGAGCTGAAATCTTTGGTTATTGATCCTCAACCAAAGAAGATAGAAAAGAAGAAAGAAAAGAGTCTTGTTAATATCCCTCTGACCCCTGTGAAAGAGGAACAACAAGCACCAAGTGTAGATGATTTAGAAGTGAGTTCGACTAGCTCCAAAGATTTAGATTCAGAGCAAGAACCTGAACCTGCACTTTAGCCATTGAGGCAGTCTACACGTGAAAGAAGACAACCAGATAGGTATGGATTTTCAGTAATTGATTCAAGTTGTGCCTATGCATTGCTTAATGATACTGATCAACCTAGGACTGTGAAAGAAGCTATTAGTTTACCTAATTCAGATTCTTGGATGGAAGCCATGGATAACGAAATGTCATTGTTGGAGAAAAATGGAACCTAGGATCTAGTGCCCTTACCTGAAGGTAGAAAACATGTGGGCTGTAAGTGGGTGTTTAAAAAGAAATATGGTCCAGATGGTAGTATTGAAAAGTACAAGGCAAGATTGGTTGCTAAGGGGTATTCTCAAAAGGAAGGTATAGATTATGGAGAAATATTTTCTCCTGTAGCTAAGTTGACATCCATTAGATTTTTGTTGTCACTTGCAACAACATATGACTTTGAAATTGAGCCGATGGATGTGACAACAACATTTCCTCATGGGGACCTTGAAGAAGAAATTTATATGTCCCAGCCAGAGCATTTTGTGGTAAAAGGTAAAGAACATCTGGTATGTAAACTTAAAAAGTCTCTTTATGGTTTGAAGCAATCTCCCAAAATATGGTATCAAAAATTTGATGCGTATGTTTTATCTTTGGGATATGTGAGGTCTACATCTAATCATTGTGTCTTTTATAAAACTGATGGTGATCAGATTCTTATAATTACACTGTATGTGGATGACATGTTATTCATTGGCAATGGTAAGGGGATGATCTCAGATTTAAAATCTCAGTTGTCCTTGAAATTTGAAATGAAGAATCTGGGGGCAGGGAAGTACATTCTGGGAATGGAAATCAAAAGGGACAAATCTAAGAGAAAGCTTTGGCTCAACTAGACCAAGCATATTACCAATGTTCTTAATAAGTTTAATATGTCTGATTGTAAACAATTAGTTGTTCCAGTTTTGTAGGGAACGAAACTATCTGTTGAAGATTGTTCAGAATCTTTGAATGAAATTGATGACATGAAAAAAGTACCTTATGCAAGTGTTGTTGGTAGTTTAATGTATGCAATGGTCTATACCAGACCAGACATTGCCCAAGCAGTGGGAGTTTTGAGCCGATTTATGGCAAATTCAGGCAAATCACATTGGGATGCTGTGAAGAGAGTTATGAGGTATTTGAAGGGAACTTCTGACTATGCTATTTGCTATCATGGAAACTTAGTTGGGTCTCAGAGATCTATCAGCATTCATGGATATGTTGATTCTGATTGGGTAGGGGACATTGACAGTAGAAGATCCACCAGTGGATATGTATTCACGTTAAATGGTGGTGCTATCAGTTGGATGAGCAAGCAGCAGGCTATAGTCACTTTGTCCACAACAGAGGCAGAGTACATGGCAGCTACTCGTGCATGCCAAGAAGCCGTTTGGTTGAAGAGGTTGTGTTCTGATGTCGGTTTTGATGCAAGGCAGATACAAATTTGTTTTGACAGTCAAAGTGCTATCTATTTGGCAAAAAATCCTACTTTTCATGCTAGGACAAAACATATTGATGTCCAATATCACTTTGTTCGTGATATGGTGGAAGACAAAAAGGTAAAGCTGGAAAAGGTTGATACTTTGGAAAATGTTGCAGATGCCTTGACTAAACCAGTGAGCAAGGCCAAGTTAAAATGGTGTTCAGATGAAATGGGTCTTCGGGCCAATAATTCTCAATAATCGAATGAGGATTAAGAGGTAGCAGTAATCTCTTGGACAAGTGGAAGATTGAAGAGATCTAATGTCTCAAATTACTGCTTGGAACCTCATTTATTTGTTTCATTGGTTTTGTTCGTAACCATCAGGTTGACATGCTCTATCAGACTGACATGCTCTAGCTTCTGTGGTCGATATGTGTCATACCGATAAGATATGTCTATCGGCATAAGGTTGGCCGTCGACAAAGCTTGTGGTAGTCACTCCAACAGTTTGGGTTATTTCGATGGGAGTTGACATCAGAGATCAATGTATTGGCATGAGAACTACTATCGGCCCAGCTTTGAGAAGTCACTTCGATGAAGGGTTGTTGGCGTCGGCATGTGAACTGTTGTCGTTCTGAGTTTGGGAAGTCCTTCCAATGTTAATTGTTACTCTGATGAAGGGTTGGTGAAGCATTGGCGTCGATGGGACAAGGAACCATCAGTGTAAATGGTGGACTGATCTTCGATAGTTTGGACTATCCCGATGAAGCTTAGACTGGCATCGTCAGCAACAAAATTGCCGACGATAGTCTTATAGTGTGTTTGGGTATATAAACCTGGATGTTAAACTCGACCTGGTGCATGTGGGACTAATGAGTCCTCTTGAATGTGAATAGTCAGATGGCAGTTATGTGACGGTTGGAGACAGCGATGCTGAGTCAGTTGGAACGAACAATTAGGGCAGAAGTTCAAATGGTTTTGCTCTTGAACACTGTGGTTTATACAGATTTGGAAAAGTTGTCAGATGAGGTTGATGATGAGATTTGATTATATTGTTCATTCTATAGATATACAGTGGAAGTGAACTGTTTTGTATGATTTGAGAATCAATACTTGAGCGAGAAGGTTTGGATCTTTGTTGTAACTTTTCTAAGCTTACTGAAAATAAAGATTGTCTCTCTTGTGGTGGTGGGTTTTTTACCCGAAAGGGTTTTCCCACGTACATCTTGTGTTGTTCTTTGTTATCTTGCATGTTTATTCTATTTATCTAGTGTGTTTATCTATGTATTTGAATTAAACATTACCTCTCTGCATTATCCCCTTTCAATTGACATTAGGGAAGCTGTATTCTACACCTCTACTTTCCTTACAAGTGGTATCAGAGCCTAGCCAGTTGTGTTATCCTTGTTGGTAGGTTTAGTTTTTTGTGTTAGTTCTGTGAGTGGGAGTTCTGTAGAGGTCTTTTTTGTTAAATAAGATGGCAAGTACAACAGGAAAAATAGACATTGAAAAGCTCGATGGCATAAACTTTGAGTTGTGGAAACTTAAGGTTGAAGATTTGCTGGTCGACAGAGATCTTTGGGTTGCTATGTCTGGGACTAAACCTTCAGCCATGAAGCAAGAAGACTGGGACTTGGCAGATAGGAAAGCTAGAGGATTGATAAGATTAAGTTCAGTGGATTCTGTTCAATTGAACGTCCATGAGGAGAAGACTACAAACACTTTGTGGAAGAAGTTTGGAGATATTTATCAGGGCAAGTTCTTGGTGAATAAACTTTTCCTCAGAAAGAAGTTGTTGCCTCGCTATTATCTGAAGAGATGCGGAGGAAATCTTCTGAGATGGCCAAAGAGGCCCTGTCTGTTCAAGGTAGATCAAAGGAAAGAGGCAAGAAGAAGGACAAGAAGTCTAAGTCCAAATCAGAGGGGAGATCAAAATCTCTTGGCACAAAGTCCAAGGTGAACTGCTAGAATTATGGACAGAAAGGACACATCAGAAGAGGCTACAAAGAGGAGAAAAAGAAGAAGAAGAACTTCTCTGACAATGATTCTTCTTAGAGTGATGTTGATGCCTTCATTGCTACCTTGGCAACGCCTGCATCTGAAGATGTATGGCTGGTGGATTCAGGAGCATCTTTGCATATGACATCTCATAGGAAATGGTTCACAAAGTATGAACCGTATGCTGGTGGGAAGGTGTTCATGGCAAGTGATTCGACACTGGAAATTGTTGGTCGAGAAAGAGTCAAAATCCAGTTCCCGGATGGCAAAATAAAGGGGATGAATGGAGTATTACACATACTAGGTCTAGCTCAAAATTTACTTTTTGTTAGTAAGCTTAATGATGTTGGAGTGCAAGTTACTTTTGTGAATGGTGGTTGTAAGATGACTAAATGTTCTTGTTATCACCCAGATTTGCACCCTTTGCATGCAGCTATGAAACTTCATACAACCTGGGGTAACATTAGAATGATCTTGAAGCATGGGACCTTGCAATTTTGAGAT
Organism: Cunninghamia lanceolata; assembly: GCA_027924645.1. NCBI lineage: Eukaryota > Viridiplantae > Streptophyta > Pinopsida > Cupressales > Cupressaceae > Cunninghamia > Cunninghamia lanceolata. The sequence goes on from BSBN01000754.1 coordinate 4,282,658, forward strand.
CAAACCTCCAAAGAAGGCCGGTTCCTTGCTCTAAGCCTACTACTGAGAGTGGTGATACTAAACCTAGTGCTAAACAACTTGCAGGGGAAAGAGTTAGGAAGAAAGTTGAAAGGGAAAGGGAGGTGATACACTAGATTTAGTGAGCGATGGTGGTCAAGGTATAGACACAACAATGATTCTTTTGCTGCTGAGGGGAGATTCGCACAGGTTTAGGACTGGTTGAGGCTTTGGTATGAAGGTTTAGACATGCAGAGGGGTCATTTTACCCACAGAACAGACTACAACTCCAATTAAAGAACATAAATTTAGACATAAAAGTCGCGAGAAATCAACATCTATTAATCATGAAGGCCCATAAAATTGTTACAAATGCAGAAAAATTTCATAGCAGAGTTACACCAACATAGCTAATTACACTCATTGTTGGATAAAAGGAAGATAGCAAAGGCCAAATTCAGGCACAGTGAGTCACATTCCTATACCCTTACAATTACACTAAGTGGACTGACTACAAAATTTCGGTAGCATAACAGCCCCAAAAATACCTCCCCCCTTTGAAAAGAGTTTTGCATTGTCTTATATAGGCCAGACTCCTGCCAGAAGGGCGTGGAGTTGCTGAATTCGCAAAAAAGAGGCCATAAATGCCAGCAGCAGGAAAGTATGGGTAGAGACATGGCAAAGGGATAGGGGCCATGCCTTTGCACGCCAAAATGCAAAAAATCTCTGCCAAGATGCAAGAAAGGACAAGACATGGACAGAGAGCCTCCAAAGGTCATCCAACACATAGAAATCTGGTCCTGCAAGACAAAGAGCCCATACACCATGAATGCACCTACAGAACTTCACCAACCTGAGCCACTGAGAGGAGAAAAAACCCCTCAAAACTTCAAGACGGCCGCTAAAACGTCCAATCGGCCAAAAATGCAAAGCCAGATCCAAAAAATGAGAACTAGAAAATCCCCCCCCCCCCACAAAAGACCTGTTAGAATGAAAGAGGAGGCAAAAATATGCACTTTTGCCTCTTACAGCATGTCAAAATTCGCTGAAATGGGGAAGATATAGGCGGTCAAAGATCTGGTCAACTGCCTGTATATATCGCTTCTACATCTATGTATATATCAGCCTTTGAAAATACCTCAGATCCTGTCTTTGCATGCACAAAACACTTTGCATGTATCTCTGTATTTTGGCGCCAAAAGGCCTCTGCAGTCACTCTCAAAAACTGCATTTGAAACTGCCCTTGTATATGCGAGAGCCTTTGTATATGTATCCGCCACTGCCACGTGGCACCTCCTAATTCACCTCTGAGAACTGTACCCTGTTTGGCTGAAAACTCCTTTGCATATCGGCCTTTGCATGTCGGCTTGTATATGCAAAGATACAAGCAAACATACAAACAAACTAGCACATACAAACGTGCATTTTGCCCTTTGTAATCGCGACTTGTATATGCATACAATCACCCTTGTATGTGCGGGTCCTACCACTTGTAACCTTGCTTGTATCTGGGTCCTGCATATCGAAATATACATACCTCCTTGTATATGCAACTGTGGACTTGAATGTTGAACATGCCAAAATTGATCCCTAGGCTGGGTCCGCCTTGTATCATTTCTCCTTGTATAATATTTGCATATGCAAATATACAAAGCATTATACATACAGACCATGGACCTAATGGCTGAATGTGCCAGAATTTATTTTCACATCGGATCCGTCTTGTATACCTTTTTTTGCATCTTTGGCTTGTATATCGCAATATACAATTGCCATATACATACAAGCCACGAACTTAGTGCTGCATTCCACCAAATTGTACCTGTCTTTGAAATCTGGCTTGTACATGCTCTTTTGTATGTCAATAAATATGAACACCTTTTATACAAGGCAGACCTGAGAACAACATAGAATAGATTGAAACTTCTATTCGGGTCCGGATTGTATATGTTTCCTTGCATATCGGCTTGTATGTGCGAACATACAAGTCGATATACATTCCACTGTAGCATTTGAAACTTTGTATGTATATGATATACAAACCTCTTTGTATCTTCACAGGCCCCACCACTCGCACATTCAGCCATGTATAATCCCTTGTATATTTCGATTGTATGTGGAAGACATACAATGCAAAATATACATTCTCCTTTGTATCTTTGAGCCGATGCATACTACTGTAGCAGATGCATGTTTCTTTGTATATTGGTCTTGTATGTGCGAACATACAAACCGGATATACAAGCAACTGTTCATACCCATTTGTATGTAGAAGACATACAAACCTCCTTGCATCTGCGCGGGCCCCACCTCTTGTAACCTGGTAACATACAAATGCCTTTGTATAATGTCCCTGCAGCAACCTTTGTATATTCCCTGCGGCACTGTAGCAAATGTACATTGGGACTTTGTATGTCAAATATGCGATGCAATATACAAACCTTCAGACATACAAATAGGGAATCTTTGAGGAATATTCCCGCAATGTATCTTTTACCTTGTATATTCTATCTTGTATATTGCAAACATACAAAGCAATATACAAGCCCGCTGACATACAACTGCGGAATATTCTGGGGAATCTTCGATGTATATTTGCCTTGTACACTTAGCGAATGTATATTTGCTTGTACGTGTGAACATACAAAGACAAACATACAAGCCTTCACATGCAAACACAGAATCTTTGAGGAATATGCGATGCATGTACATTATACCTTGTATGTTTTACTTGTATCTTTGCTTGTATATTGCAAACATACAAACCGGGAATATTCCTGAAGATCTGCGGAAGATTCCCAAAATGTATATGTCTTTCCCTGGCCCGATATACATTCAAAAATGCATAAAACTTATTTTTTCAACTTTTTCTAAGGCCGATGGAGATTTTCAAGCCCGCCAAATGTACGTTTGAACTGTATGTTGACCAAAACTTTGACCATGAATAACTTCTTTGTTTGGCCGAATTTCAGGGTGGTGTAAAAAGCAAACCTACCTATTTTTTCAAGCTCTTTACAATGGTAAGGTTCTTAGGCAAGGTTTCTTAGGAAAATTTTGGCACTTTAAGCTTTATAGGGGCTTTAAAGAGGGATTTTCAAGGAAAATACCAGGTGGACTATTTGGCTCTAAACAGAGGAAAAAATAGGATAACATTTTTGGTGACCTCTATGGGGTGTTTGACTGCTAAACAAATGATCAGTGGCCTTATTGTATCCATTGGGCATGGAGTCAAAAGAAACTGGAAGTGCCTTGACAAACATCTGACTTTAGAAACCCAGCATGACAGCAATGGAGGACACAAGAAGACTAGGGGCCAAACAAAAGCAGACAGCAACCCGCAAATTGTGCTAGACAGCACTTAGGGAAAGCAAGAAAGCATCTAAACTATTGTGTAGCAGCACTTATTGGAAGCATAGAGACCTAATCTACTAATTTACAGAGCACTCATACCTCAAAACACCTCTTAAGGTGTATCCCATTGACTGGGATAGGCAGATTTTGTCCATCCATATTTGACAACTAGAATGCGTTGTGCTCCTTGCATTCAGTAATGAGAAATGGGCCACTCCACATGCTATCAAATTTGGAGTGCTTCCCTGGCCTGCTCTTTAGTTCATCCCACTTGAGCACCAAATCACCTTCCTTAAAGTTTTTGGGGATGGCCTTCTTATCAAAAACTCCCTTGACCTGAAGCTGATGATATTCCATAGTCTTCTTAGCTCTATCTCTTACTTCCTCAATCTCCATGAGCTGGGCATATCTGACTGCCATGGGATCCTCCTCTTCAAACATTTCTAGCTGGTTCATAATGTCAAGAGCTGGCAGCTCCACAGACATAGGCAACCTTGCCTCTTTTCCATACACAAGCATATATGGAGAGTTCCCAATGGACCTCTTGGGAGTGATTCTATCTGCCCATAAGGCAAATTTCAAATTAGTATGCTAGGTCCTCTGATTATCCTGCATGGTCCTCTTGATGATCCTTATTAGATTTTTATTTGTGGACTCAGCTAGGCCATTACCCTGAGGGTAATAATTTGATAAAGTGCCTAAATAAATCCCATTCCTCACAGCCTAGTCAGTTATCTTTAACCCAACAAAAGCCAATGCATTGTCTGAGATGATAGATTCAGGTACCCCAAATCTAGCTACTAGATCACTATAAAAGTTTAAAACAACACTTTCATTGGATTCCTTTAGGGCCACTGCCTCAGTCCACCTTGTGAAGTAATCAGTTATTGTAAGCACCCCTCTGTGGCTTGCACTGGATGGTGGATTGATGGGGCCTATGAAATCGATACCCCACCTCATGAAGGGTTGCTCAACTTGAATTGGCTATAGGGGCAGAGCTGGCAACCGTGATTTGCCTGCAAAAAGGGCACACTTCATGCATTTTCTAGCCCATGCATGAGCGTCTCTGAATAAGTTGGGCCAGTAGTATCCAGCTCTCATTATCTTCTAGGCAGTAGTCCTTGGGGCAAAATGACCCCCTGCTGCTCCATCATGGAACTCACGCAGCACCTTGTCAGTTTGAGTTTCATCAATGCATCTTAATAATATGCCATTAAAATCTTTCTGGAAAAGGATGCCATTGATTAGGATGTATGGGATAGACTATAATCTAAAGTATCTTCTCTTGGCTCTGTCTAACCCTGCTGGACACTCACCAATCTGCAAAAAATGGATCATATTGTGAACCCAACTGGTGCTTGCAGCTGCTACATCGGCCTGATGTTAACCTTCTACGGCCAGGAACATCGCCTCTTCCTTCCTTGCTCCACTCTCTGAACTAGCAGCAAGTTGTTCGCTGAGTCCTCTTCCTCAGACGAGCTTGGGTATTTTGATATCAACGTCATACTCCATAACTCTGGTGATCCAACCAGCCCTTTTCTCATTCACATCTTTGTTCAATAGGAACTCCTTCACGCCAGGATGAGCGACCATCAAATGTATCTTATTATTAGAAATAAGATGTCTGAATTTCTTTAGGCTCCTCACCACTGCAAGGACGTGCTTCTCAATGAAGCTATATTTCTATTCATACTCTTCTAAACCCTGGCTGAAAAAAGCAATAGGCTGTTCGAACCCCTCATTCTGTTGTTGTACCAGGATTGCAGAAATGGTGTCTAGACCGCCATAGGCGTACAAAATGAAATCCTTGGAGAAATCAAGATTCACCAAGGTTGGCGCAGCTGACAATGCCTCTTTTATGGACTCGAAGCTTAGCTTGGCCTCCTTCTGACTGAAAATTGCATTCTTTTTTAACACGGACGTCAAGGGCTTCAGAAGGTTTGCAATCTAGTATAAACCTTCGCAAAAAATTAATTCTGCCAATGAAGCTCTAAAGTCCCTTTTTGTGACTAGGTAAGGGCAATTCCAGGATAGCTTTTACCCTTTTTGCATCAATGGTAATGCCCTCTTTTGACACAATGTGCCCTAACAGCTTGCCCTCATGAATAACGAAAATGTATTTTTTGGGATTGAGAGATTTCCTGAACTCTCTGCATCTCTCAAACACTTGCCTCAAATGAAATAAATGCTCAGACGCATTCTTGGAAAAGACTATGATGTCATCTAGATACACCAGCACTAGCTTATAAAGTAGATCCTTGAAAGCCATGTCCATAGCTCTCTGAAAAGTTGAGCCAGCATTTGATAGGCCAAAAGGCATTCTCTTGTAGGCCATGGTGCCCCATTTGGTGGTAAAAGCGGTCTTATATCGATCCTCCTCCTTAACCAACACTTGATTGTAACCGGAAAAACCATCAAGCAAGGAGAATCGCTCTGAGCCAGCCACTACCTGTAGAATTTGCTCCATTGAAGGCAATGGGTAGTGGTCCTTTAGGGAGGCTCTGTTTAGATCTCTGAAATCAACACACAGTCTGATCTCCCCATTCTTCTTTCTGACAGGGATGAGGTTAGAGACCCAATAAGTATGTTTGATCAGGAAAATAATCTTTCCCTCGATCAACTTGGTCAGTTCTTTAATCATCAGGGGCTGTAGCTTCGGATTTAGGGGCCTTTGCTTCTGCCTTACAGGTTTCGCCCCTGGCTCTAATTCTATGGTGTGCTGGGCAATGTGAGGGTCAAAACCTTTTAGGTCTAAATAATCCTAGGCAAACACATCCTCAAATTTATGGCACAAAGCAATAAAATCTCTTCTATCCTCGGCTAAGTAGATTTTACCAATTTTAAGGAGCTTACCTTTAAAAATTTCTAACTCCTCGTAATGTTCCTCCTTTATTTGCATGCCAGTCTTGGTCTTCTTCATCTGATCATCAGTGCCAAAGATAGACTCCAGTGTCACTAGTCCCTTGGGTGGCTTGTTTGTCCTTAGCTGAACAATTTGATCATTGCCGTACTACTATTTGAGCTTATCTTGGTTCACCACAAAGAACTCGTCCTCCTCTAACAAGAAACGCAGGATTTGCTCATCACTCTCAAAAACCTACCAATGAATGTCATTGTCAGGGATAGAGGGTCTATCCACTATTTTTACATGGGGCTGCACCTTCTCCCTTTGAATATCACTGGGTATGTCAAATTGCGCCCCAATTGCTGCCAACTTATCTGCTTGGTAATTCTGATTTCTAGGAATAGAGACCATATTGAAAGCATCAAACTCTTCAATCATGTCCCACACCCTATGCTTGTAGCATTTCAAGGCATCATTATTTGTAGCATGCAATCCTCTTACTTGATTTACAATGAGTTCACTATCCCCAAACACCTACAGACAGCTGATCTTTCTCTTTCTTGCCCACTGCAAACCCTGGATTAATCCCTCATATTCAACAGTGTTGTTGGTTCATGAAAAGGTAAAATGGAAGGCAGAATAATACCTGTCACCAAGAGGAGACACCAGCATTGCACCGCCGCCAGACCCATTCCTACTTCTAGAGCCATCAAAGTACATCTTCCATACTTGATCTTGCACTTCCTTCTGCAGTTCTGAACTCTTTACAAGGCTTGGAATTTCTGATTTAGGCTCATGCAGAATGTACACTCCCATACCAATTTCTTGAATATGTGCCTCAGGATCATCTACCACATTTTCTAAGGCCCACTCCCTTAATAGTATCTTTGGTATACTTTCCGCCTGCAGTTGTTGAGCAGCAACAAGCTTAGGATCATCTGAGATAATGCAATTTGCATTAACGACACTTGGAGTGTAGGGTTCTATGTGGTGATTTGAAATCAATTCAGATTTCAGGGTTACTTTGGTGCCATATCTGGTCCTGAAAAACATGTGGGACCAGTCTGAGGATAAATATCCTCTTATCTTAGCTGTGAACTCCCTTGACAGGCACATGGCAAAACGAGGAGGTAGGTCTATTATGAACACTTCCTGAGTTATGGTAACGTTTGGGCAGGTATGTAGGGTGAGGCTTAGGTCCTTTATGACACCTACAGTGTTGACAGTTGTGCCATCTAGCTGGAGCACACCCTTGGTTAGGGGCTAGTAGTTCAGTCCTAATTGGTCTGCAATCTATTTTGGCATAACAGAGGTACTTGTACCACTATCTACCATGCAATTGTGCACTAGTTTATCTCTTATTATTAGAGACACATAGAATGGAAGCAGTTTGATGCTTTGGCTTGGCTGTTTGTTGCTATCTTGGGGGGAATTGGTAAGGACAACCTTGACTGGGTCAACATTTGTATCATTTGAGATTTTTAAACTAGACAAAGCCAATTGCAATATGTCTTTTTGGCCCGGAATCACCAAGGAATCCCACATGGACATTGTCACATTTGCCTTTTTCATATTCTCAATAATATTGAAAGGTGCAGCAACACTTACCTTCTGATGTGGCTTGGCAGTAGCAATATCAGCGTACAACTGAGGCTGCTCCCTGGTAGTTGCCTGAGTATTTCTTTGTAATACATGGGGAAATTGGGATGTAGACGGATCATCAGGTCCTTTTTCTTTACTTGTTGTCTGATCCATTTTGTAACTTCTCCTTTTGGCTCTCATGTTTGTTGCAACTGGAGTGTAGTCTCTATTCATGCCACAAAACTCATTTTCCTGCCAATTCATGAAGGTAGTATCATGCTAGGGTTGTTCAATCTGCTAAACAGCCCCCTCATTAGATGTGCTTGGCTGCGAAGCTGCAACATTTTGTACTGTCAGAGCCTGATTTATGGCTCCATTTGGACACACTGCTTGGTTGTGTGGCTGATTGCTTGGAGAGCACCATTCATACTCGGATGCTAGGTTATTCTGAATAGGGACGATGTCACTGACGACACTGGTGGATGCAGGGTTGTAAGGCTGAAAAGGCCTCTGATTAAAGTTCTGCCTAGACCCTTGATAATTGCTTTGATAAGGTGGTCTATTAGCCTGCCAAGGTTGGTTTTGTCCCTGATAAGGCTGACTTTGCCCTTGGTTATGTGGTTGATAGGGTTGCCTATTTTGGAATTGCTGCTTTTTCATATTTGTTAGCTCATTACCAAAAGATTATAATAATCCCTTGATCTCTTGTAACTCAAAAGACTGACTCTGAGTGGCATTTTCTGATCTATTTGGCTATAGATTAGTTGTTGGTAATGCTGGGGCAGCTGGTATAATAGCTATGGGAGGCACATATGTCAAGTAAGGTGGCTGAATTGCAGGGAAAATTGGCAAAGGAGGTCTAGGAGCAATTTTACCAGCCTGAATGAGGCTATTTTCAGACCTAATGGCTATGGTATAGGCCTGTGGTAAGGAAAATCCTCCCATGGATTGAATCATGATAGAGATGTCACTATTTAATGCTCTCAAAAAATATAGAAATGCATGGTCAACTGTGGGCCTTACCGTCAGTGGGATTCTATCCCACGTCTTTTGGAATCGGTGGTTAAAGTTTGACATGACATCGTGAGGGGATCTTTTGATTGTAGATAGTTGCTCCATCAGCGACGGATGGTCTGATTTGTCTTCGAAAAAACTACACAATTCTTCCCCCAAGCGATCCCATGAATCTATGGAATTCACCGGTAGACTTCTAAACCACTGCAGAGCTTTGCCTTTCAAGGATGCTGCAAGTAGCCTAATTGCTACATTTTCTTCTGTCACACGATGGACGGTGCATAGGTTTGCGATGTCCTTGATATGCTCAGCTGGCGTGGTCTGATCTTCACCACGAAAGAATGATAAACTCTTTAGAGTAGCGACAGGGATGTCATCATGTTGAGCTAGATTCAACGGGCTGCCTTGATTGAAAGCCACAAAAGGCTGATTTCTTGCCGCAGGAATCATTGTGATTGAAGTCCTTGATGTGGTGTGAGCTCCAACAGTAGGGGGAGTTGACTTGGCTCTCCTAGACTGCACACGAGTCTTCTTATGCTTCTCAGATGCTACCCCCCTTCTCCTGGGTGGGGACAATTGTAGATACTCGAAAGGTGACGAGCTACTTCTTGTAGGTATCCTTCTCATAAGCAGAGATACGCTAATCTGCAAGACCAAAAGTTGGAGTCGCCAGATATGCAAAGTTTCAACCTCTTATAGGTTTGGATATCAATGGCTACACATCAAAACCAGCGACCAAAATGTAGTATTTTAAGCTTAGAATTCTTAAACGATTGTCCCACCGGGCATGCCAGAAACTGTTATCACCCAGATTTGCACCCTTTGCATGCAACTGTGAAACTTCATACAATCTGGGGTAACATTGGAATGATCTCAAAGTGTGGGACCTTGTGATTTTGAGATCAGACCTCCAGAGAAGGCTGGTTCCTTGCTTTAATCCTACTACTGAGAGCGGTGATACTAATCCTAGTGTTAAACAACTTGTAGGGGAAAGAGTTAGGAAGAAAACTGAAAGGGAAAGGGAGGTGATACACCAGATTTAGTGAGCGATGGTGGTCAAGGTATGGACACAACAATGATTCTTTCACTGCTGATGGGAGATTCGCACAGGTTTAGGACTGGTTGAGGCTTCGGTATGAAGGTTTAGACATGCAGAGGGGCCGTTTTACCCACAGAATAGACTACAACTCCAATTAAAGCACAGAAATTCAGACATAAAAGAGGTGAGAAATCAACATCTATTAATCATGAAGGCCCATAAAACTATTACAAATGCAAAAAAATTTCATAGCAGAGTTACACCAACATAGCTAATTACACTCATTGTTGGATAAAAGGAAGACAACAGAGGCCAAATTCAGGCAAAGTGAGTCACATTTCTATACCCTTGTAATTACACTAAGTGGACTGACTACAAAATTTCAGCAGCTTAACAGCCCCAAAAATACCATCCCCCCTTTCAAAAGAGTTTTACATTGTCTTATATAGGCTAGACTCCTGCCAGAAGGGCGTGGAGTTGTTGAATTCGCAGAAAAGAGGCCATAAATGCCAGCAACAGGAAAGTATGGGCAGAGACATGGTGAAGGGACAGGGGCCATGCCTTTGCCATGCCAAAATGTGGAAAATCTCTGCCAGGACGCAAGAAAGGACAAGACATGGAGAGAGAGCCTCCAAAGGCCATCCAACACATAGAAATCTGGTCCTGCAAGACAAAGAGCCCATACGCCATGAATGCACCTACAGAACTTCACCAACCCGAGCCACTATGAGGAGAAAAAACCCCTCAAAACTTCAAGATGACCGCTGAAATGTCCAATCGGCCAAAAATGCAAAGCCAGATCTGAAAAATGAGAACTGGAAAATCCCCCCCCCCCCCCCAAAGACCTGCTAGAATGAAAGAGGAGGCAAAAATATGCACTTTTACCTCTTACAACATGTCAAAATTCGCTGAAATGGGGAAGATATAGGCAGTCAAAGATTTGGTCAACTGCCTGTATATATCGCTTCTGCATCTGTGTATATATCAGCCTCTGAAAATACCTCAGATCCTGCCTTTGTATGCACAAAACGCTTTGCATGTATCTCTATATTTTGGTGCCAAAAGGCCTCTGCAGTCGCTCTCAAAAAATGCATTTGAAACTACCCTTGTATATGCGAGAGCCTTTGTATATGTATCCGCCACTACCACGTGGCACCTCCTAATTCGCCATTGAGAACTGCACCCTGTTTGGCCGAAAACTCCTTTGCATATTGGCCTTTGCATGTCGGCTTGTATGTGCAAAGATACAAGCAAACATACAAACAAACTAGCACATACAAACATGCATTTTGCCCTTTGTAATCGCGACTTGTATATGCATACAATCGCCCTTGTATGTGGGTCCTACCACTTGTAACCTTGCTTGTATCTGGGTCCTGCATATCAAAATTTACAAACCTCCTTGTATATGCAACTGTGGACTTGAATGCTAAACATGCCAAAATTGATCCCTGGGCTGTGTCCGCCTTGTATCATTTCTCCCTATATAATTTTTGCATATGTGAATATACAAAGCATGATACATACAGACCATGGACCTGATGGCTGAATGTGCCAAAATTTATTTTCACATCGGATCCGTCTTGTATACCTTTTTTTGCATCTTTGGCTTGTATATCGCAATATACAATTGCCATATACATACAAGCCACGGACTTAGCACTACATTCCGCCAAACTGTACCTATCTTTGAAATCCGGCTTGTACATGCTCTTTTGTATGTCAATACATACGAACACCTTTTATACAAGGCGGACCTGAGAACAACATAGAATAGATTGGAACTTCTATTCGGGTCCAGATTGTATATGCTTCCTTGTATATCAGCTTGTATGTGCGAACATACAAGTCGATATACATTCCACTGTAGCATTTGAACCTTTGTATGTATATGATATACAAACCTCTTTGTATCTTCACGGGCCCCACCACTCGCACTTTCAGCCATGTATAATCCCTTGTATATTTCGATTGTATGTGGAAGACATACAATGCAAAATATACATTCTTCTTTGTATCTTTGAGCCGATGCATACTACTGTAGCAGATGCATGTTTCTTTGTATATTGGTCTTGTATGTGTGAACATACAAACTGGATATACAAGCAACTGTTCATACCCATTTGTATGTAGAAGACATACAAACCTCCTTGCATATGCGAGGGCTCCACCTCTTGTAACCTGGTAACATACAAATGCCTTTGTATAATGTCCCTGCAACAACCTTTGTATATTCCCAACCGCACTGTACCAAATGTACATTGGGACTTTGTACGTCAAATATGCGACGCAATATACAAACCTTCAGACAAACAAACAAGGAATCTTTGAGGACTATTCCCGCAATGTATCTTTTCCCTTGTATATTCTATCTTGTATATTGTGAACATACAAAGCAATATAAAAGCTCGCTGACATACAACTGCAGAATATTCTGGGGAATCTTTGATGTATATTTGCCTTGTACACTTAGCGAATGTATATTTGCTTGTATGTGTGAACATACAAAGACAAACATACAAGCCTTCACATGCAAACACAGAATCTTTGAGGAATATGCGATGCATGTGCATTATACCTTGTATGTTTTACTTGTATCTTTGCTTGTATATTGCAAACATACAAACCAGGAATATTCCTGGGGATCTGTGGAAGATTCCCAAAATGTATATGTCTTTCCCTAGCCCGATATACATTCAAAAAATGCATAAAACTTAATTTTTTCAACTTTTTCTAAGGCTGATGGAGATTTTCAAGCCCGCCAAATGTACGTTTGCACTGTATGTTGACCAAAACTTTGACCATGAATAACTTCTTTGTTTGGCCGAATTTTAGGGTGGTGTAAAAAGTAAACCTGCCTATTTTTTCAAACTCTTTACAATGGTAAGGTTCTTAGGCAAGGTTTCTTAGGAAACTTTTGGCACTTTAAGCTTTATAGGGGCTTTAAAGAGGGATTTTCAAGGAAAATACCAAGTGGACTATTTGGCTCTGAACAGAGGAAAAAATAGGATAACAGTTCTATTTTACTGGCAAAGGGTGAACGCATTGGAAGTTTGTATAGGTTAGATGCTAAACCAGTGTGCTGTAATAGTGTCTCTGTAAAATCTGAAAAAGCTACTATTGTAACACATGATGCAAACTCTATGGAAGTTAAACTTCCTATAGAAAAAATAATGCTCTCGTATCATAGACTTGGTCACATAGGTGAAAAAGGTTTAAAAACCTTGAAAAACAAAACCCTGGTAGATGGGCTGATTGATTGTAATCTAGAGTTCAATTTCTGCGAACATTGCATATATGGAAAACAGAACCGTGTTTCTTTCTACTCTAGTTCTCATAAATCTTCTGGTGTTCTGGACTATGTACATTCTGATGTTTTTTGTCTAGTTAATGTTCCTTCTCTATCTAAATCAAGATACTACGTATCGTTAATTGATGATTATTCAAGGAGAACATTTGTATATTTTTTGAAAAACAAATCAGAAGTGTTCAGTTAGTTTAAAGAATTTAAAAATCATGTGGAAAATCAGATTGGTAGAAAAATAAAATGTTAGAGAATGGATAACGGTGGTGAATATTGCAATACAAATTTTGATAAATATTGTATTGATCATGGAATAAAAAGGCATAAGACTACACCTTATACTCCACAGCAAAATGGAGTTGCTGAAAGGTTGAATCGATCATTGATGGAGAAAGAAAGAAGTATGTTGAGTTATGTTGGTCTTAAACAAAGGTTCTAGGCTAAGGCAGTTGCTACAGCTTGTTACTTGTTGAATTGTTCTCCTCCTTCAGCATTGGTTAATAAGACGCCTATGGAAGCATGGTCTTGAAAGAAGCCCTCTCTAAGACATCTTTGTGTCTTTGGTTGTGAGGCATATACTCATATTCCTGAGGTAAAAAGATCTAAGTTGGATTACAAGGTAGTCAAATGTATCTTTATTGGCTATGGAGTCAGTGTTAAAGGGTACAAGATTTGGAATCCTAAAACTGAAAAAGTAATTTACAGCAGGAATGTAATTTTCAGAGAGCTTAAATCTTTGGTTATTGATCCTTAGCCAGAGAAGACAGAAAAGAAGAAAGCAAAGAGTGTTGTTAATATCCCTCTAACCCTTGTAAAATTGGAACAACAAGCACCAAGTGTAGATGATTCAGAAGTGAGTTCAAGAAGCTCTGAAGATTCAAATTCAGAGCAAGAACCTGAACCTGCACCTCAACCATTGAGGCGGTCTACACGTGAAAGAAGACAACCAGATTGTTGGCAAGAGACATGGTGTGGCTTCATGAGTTGTCATTGATGGAAACAAAGTCCATCCCACACATCTGTAGGACATGGTATGACTATACCAGAAGACAGATTGAAGAGTATTTTGGTCCGGTAAGCAAGAATAGAGCATGCAACAAGGTCCGACAGTCAGGTCCAGATCTCTTAGAGGAAGTATCTCAGTAAAGTGTGGACTTTGGGAAGTCAAGAGGAGTACCATGACTAATACATTCTAGAGATTGAGCCTCTGGTGATGAAAGAGTGAAAAGATATGAACACCTAAGTGTTGGGTTCCTGTTTGGCAGAGTAGACTAAGGAAGAACTGACTGGCAGAGATTCAGACCTTAATTTGGATGAGATATTGATGGTGATCAAGTTTCTTAAGGGATCATTCATGATTGGCTAACATGATTGATGACTTCTATAAGTATCTGTTTGATACGCATCTCTTGGTAAGCAAGGATTTAGCCGACAGACTAAAGTTTGGGAAAATATTGAGTATTCTGGATGCCGACTAGAAAGATGTTGAAAACCTTTGTGTAGATATATATACCAGATTGATTTCGATATAAAGGTGTGTGTGGTGTGTGAAAGTGTGCGAAGAAAGGCAGAAGTAGATGTGGAAGTTATAATACAAGTTTGATATGTGACAGAACAACAGTACTAAAGGAGTAAAAGAATGAAGTGCAGTAGATCAGTTTATTGAGCCCAACCGGAACTGAACCTCAGCATATGTGGATGCGTCTTATCATTTCAAACACTTGGTTACTTTCTTTATACCTTGTAGACAGTGAGTCTCTTGTAGGCAGTGAGCCTTTTGTGAGCAGTGTGCTCGAGCAGTGAGCCCTAATTGGCAAGTGTCATTTTGTACTTCTTATTCTTCTAACAGAGAATACAATCTTGGGTTAGTCACCCCATGGTTTTTTCCCTTAATAGGGTTTTCCACGTCAAAAATATTATGTTATGTGTGTTGAGTTTATTTTCGCTTCCATGGTTATGTATGCTTATATGTTTTTGATATTACACTAATTGTTAAAGAAGAAAAGAAAGTCAAATAATTAAGATAACTAATTCACCCCCCTCTCAGTTATCGACACAGATAGGTATGGATTTTAAATACTTGATTCAAGTTGTGCCTATGCTTTGCTTACTGATACTGATCAACCTAAGACTATGAAAGAAGCTATTAGTTTACCTAATTTAGATTCTTGGTTGGAAGCCATGGATAACGAAATGCCATCGTTGGAGAAAAATGGAACCTAGGATCTAGTGCCATTGCCTAAAAGTAGAAAACTTGTGGACTGTAAGTGGGAATTTAAAAAGAAATATGGTCCAGATGGTAGTATTGAAAAGTACAAGGCAAGACTAGTTGCTAAGGGGTATTCTCAAAAGGAAGGTATAGATTATGGAGAAATTTTTTCTCTTCTAGCTAAGCTGACATCCATTAGATTTTTGTTGTCACTTGCAGCAGTATATGACTTTGAAATTGAGCAGATGGATGTGACAACAACATTTCTTCATGGGGACCTTGAAGAATAAATTTATATGTCCCATCTAGAGCATTTTGTGGTAAAAGGTAAAGAACATCTGGTATGTAAACTTAAAAAGTCTCTTTATGGTTTGAAGCAATCTCCCAGAATGTGGTATCAAAAATTCAATACGTATGTTTTATCTTTGGGATATGTGAGGTCTAAATCTGATCATTATGTCTATTATAAAACTGATGGTGATCAGATTCTTATAATTGCACTGTATGTGGATGACATGTTATCCATTGGTAATGGTAAGGGGATGATCTCAGATTTAAAATCTCAATTGTCCTTGAAATTTGAAATGAAGAATCTGGGGGCAGCGAAGTACATTCTAGGAATGGAAATCAAAAGGGATAGATCTAAGAGAAAGCTTTGGCTCAGCTAGAGCAAGTATATTACCAATGTTTTTAATAAGTTTAATATGTCTGATTGCAAACAGTTAGTTGTTCCAGTTTTGCAGGGAACGAAACTATCTGTTGAAGATTGTTCAGAATCTTCGAATGAAATTGATGACATGAAAAAAGTGCCTTATGCAAGTGTTGTTGGCAGTTTAATGTATGCAATGGTCTATACCAGACCAAACATTGCCCAGGCAGTGGGAGTTTTGAGCCGATTTATGGCAAATCCAGGCAAATCACATTGGGATGCTGTGAAGAGAGTTATGAGGTATTTGAAGGGAACTTCTGACTGTGCTATTTGCTATCATGGAAACTCAGTTGGGTCTCAGAGATCTATCAGCATTCAGGGATATGTTGATTCTGATTGGGCAGGGGACATTAACAGTAGAAGATCCACCAGTGGATATGTATTCACGTTAAATGGTGGTGCTATCAGTTGGATGAGCAAGCGGTAGGCTGTAGTCACTTTGTCCACAACAGAGACAGAGTACATGGTAGCTACTCGTGCATGCCAAGAAGCCGTTTGGTTAAAGAGGTTGTGTTCTGATGTCAGTTTTGATGTAGGGCAGATACAAATTCATTGTGATAGTCAAAGTACTATTTGTTTGGCGAAAAATCCTACTTTTCACGCTAGGACAAAACATATTGATGTCCAATATCACTTTGTTCGTGATATGGTGGAAGAAAAAAAGGTAAAGCTGGAAAAGGTTGATACTTTGGAAAATGTTGCAGATGCTTTGACTAAACCAGTGAGCACGACCAAGTTCAAATGGTGTTTAGATGAAATGGGTCTTCGGGCCCATAATTCTCAGTAATCGAATGAGGATTAAGAGGTAGTAGTAATCTCTTCGACAAGTGGGAGATTGAAGAGATCTAATGTCTCAAATTAGTGCTTGAAACCTCATTTATTTGTTTCATTGGTTTTGTTCATAACCATTAGGTTGACATGCTCTAGCTTCTTCGATCGATATGTGTCATACAAATAAGATATGTCTATCGGCATAAAGTTGGCCGTCGACAAAGCTTGTGGTAGTCACTCCAACAATTTGGGTTACTCCGATGGGAGTTGACATCGAAGATCAATGTATCGGCATGAGAACTACTATCGGCCTAGCTTTGAGAAGTCACTCTGATGTTAACTGTCACTCCGATGAAGGGTTGTTGGCGTCAGTCTGAGAAGCGTTGTCATTCTAAGTTTTGGAAGTCCTTCTGATGTTAACTGTTACTCCGATGAAGGGTTGGTGAAGCGTTGGCGTCGATGGGACAAGGAACCATTAGTGTAAATGGTGGACTGATCTCTGATGGTTTGGACTATCCTGATGAAGCTTAGACTGGCATCATCGGCAACAAAATTGTCAACGATAGTCTTACAATGTGTTCGGGTATATAAACCTAGATGTTAAACTCAACCTGGTGCATGTGGTACTAATGAGTCCTCTTGAATGTGAACATTCAGACGGCAGTTATGCGACAGTTGGAGATAGCGATGCTGAGTTAGTTGGAATGAACAGTTAGGGTAGAAGTTCAAATGGTTTTGCTCTTGAAGACTGTGGTTTATATAGATTTGGAAAAGTTGTCAAATGAGGTTGATGATGAGATTTGATTATATTGTTCATTCTGTAGATGTACAGTGGAAGTGAACTATTTTGTATGATTTGAGAATCAATACCTGAGTGAGAAGGCTAGGATCTTTATTGCAATCTTTCTAAGCTTATTGTAAATAAAGATTATCTCTCTTGTGGTGGTGGGTTTTTTACCCGAAAGCTCTGTTATCTTGCATGTTTATTTTGTTTGTCTGGTGTGTTCATCTATTTATTTGAATTAAACGTTACCCGTCTACATTATCCCCTTTGAATTGACATTAGGGAAGTTGTATTCCGCACCTCTGCTTTCCTTACAGATACCAATGACAAGGGAAAATCATGAATAGGTAGACGGATGGGTGATAGTGGATGGGAGAGATAGGAAGTGTAAAATGGATGGATAGGTAGAAGGATGGGTAATAGTGGATAATATATGGGAAATGCATAAAGGATAGATGGATGGAATAATTTAGGATGTGATCTCTAAGGACTATGTTGCATAGGAATAACATGCCCTATTCTAGGTGTAATGCTTAGGATTTTACATGAAAAAGCTTATGACAATAGGATGATAGGATTGGATAGAAAGGATGAGGTAGATCAAGAGATGTCCAAAGTATTTTTCAACATTTTGCCCCTATCTTTATCAAGATCAAAGGAGGAAGGGAAGATGGGTATGTGGCTAGGTAAATGGCATAGGTAGGTATGAGGATATGATGGATGAAGATGGTGTTGAATGCACAAGATAACTAAGGGGGGGTGAATCAGTTATATCAAAAATTTCAAACCCTTTTACACTTAATCACATTCACATTAGTTCACTTAAACCCTTAATCTATTATGAAGGTTAAACATGAAATGTAGATAACATAAACTTAAATACATCAACACCATGCACAAGAGAACACTAGATTTTTGTGGAAAACCTTAAAAGGGAAAAACCACTATGAGGATTAGCTCACAATATAGAGTAGTAGCAATACCAAATTACAAGAGGCTCACTGCCAAAGGGCTCACTGTCCAGGACTCACTAACCACAAAAGAAAGGTTCACTACCAAGGACTCACTATCTAGAAGAAAAAGAAAGAAGAAAAGGCTCACTGCCAAGGATGAATTGATATAATTGCATCTAACACATGCATGGGTTTAGTTCCAATGAAGCATAACAAACATCACCTTTGCATCTATACCAAAAGATAATAGGCTCCTTCTGCTCACTACATCCAGTCGCCTAACACATGAAAGTTCTTGATTCCTTTATCAAATTTTCACCATCTTCATCATATCCTTCACACACCCACACACACATGAACTCCTGACACTTATTTATACTACCATCACCCTTGAGATCAATCTCCAAGGTCGGAAACACAATCTTCAATCCTTGAAACATTCTCTAAGGTCGGCAAACACACAATATTTGAACTAGGTCTAGACCTAAACATTTCACGGCACAAGAGAATGAAGGAAAACTACCTTACATCTTATCTTGGACCTAAATCCATCCAAGAATGCTACAGAACACTCACAAAATCATCAAATCAACTCCCTAATTAGCACAAACATTCAAGGTCAGCCAAACAATGTACACAAGAAATTCTTCATCACACGCTTCCATGATCACAACCATAACTTGAGGACCATGCACAAAGATTTAACACATTATAGAAACATCCACCAACAACTTGAATTCACCTAAAAACCAATAAATTTAACCACAACAAATTTCACTTGAAGATAGTTCACAAACTACTTGCAAACAACACTGTCAAACTCTACTACACAAGAATTTTCTTTTCAAAGCACTAAATCACAAACCCTCTAGAATGAAAGATAGATAAGGACCTTATGAACACATATCTAGAACTGTAGCACCTGAATCCATTCTATGGAAAAATACAGAGAAAAATACTTTCTCCCAGACACCTATACACAACTCAGAAACACTGTCAAATATTATTCTCAAACTGGTGAACATAACTTTCACTGCACATCGACCCAGAGCACCAAATTTTAGTTTTAGCATCTTCAAACACTTCTTGAAAACATATCCAAACTGCACACTCAGATCTCTAACATAGACGAAATGCATAGCTAAAACTCGAGCAATATGCTGTAATCTAGAAGACTCCTTCAACACACTGTTTCCAGTATTAATTAAATTTTCTTAAAAGCACTTGGAAACCCTGCTAGAGGATCAATCTACTAACATCATCAGTACCTCTACAAGGAATTCAATTCACTTTAGCACAACAACTTAATCAAACAACAACATCAAAATTAGAAGATGTAGTTGACACCAATGAAAACACATACATATTGACATCAATGACAACACCAATTAGAACATACTTACAACAATCTCCCCCTTTGTCACTGATGGCAACATATGATGTGAAAAACCATCATGACACAACTCTGCACCAATCTCACTCTCCTCCTTTCTTTTATACATCTTACTCTCTTTCTCTCCCTTTGTTTTTCACATGAACTCTCTCCCCCTTTGACATCAATGGCAAAGGGTGACACATTGTTCTCAAGCTTTGTCCCCCTGATTATGATACTGCACATACTTGCACTCTTCTTAATTTCTTTGAATACTCCTCCTTAGGAGTACACACTAACCTGTACCAACTCTTACTTCCCCTGACTGAAACAATCATCAACACCACTACCTAGTCCCTCTGAGAGGTAGCCTCCAACTTAGTTTTTAGAGGAAACATCTGCACCAAAAGCTGGTTTTAATGCATTCTTGGCCTTTGTTACATCCTTCTTAATCCAAATCTGACTCAACTCCTTAATCTTTGCTAGATCAATTCTTTGTACTAGTTTGTTCTTCTCTATCGGAATATCCTTCTTCATGCTTTTGCTTCTATAGAAATTTGAAATGTGTCGAGGCTTACTGCAATTGTAGCACACAACATTCCTCTAACCATTATTCCTTCCATTCATTCAGGATCTACATTGATTAGCTTTATGCCCAAATCTATTGCATATATAATAGTTTCCATTAAAGGATTGAATCATTCTGTCATTGTTATAGCCATGCATTCTTTGATTTCTGCACTCATTAGCTTTATGGCCAACTTTCTTGCATGTGAAGCATTGACCAAAAAAAGATGGAACATTTTTTATTCATTCTGCTCCTACATTGTGTAGCCTTATGTCTAAATTTATTGCAAGAATGACAATAACCATTGAAGGATGGGTACCTTTGAGCGTTAGGTTGTCTGATGAGTAGTCTTCTAGCTCCTTTATTCTGATTCTAGATATACTTTCCATTGTTCTTCTTGTCTTCAAGTTTTGATGCTTGACTTGATTTTGAACTTTCACCTTCCTTCTTTATTATTGAGATATTTCTGACTTGAAATCATCTTATCAAGCCTTGCAGAACTTATCTTGAATTTTTCTTCATAATTCTTTGCCTTCTCCAGATCTGATTTCAATTTCACAACTTCTTGCTCCAGCGTTGTACATTCTTCAGATTTGCATTTCACCATTGAGTTCAGACACTCCTCAGTTCTTACCTTTTCTTCAACTTGCACTTTTAGACCAATCATAGATTCATTTGCTAACCTTAATTGTTTAAGAAAAGTGACCCATGTCATTCTAGAGTAATCATCAATAAATAACATAGAGTACCTGTCACTGTACGCTCAAAATTGTGACTTCGGTTGCCTGGGGCTATCGGGTCAGATTTCAGCATGCACACGGACCCTTCTCTCCTTTCCACAGGGTGAACCGCCACTTCACTCTCACTCCCATGGAAGTAGCCAATCGAGAGGAGGCGAGACACAATGGTGGTCTGGCTCGTTGGAGAGCTGGACTTCGCAGAGAGGGGTCAACACGTCTTGGGGCCTTTGTTGTTCTGTGCTAATGTGTATGTTTCATTTGATGATTGTTGTTGTAGAGATAACCCCGACTCTTCATCTGTTGGGGTTTCTATTGTTCCACCTCTATGTTGGTAAGCTATTACTTTCATTGACGGCTTCTTTTCTTTCAATTCATTGGATGATTGCATGTTATATTTGAAGTTGTCTAAGTGCTTCTATTTGTTGTAAGACAAATGGATCTTGTTGAGGTCTTGGATGAGTTTCCTCAATCTCGCCTAGGACTTCCCTCACCCACTCACCTCTTAACCTTGGGCACAGTTGTGAGCCAAGACAAGAGATAGGTGTATGTGGACTAACCTTGACTAGACTTTAGGGTTTGACCTAGGGTTTGGTTATGTGTTGACTTTTTATGACCTTCTGATGTTATCAAAGGTATGACTTGTGTTGACTGTGGTTGACCTTGTGATGATATCAAGGGTTTGCAATGTATCTAAACACCTAATGTTTTTGTTCTTTTCTATATTTTATGAATGCAACTATATGACATGCAAAACTTGTTTTTGTGCTTTTTTGGTATTTTGGAAATAAAAGATGCCTTTTAATCTAGGAAAGAAAATATGAATGCAATTTAGAATGAATTTTACCTAATGCAATTATTCTATGTTTTTGGGGTTTTCAAATGTTTTGAAATGATTTAATCTAGAAAAGGAAATTGCAAGTAATTGAATAAAACTATGAATGGAAATTACTTCTAAAATGCTAGATCTAACTATTCTATCAAGGAAAAAGCAATAAATTACCAATCCCAAGAGCAATTTCAATTTTCTAATTACTACTAATTGACAAAAGCATAGAGGAACCTAAAATTATGAAGATTTGTGAGACTCCACTACCCTCAAAGATCCTTGATGGCAACCTCATATCCTCTTGAAGCAATAGGAAGACCTCTTGGCGATAAGACAACACAAAGAAGCAAAAGAAGCTATAGAAGCTTTACGAAATGAGCTCAATGAGAGTTGTTGATGAGCACAATGGCTTGATTGAAGCAGCGTAATGATGCTTGAAGAGCTTTATGTGAAAGATTGATGAACAATGAACAAATAAAAGGCACCTTTGTCCTGTGTGAGCATGAGAATGCTAATTGGAGAACAAAAACTTAGCAAGCGCTGTGTGCACAATGAATTTGCCTCCCTTTGTGCTTGAGGGAGGGGGTATTTATAGGTTGGAAGAATGGAATTGATTGAGAAGTTAACTCAATTGATTGATGAGTTAACAAGGATTGATTAGGGAGTGAACTGTATTGATTTCCTGGTAAGCTCAGTTAATTTGGGAGTGATAACGCAATAATAGCTTATCACTACAGAAGAAATAGAGTTAGAAGAATAAATGGAAGAGAATGAGTTTTTAATTTTAGATCAAATGGAGTTAATTATGCATGTGTGGGTGCATGAAATAGTCAACTCTAAATTAGGCATCAAAAATCATGGGAACTGAAAGAAAAACGGGCGAAAAGGGAGCTATTTTGTGTTAGAAACTCAAGTTTTTCTATGGCTGGAAATCTGACAAGGTCACCCATGGGTCACACCTTTCACCAGTAGGGTCGCCCATGGGTCACCTGGGGGGCGACCCTGGGTTGCCCAGGAGGAGATCTTGCATTTTAAGGGTCACCCAATGGGAGATCCAGAAAGAAAGGGGTCTGGAAGGAAATGCATGATGGGAGATGGTAGAGGAGATGGAAAGGAGGGGATCTACCTATGGAAATAGGTCAGTCATGTGCAAGAATCCAAATATCTACTTGTGAAGTAGGATCTCCTAGTGGGAGATCTAGAAATAATAGGGGGAGATTTGGATTGGTTGAGTGAAACTGAAAACTAAAAGTGGGAGATGGGTCAAGGGGACCTCTAGAAGGCTTCTAGGGGGTGGAGAAGATGAAAAACATAGGGGAAAGGTGAAAACTCACTTACAAGATGCATACAAGGCTTAGGAACAAGGTTGAAAGCTTAGAAAACACAAATCAACAAATGTTGCAAAAGTGTCGAAAAGCGTTGACAACAAAGAGAGAGGGAAAATGACAAAAAAGAAACAACACAAGACAAAAGAAATGACACACCACCAAGAGGTTTGCTGCATAGCAGACATTATTTCACACTTACATGTATGTGACAAGGATCATAAATCATCATAGGGGTCCTCATGGAGGTTGTGCATGATTTTTGTGCTTACATATTTGCCCCGTCAGGGATGGTAGTCTACAT
Organism: Cunninghamia lanceolata; assembly: GCA_027924645.1. Taxonomy (NCBI): domain Eukaryota; kingdom Viridiplantae; phylum Streptophyta; class Pinopsida; order Cupressales; family Cupressaceae; genus Cunninghamia; species Cunninghamia lanceolata. Next base: position 4,306,350 of record BSBN01000754.1, read on the forward strand.
GAAAGGTACGTACCGTTCCTGAACTAGGCCTTGTTGTCGATTTTCTTGCAATTATACCTGCAATAACTAGTGTTAGCCTAGCATTTAAATATATCAAAACGAATAATGAAAACTGAAATGACGAACTTACCATAGAGCGTGAGAGTTTGACTAGTTGTTTGCTTTTGTCAGTGAGACCTGTAGGAATGAATGCAAACAAAACAACGCATAAAAGATGCATAAAAGCAAAAAACTAATCTAGGAATGCATAAAAGAAACTATACTAATGGCAAGCAAAGCAAGCAAATTAGTGAGATCAGAGTGAATCAGTGACAAAATTGTTCGTGTGCATAGTCGTTGGGAAGATATCGTCAAGGAGATCGCGAAGATGGCAACCTCTTCTTCAGCCGCCAAGAATCAGGTGCACAAATAGTGAAAAACTCTTCTCTAAACCCTAGGTTGAATTTTATGAAAAATCTCTTGAAATTCTTTGCTTTTGGTGATTCTTCTTGTTGCATTGTCTTTGTTTCATCGTTTAGAGTAGGTCTGGTCTTTCATTTACTAAAATCGGCTAAAAACGAGGATTTTAGAGCATTTTTAGTTTGAGGGATCTCTGATGGGCTAAATGTTTGTCTTGTTTTTCCACTAATTTTAGCCCATAATTTAGTCCTTTTTCTCTGGATTGCCATAATAATTTAATAAGATTAAACGTGATTAATATGAATTAGAGGATAAATGTACCCTAGAAAGTAATCAGTTAATTAGTACTGATTTTAATGTTTATGTGTGAAAACAGGGTTCTTGTGGTTGCGAGGAGAAATAATGGAAAAGATCGTCTTCATCTGTTTTGTTGCCAACTCCAAAACAACATTGTTAATATATTTCATATAATAATAGTCAATCGGTTCATAGTCTTTAGCAGAAGTTAGGTAGTTAGTGTCTTTTTGCATAATGATTTGTAATTAGTTTTGGCTTTTAAGAAAGAATGGTCGTAGGCCACTTCATTCTTTCTTTGATCGATCTAAATCTTGTTGAACCTTAAAATTGCTTGTATTATTTAGATGGTTCACTTTTCATGTAAAAGACTATAAATAAGTCTCCTTTGTATATCAGACTTTGCTAACTTCTCTGGATCAAGTAATATAGTACTACAATTATTATTATCTAAATTAAACTTAAGAGCTCTTAATTATTCTATTCAATCAACTAACTGGGAGGCAAGGCCCACTCTCTAGCCACCGGTTGAACTTACTGTTTAAGTTGTTTTGTGAGTATAATTTATATTTAGTGATTGTTATTTATTCTATGAGATTAAATTAAGTATAAATGGTAATTACTTGTTTGTAAGTAAGGATTATATGTTAAGCTAGTTTGCCACATTCTGTTTATGTATTTAAAGTTAACAATTGTGTCTTTAGAATTAATATTTGTGGCACAAGCTCCTGTCGCCAAGTTCCACAGGTCCTGTCATCAGAAGGAGTAGGTCCTATCACTAGCATTCTGTCAACACAGACTGTTGTAAATTTAGGAATCTTTTTAGAACTAATAATATTGGATATAGTTAAATCGTGTCTACATCAAAGGGTTTTGAGTGTTAATTTAATTGGATGATTTCAAAGGATTGCTTTAAGTACAATTTAAGAGTGTTCTTTCCTGTTATTCTTCCAAAGCATTTAGGCTTAATTATTTTGCATTTCATCCCCACTCAACTTGCTACTTTCATCCCTTAGGCAAACAACCCCAATACCTTTCATCAGTCTATGTCTCAGATTGACACATATAGGAATAAACTGAGGAAAAGCTATATCAGTTGAACTATCAAAGATAAAAATTTACCCCATTTATAATCCATAGTTTTTCCCAACATTTTTGGTGTCGTTGCTGAGGAAAGGTATTAAATGCCTAAAACCATAGTAAGTTGAGTTAGGACCAGTACGTCTAGAGGAACGCCTATACAACTGTTGACCTTGTTAAGGTTAATACTCTTGATTTGTGCTGTTATAAATCATATAGGTGCATGAATCGTAGTAGAGATAGTAGAGGTAGATTTGTTAAAAAGGAAAAATAAAGTAGTTTACAACTAGAACATTTGAAAAACAAACCAAAACCATCTACTAAGGGAAGAAGTTCACAACAAGAAAGATTGAAAAACAAATTAAGACCATCCACTGAAGGAAAAAGACACAACAGGAAAAATTAAAGAATAAACTACAACCATTAGTAGTACATACATCACCTGAGAAAGAGTTAGTTGAACCAGATATCAAAAAATGTGTCATTGAGTCTACCATTTTTGAGACGCCTACTGGTATTCGTCCAGAGTCTTCGAAAGAATTGCATAAAAGGGTTGCAAAGTTATTCCAAGAATCTTACGACCTTCGAGCTGGTCCATCCTTAAGACATCAAAAACCATATAAAACTTTTTATACCCCTTGGGCGATTGACATCATGGCTGATCTCAACAACAACAATGATGATGAGAGGGCATTGGCCCAAAATAATCCAATTACTTTTTAATTTTCAATTGCACATCTTGATGAAAATGCACCTATGAAAAACATTCCTCATTCTGCCTTGCCTATTTTTTGTGGTCCTTCTGTCAAGGATCCTGATATGTTTTTATTTGAGTTTGATGTGTTGTGCCACAGTTATGACTATCAAGTGATCCACACAAGCTCAAGCTATTTCCGGCCACATTGAAAGATGCAGCCTTGCGCTGGTTCATGAACCTCAGAAACATTAGATCATGGGATGACATGAAGGAAGCATTTTTGACGAAATATTAGGAGTATAGCAAAACAAAAGAGGTTTGGAACGAGATTTTCTGAATGACACAGAAAGAAGATGAATCCGTGGAAGACTATCTCGAATGCTTTGTGTCCATCTTGCAATGATCACGACAACAAGGGCTAATTCGTGATACTATTAAAATGTTGTTTCTTAGGGGAATAAGAGATGATACTATGGATGCATTGAATTTAATAGGTAAAGGTAACATCTCTAAATTAAACTTTGATGAAATTTGTGACATTTGTAGGAATTACTCGAGGTCTCAACAATCAAGGAGGAATTATTCAAGTAAGCTTTCTACTTCAGGAAATGCCACATGTATAACCAAGTGTGAAATATGTAATTTGCTTAAAGATATTAAAATTGATTTATTAAATCATATGGGCAAGTAGATTGACACCCTATATACCCATAGAAAGCAAGAGGAAGTTGAAAAGGCCTTGGCTATATTCTGTCCGACCTGTTGTAAAAGGCATAGTAGTGAGGATTGTCCTTATAATAGGAGAAATATTTCATATTTAGAAGAAGCCAGCAAAAGTTCCATCTTAAGGCCTTTTCCTGTAGGTGTAACAGATATGGAGTATTCTGAAGAACCTGTCTACTATATGGCCCCAAGGCAACCTTTTCCACCTCGAGTGATGCATCCAGGAATGACTAATGATTATCTCACTCTTGGACCCAGCCAATCCAATTCTTTTTCCAATCAACCAGGATGGTATGGGGGTTGGCAATAACCTCCACAATACCCTCAATGGATGCAACCATACCAATATGCTTCACAGTCATGGAAATAGGCATGGAGGCCACAACTATCACAACCTTCACCATACCAATAGCCATATCCACCAAAATTTCTATCCCCTCCTATGATTAATCCATATCAATAGCCACAACAATTTCTTCCTCCCATACCATCATCATCAGCCCAACCAACCAATCCAACACAACCACCAAGACCCACACCTATGCCAGCCCAACTGAACCCAAATCCAAAAAATAAGGCAACTCAACCCGTGTATAATAATGAGAAAATAGGTTACCCTACTTATCCTATAAATACTATAGAAATAGATGGAGTCCACTTAAGGTCAGGAAAGGCCCTTCAAGGGCCCACCATTACAGAAATTAATGAAGAACCTGAAGAGGAACTAGTAAAAGAACCTCCATTTCCCGACCGATTTCATTCAAAGCCAGTACAAAAGGAAGTTTCTCAACCAAAATTTGATTTTGTCAATGAGTTAAATAATGTTAACATTAAGATTCCTTTGTTGTGTAGGCCATGAAGGATATCCCAATATCTACAAAAATAGTTCGGGATCTTTGTACTAGGAAGCAAAAGAAAAAGCAAGATCCAAAGATTGTCTAGGTCATTTGATAGTTAGCAGACCTTATGCTTAAAAATCTAACCATTCCTAAGTACTCAAATCCAGGGAGTCCTATCATCAAGGTACATATATGTAAAGTTACTATTCCTAATACACTTGTTGATTTAGGTGCTACAATTAATGTCATGACAAATGAAACAAAGGAAAAATTATCACTTAAGGGACTTAGACCTACTCCCACAGTTCTCCAAATGGCAGACAAATCATTGGTCAAACCAGAAGGTATGATGAAAATGTAATTTTTTCTATTGATTCATGGGAATACCCTACTAACTTTATGATTTTGCAGCCAAAAATTAAGCTAGGGGGGTACCCCTTAATCTTGGGGCGACCTTAGTTAGTGGCTACAAATGCAATCATTAATTACCGGTCGGGAAACATGATCATTTCTAATGGGGAGCACACGAAATAATTGACTTGATACCCACCGACACAACCCCTATTAGAAATGGAGGATCCAGTCTGGGTAGACAGTGATTTGGATGAGTCCCTACCAATCCTCATGATTGATCAAACGTCTGACATCGAAGAACCTGATGAAGATAATATTCTTGTTAATTTTCTTCAGAATAGGTATGCATCTAATGAAATTTTTGAAAGCATGGTTCTTCATTCAGGTATAGATACTCCTTGCCCTTTTGGTAATTTTCCTTTGGTAGGTAGCTCACAATCTGTTCAACACTTTGTCACATTGCATTAGTTGCTACCCCATAATTGTTTGTTTAGTCCATATTTACTCTCTAAAAAGTCTAGCAATACACCATCCACTTCACAAGTACTAGCCCTCAATTCACCTGCACAATCTAAGGCCATGGAAATTTTACCTGGTTGTACACTGAATATCAATCCACAATTAAGCTCTGAACAAATCCAAGATCTTATTGCCATACTTAGAACTTATAAAGATGTGTTTGCCTGGGAATACCAAGACATGCGTGGCATCCATCCTGACACTTGCACACACCATATTTATATCGAAGAAGGTAGTCATCCAGTTAGGCAACCACAACGACAACTCAACCCCATCCTGTGTGATATAGTCAAAGAGGAGTTACAAAAATTGTTAAATGTTAGATTTATATATCCTATTTCAGATAGTTAGTGGTCTCTCCTTTAGTCATGGTTCCTAAGAAAAATGGTAAGTGGAGGATTTGTGTTGATTATCGAGCACTTAATAAAGCCACTAAAAAGGATCATTTTCTATTACCATTTATTGATCAAGTGTTGGACACTCTTGCAGGTAAAAGTTCTTTTCTTTTCTGGATGGGTTCAGTGGCTATAATCAGATTTAAATAGCACCTGAAGACCAAGACAAGACTACCTTTACATGTCCTTGGGGCACTTTTTCTTATAACGTCTTACCTTTTGGGCTATGTAATGTCCCTGCCACTTTTCAAAGGGCAGTCTTGAGTATTTTTGCAGATCTTGTAAATGATTATGTTGAGGTGTATATGGATGATTTTACAATGCATGGTAACACTTATGAAGAGGCTAAAACAAACTTAGAAAAGGTACTTAAACATTGTATAGATACTAATTTATCATTGAGTCATGAAAAGTGTCATATGCTTATGACAGAGGGTATAGTGTTTGGCCATTATATTTCTTCCAAGGATATTCAAGTTGATGCCAAAAAGATACAAATTATCTAGGACTTGCCAACACCCACTAGCCAAAAAGATGTGCGTAGCTTTCTCGGCCATGCAGGGTATTATAGGAGGTTTATCCAAAATTTTAGTAAGATTTCCTCCCCTTTGTTTTTCTTGCTAGCAAAAGATGTTTCTTTCTCTTGGACACTAGAATGTCAAGAAGCCTTTGAAACCATTAAGACCAAGCTAGTAGCAACACTAGTACTTAGAGGTCCAAATTGGGTGTTACCTTTTTATATACACACTGATGCTTCAGATTGTTCTATGGGAGCTGTGCTTGGACAGAAAGAAGATAATCTTTTCTACTCCATTTACTATATCAGTAAGAACTTCACTGGAGCCGAGGTAAACTACACGGTAACTGAAAAGGAATTTTTAGCTGTTGTTTATGCAATCAATAAGTTTTGTCATTATATTACTAGATATAAAGTATTTATTCACACTGATCATTCTACAATTTGATTCTTAATGAATAAACCTGTTGTAACTGGTAGAGTTATTAGGTGGTTACGTTTGCTTCAAGAATTTGACATCACTATACTTGATAAGCCTAGTTGTGAGAATGTGGTTGCAGACTTTTTGTCCAGGTTACAAAAACAAGATGATGAACCAGCACCAGTTGATGATGCCTTCCCAAATGAGCATCTATTTGCAATCTCAACGAAAAGTCCATGGTTTGCTGACATTGCAAACTACCTGGTCACTTGCAAGTTTCCACCTCATTTCTCTTCGAGGGAATGCCGAAAATTGGTTGGACTAAGTGGATAGTATACGTGGATCAATGGATTGCTCTTCCGCATGAGTATTGACAATATCATGTGTCGTGTACTTGAAGATGATGTCTTCGATATACTTCATGCATGCTACACAGAACCTTGTGGTGGCCATTTTTCCGCTCAGAGGACTACCCAGAAGATTTTGACTGCAAGATACTATTGGCCTACAATCCATAAGGATTGTAAGTGCTATGTTCATCATTGCAACAAGTGTCAGCATATGGGCCATCCCACGTAGTCAGATAAAATGCCCCTACATCCTCAGTTGTCCATTGATCCCTTTGAAAAATGGGGGCTTGATTTTGTTGGACCCATCAACACACCATCAGGGAACAAGGAATACATCCTTGTCTGCACAAATTATGTCACCAAGTGGGTTGAAGTTGTTGCTTTAAGGTATGCAAGGGATACCAAGGTAGCTGACTTCCTCTACTCTGAAATCTTTACTAGGTTTGGTGTTCCACGTGAGATAGTCACAGATCAAGGTCCACAGTTCACATCTAAATTGATTTCTGCTTTGGTTCGTGAATATGAGATACAGCATCGCAAGTCTTCACCTTACCACCCTCAAGCTAATGGCCAGGTTGAAGTCATCAACCGAGAACTCGAGAACATTCTTACCAAGACAGTTACCCTCCATAAAAAAGATTGGGCTGCATGACTTCCTGAAGCCGTGTGGGCTTACCGCACTACATGGAAAACCACCACTGGTTTGACACCCTACGAGATGGTCTATGGTAAGAGAATTGTTCTTCCTATCAAGTTCAAGGTTAAAACTCTTCGCACTGCACTTCAACTAGGTATGAGCTTGACTGATGCACAAAAAGAACAGATTGCACAACTCCACTCATTAGATGAACTTCACCAACAGGCACTCTTCCATACAAAGATTATTTAGAAACAACATGCTCTCTGGCATGATCGTTTCATTCGACAGCGGTCATTTCAACTAGATGATTGGACACTCTTGTATGACTCCCATTTCCAAGATTTTAAGGCAAAGTTCCACAATCGGTGGCTCAAACCCTATGAAATCGAGGTGGTCTATGACAATGGTGCAGTCAAGCTTCGCACTGTGGACTCTGATCGCATGGTCCTTGTCATTAATGGACACCGTTTAAAGCTATACAAGCGCCCTATCTCAAAGGAGGATTTTGTCTCAAGTCTGCAGAAGGAACTCAACATTCTTGACAGAGTTCCTGTCACCTCTTCAAGTGCCTTTTAGGTACTTTCAATTTCAATTCAATTCAAAAAAAAGAATTGCAATAAAAGGTCTAGCAATGAAAACCTCTAGGCATTGTTGGCCAGTTACTACTTGAAAACTAGATTTCTGGTGGGTTGTAACTGCATAATAAATCTAGATGTGAAAACCAGTTTCTCGGCACCTCTAGGCAATAATAAGGTGAAAACTAGGATACCGGTAGTCTATCATCATAAAAAAAAAAAGAAGAAGAAAGAATCAAGAGCAACAAGGTGGCAATAATTTCCTATAGCACTCACAACAGGATACCGCCTCTATAGTGCTCCTGCTACCGTTGCGATAGGATATCAGCTCTACACTACTCCTATCGCTTCCATTTTGTGGCATGTGAGCCCTGTGGTCAGCTTCGCTAGACCCACGTTCTTTCCCTATGGAGGTCATTTTGCGCCCACGTCAACTTTTCTTACACGTCAGCATCGATTGAACCTCTTTGCTTCATGATGTCACATATGTCTTGTCTATCGCATCCTTCCAGTATGGTACTTCATTGACAGTCATAGATCTTATTTCTCCATCATATCCCTGGCTTCTAATCTCCTAGTTGCATCATGATAAGGCATGACTACCAACTTCGGCACGTCACATGGTAGTTACCTGCTTGCACTAGCTTGGTTGTCATCTCATCACCACTCATTTGTTCATGAATTCTTCCATCTCTCTTCCACCGGCTTCTTTTGCCATGTCTCCCTCTAATGTACTTTTAATGGTATACTTTCACACAGTATGTTTTCCTTTAATTCATATTTATTGCTTTTATATTATATCATTATTTGTGGCAACTTCGAGGATGGTGTCGTACCTTCAGTTGGGGGATGCGTCATATCACATATCTCCATTATTATCTCCTAGTTGTTCACTTTATGTGATTCGATTAGGGTAATTATGGTTTTATAGTCTGAAAATTCCCTATGTTGCAAATATCATACCTTATTTACCTTCTCCATTTTTTGGCCGCCATGTTCTCCATACTACCATTCACAACTGCCATTTCCTTTTCCAGTTCTCCTACTATTTTTCATCAACCATCATTTTTCTATTTCCAGTTGTGTATTTGTTGCCATGGGTGGCCATCACATTTGACAAGAGCCCACTAGTGTGAAGAGTTTGCGAGCTAACAAACAGGTTTATAAGATTTTTAAAGCTACTAACTAGCATGTCTTTTTCAAGAAACTATGTGGGTTTGATGATGACATAGCCTTTGAATTTGCCATGGCCTTCAATACAAATGCCAGTTCTGCAATGGTGTGGCGTTATTCCTTCCCAGTCACTACTCAGCTTATTTCTATGGTCACTGGATTGCCTCTTCAAGGAGAAGCTTATTTCCCTGCACCTGCAACCAAAAACACCGATTTACAATGCCTAACAACACAGTTTCTATGGGGATGGGAGAAGTTGAAGATAGTTCCGGGGCAAGGCACGTTGTGCAGCTCACTTCCTAAACCCTGGTCTGAAGTTTGTAAGGTTGTAATTCAATATATCACTGGAGAGGGAAGGTATGCATACATTTTTTCTTAGCATCTCAGGTTATTATGTCATTTACAGCATGGTGAACTAGTGAATTTGCCACATTATTTGTTTCATTCCATAAAATGAATGGGTTTAGAAGTTCAGAAAGGTCTTCGCAACTTTGTAGCACATCATGGTCTGATTAAGTTAATTGTTATAGAGGGTCTGAAACAAGTTGTTCCTCCAGTCAGTTGGCCTATATTGTAGGAGAAGAAATCCATTCCCATGTCTCAGCGTCAGGGGGTGAGCCAAAGGCTCACAAAGTTGAGGATAGTAAAAATGAAACAGAAGATCAGGATAGTGAGAACAAAGATTCAAGTGATTATGTACCAGATGAGGACCCTAAAAATTCTAGTGAAACCCTGGGACAAGACATAAACTTAGATGCCCCTAATTCAACCCAAAAGGATATTGAACTTGAAGACTAGGAGGGTAACCTGCAAAATGATGAGCTTGAACATCCAAGTCAGACTAAGCTGAAGAAATAGGCTAAGAGCAAGGCTCGAACTGCTAGTAAAGATAAACCCCAAGAATTTGTTAAAGTTTTTCATATTGAAAAGAGGTCTTCTTATAACACTAGGCAAAAGAAAAAAGAAGAAATGGGAAACCCTTCAACCTCCAGACTGCAAAAATTAGCTAAAGTTGCTAGTGATATATGTCAGGAACAACCAGAACCAGATGTGGAAATGTTGACTACTTACTCCCTGAGAAGTGGAGATAAGCACAAATGGGAATAGAGGAGGCAAAACCAAAACCAAAAAAAAAACAAAAGGCTCAAGCCCAACGTAAGAATTCTAGAGAGCAAGATAAACATGACATTCAGGATGAATATGATGCTGGAGATGAGGGTATATCCAACCAAAACAATGTTGATGACAACCCTGTACAAGAAGGGTATAATTTCGTACTACATGAAACCAATATTTTGCTTCCCCATATTGATGCCGGTAAGCCACCTATCAGCCAAGAGGACATGAGTTTCAAGGGTACAAATGACATTCCATCTAACTTAGGCCAGTATCAAAATAGTGACCCCAGGATCAAGATCACAAAGCAATTATCATAGGAGAAGTCACACATATTAGAAGAATTTAGTGTAGAAGAAATGTTTGCCAAACAACAAAAGGAAATTCATGGTCTACATGCCAGGGTACAACATCTGGAAGGATAGGTCCAAATTCTCTAGAGTTGGGTGTAGCGAATTGGGTAGAATAGGAACAGATCAGAGGACCAATTGACTCAAAACTAGGAATTAGACATGGCAAACTTGAGGAATACTGTTGCCCAAGAAAGTGTAGATGGTTACATAACCATAGCAGAGCACAAGAAAATGGTCAACAACCTAAAAGCCTCATGGGAAGAAACTCTTGCTGAGGAGTTTATGTCTGTAGAACACCATCAAGAAAAAGTCAATGAGTTGAGAACCGCAATGGAATAGATGATTTCCAGTGATTATATTTCTAGAACAGAGCACTAACAAATTGTTTAGAGCCTAAAAGATAAGTGGGGACAAGAGATCATGGCAGCAGTAAAGAATTTGATAGATGAACAAGTTGAGTCTGTAAGTCATACATAAGGACATGCAATATCTTCAGCTGGGGGGTAAATGATGGGCTAAATGTTTGTCTTGTTTTTTCACTAATTTTAGCCCATACTTTAGTCCTTTTTCTCTGGATTGCCGTAATAATTTTATAAGATTAAAAGTGATTAATATGAATTAAAGGATAAATGTACCCTAGAAAGTAATCAGTTAATTAGTACTAATTTTAATGTTTATGTGTGAAAATAGGGTTCCTGTGGCCGAGGAGAAATAATGGAAAAGATTGTCTTCATCCTTTTTGTTGCCAACTCCGAAACAACATTGTTAATATCTTTCATATAATAATAGTCAATCGGTCCATAGTCTTTAGCAGAAGTTAGGTAGTTAGTGTTTTTTTGCATAATGATTAGTAATCCGTTTTGGCTTTTAAAAAAGAATGGTTGTAGGCCACTTCATTCTTTCTTTGATCAATCTAAATCTTGTTGAACCTTAAAATCGCTTGTATTATTTAGATGGTTCACTTTTCATGTAAAAGACTATATATAAGTCTCCTTTATATATCAGACATTGCTAACTTCTCTGGATCAAGTAATATAATACTGCAATTATTATTATCTGAATTAAACTTAAGAGCTCTTAATTATTCTCTTCAATCAGCCGATTGGGAGGCAAGGCCCACTCTTTAGCCACCGGTTGAATTTATTGTTTAAGTTGTTTTGTGAGTATAATTTATATTCATTGATTGTTATTTATTCTGTGAGATTGAATTAAGTATAAATGGTAATTACTTATTTATAAGTAAGGATTATATGTTAAGCTAGTTTGCCACATTCTGTTTAAGTATTTAAAGTTAACAATTGTGTCTTTTAGAATTAATATTCGTGGCACAAGCTCCTGTCGCTACGTTCTACAGGTCCTGTCGCCAGCATTCTATCAACACAGACTGTTGTAAATTCAAGAATCTTTTTACAATTAATAATATTAGATATAGTTAAATCGTGTCTACATCAAAGGGTTTTGAGTGTTAATTTAAATGGATGATTTCAAAGGATTGCTTTAAGTACAATTTAAGACTGTTCTTTCCTGTTATTCTTCCAAAGCATTTAGGCTTAATTGTTTTGAATTTTATCCCCACTCAACCTGCTACTTTTAGCCCTTAGGCAAACAACCCCAATACCTTTCATCAGCCTACATCCCAGATTGACACATATAGGAATAAACTAAGGAAAAGCCATATCAGTTGAAATATCAAAGATACAAATTTACCCCATTTATAATCCACAATTTTTCCCAACAATATCCACATAAGGTCACCCCTTTTGTCAGGCAGGTCACCCAGGGGGAGATCTGTCTGACAACATGGTCACCCGGGGGAGATCCTATTGATATTTGGGTCACCCAAGGGGTGACCCTGTTGGGTAAATTTTGCTTGAAATTTGATGTTTTTGATGATCGTTTCACTCTATTTCAATCTAATTTGACTACTGTATCTGCCTGTTTATTGCAATTTTTGATGGTTTATACATTTTTTGTGAGATTTTCTGCAATTTTTATGACTTTTAGGGATTTTTGTGAGTTGACGAGATCTAATCTAAAGTTCTTTTATGATTTGTAGGACATGTGCATCTGATGGAATTCTTGCAAAGAGTAGTTGTGGCTCTTAGAGATGTTTGTTTCTCTAAGTGATGATGATCATGCTATTATGAGGAGAGCAGGTTTAGCTAGAGTTTGCCATGTGCCGGTTATTCATCCTATGGCACGCATTTGCTGTGACATCTTGACATACTGGAATGTGGATCGAAACACATTCAGGTTCCCACAGGTCTCAGGAGAGTGGGCTATCACTCTGTTTCCTGTGAGAGGACATCCTCTCATCCTGCCTTCTAGCGAGTCCTTTCAGGACAAGATATCTTGGGCACAGTTTAGTGGGGTTAGTTGTCTCGAGGATTAGATAGGGGTTCAACTTACTTCTATGCCACGACTTCATATTCCTTGATTAAGGAAGTTCCTGATTGATTTTATTGCATCGAGGTTGTCTGGAGACAAGACCTCAGCTTGCTTGAGATGGTGCTGGGCACCAATTATAGAGGGTCTTGAGCAGGGCAGAGTCTATGCTTGGGGTCCAGACATTTTGGCCATGGTCTACAAAGATTTCTACCGTATTGCATGGCGAGGGGCTCTTGCTTTTAGCCACTCTTCTTTGGTTATGACTTAGATCTTTGAGCACATCAGGTCTTACCAGAAGCTTGTTCCGGTCCCTGATAGAAGAATTCCAACACTAGATGGGTTCATGTGGATCACTTTGATGCTTCTCTATGGGCTGTAGCTACTCTCACAGATGAGGATATGATTTTTTATCCTTATGTAGAGTTGGAGGGATCTTGGTCACATGATGGTGAGATCAGAGAGTACTTCCACGAGGTGACAAAGCTTTCAGACCATAATGGTCTAGTCAAGGCTCATCGTGTTGAGTGTGTCTTGCAGTAGTTCGGCAAGGATTTTCTTGAGGACTTGCTCCCAGTGCTTACCTATTACAAATCCATCTAGGAGATGGGCGAGGTGGATCAGAGGACAGTTACTTGGACTCCTTTGACTCCTAGAGTCTTCATTACATGAGGTCCTAGATCTTCGAGAGTAGGATAGAGAGGAGGGAGAGGGACTCCTTCCTGAGCACTCGTTGTGGTTGAGGACTTAGATTCTACTAATGAGGACTATGTTCCTAATGGGGATGATTTGATAGACGAGGGCCTACCAAAGGATGCATAGGATGATGATTTTGATGATGATAATGATGCAGATGATGTTCATGATGTTCCAGAGAGTCCACGTGTGGTTCCTAGACCTCCTCATTCTAATGAGGTGATGCAACATCTTGACCCTAAATAGCAGCATGGTGATCCACGTAAGTCTATATTTACCTTACTTGTTTTCACACTTTTGTCCTTTCTCTTTCCTTTCTTTTCATGTGGAACTATCACACTTTTCACTTTTTGGTTTTCTTTGTAGGTAATGTCAAAGAGTGGAGGGATTTCATTCATGAGATCAATGTTAGCTTTTTTTCCCCTTCATTAGGATGACTTGAGAGAGTCTCTTGGTTGATCCTGGTGTGCCTCCTACTACTGGGTGACACACTGACATTTTTGCTCATGCCTACCATGGATGTCAGATGAGTGTAGATTTGAAGACCGAGAATCTCATCCTTAAGGGTGAGAATCAAGTGCTTCGAGAGATGGCCCGTCTTGGATTTGGATGGCGAGATGCTAATGTAGTGGGGCCTTCACAATCACATGCTCATAGTAGGATTCCATGCTCCCATAGATCTCATGGAGTGACTAGTGGTGCACATAGGCATAGGAGCAGGAGTCCTGAGGGTTCCGTTGGAGGGAACCATCCTTGATCTTACTTTTCTTTCCTTTTGAAATCGTTCCCCTTTGCATGGGGAGCCTTCACTTCCCTTGAGAGCATTTTGTCTTTAGCTCTTTGGTACTCTTGTATATGCAAACTTCGGATATATTAATGAAATTTTATCCTTTTATAGTTTTGTCTATCGAATGGATACTCATCTCTTGTGCATTATGGAAGTTTTAGAACTTTTTGATTATGTTTTTGACCTTCAACTCTAACCATGCAAAATGATGACGATGACATATTTTTGTAATTTTTGTGGTATATGTATGAGATGTAGTTTACGATATGCTAATGCAAAAACACAAGAAATGCTGAAATGAAACATTTACTTCTATTGAATGTCACGAGATATGACATTGACTTTTTTGCTTTGAGACTCTTTTTCTGATTTTGGTATGAATGCAATGTATAACAAACATTATGACTGCTCTTTAATACGATTTTCAATCCAAGGGATTGCAAGTTGTCCTGGTATAAGAGACCTATTCAAGGCTATGAGATTAGGATTTTAGAACTCAAGTGGGGAGCAGGAATGAAATGGAGTGCTTCTGATTTCAGGCTTTGCTAAGGGTTAAAAACTGATCCTTATCTATATAAGAAAATTTGACAAGCTTTCAACTTAGACAAGCAACAAATTTTATTGATGTTCACTAGACTTAGATCATAGATGGAAAGCAAGATAGACCCAGGGTAAAGGATAAATGGGAAAGAACAAGGGTCCCTAGATAGAAGATGATCCTAGAGATTACTAGATTCTTGGCTTTGCTCAGCTAGTGCATGTGTGTGCTTTGTACCTTTCTTTTTTTATTTCCTCTGTTAGAATGTCACCCTTGAGTCTTCGAGCTTAGACTGATCTCCACCCAAGAGTACGAACATTCAACAATCTTCTCTCTTTCACTCTTTTTTTGTATCTCTCATTTTTTGCGTTTCCTCTTTTTTGTATTTCCTCACTTGATTTTCTCATTTTTTTGGATTTTTGAGTTTTTATGAAAATGAATGCTTTTGGAGCTTTTGATATGCAAGCTTGGTCTCTCAATTCTCTCTTTCCTTAATCACTCTTATTTTGATCACTCATTTTTTTATTCACTTGGATTTTAGATTGCTTCCTTCAGAGTTTTGATCCTCATAACGTTTTTGGCCAGGAAAGATAAGGGGTTGAGTGCCACCTAAAGTTTTTGTAATCTGGTCGAACTTCTCTACTACTAGGGAAGAATTGGGGAGGTCTACTTGCGAGCTTCTTTTGAAGATTGTAGGTTTGAATAATGACTTTGTTTAGACCTAACATCTTGGCTCATTAAGACTAGCATCAGTGTAAAGCTAAGAGCTAGGCTTTGATTAGAATCATTGGGAATGAAGGGGGATAATGACGATTATGAAAAATGGGGAATCTCTAGGTCCTAAAAGGATGACATATATCTAGGCAACCTTAGACGCCTTACTGAGAAGAAAATAATATAAGAGCAAGTCATTGACTATAATGCAAGATGAACATAATGATGTTGAAATGCAAGAAACAAATTGCTTTTGACATTTTTAATTTTAATAATTTTTTTTATATTTTTATATTTTATGATTTTTTTTGGTTTTTTGACATAGTATTTCTTGAAGTGAAAGGCATTGACTATTTCACCAAATTCCTCTCCCTCCATTGTGCACAAGAGATAGGCACCATTTCCAACATCTTCTTTAATCATGTAGGGTCCTATCCAATTTGGTCTAAACTTGTGTCCTTCATCATCTCTTTTATCGATCAAGTTGTCTATTCTGAGCACTAGGTCTCCCACTTGAAAAGGTCTTGAGACGACTTTTTTGTTATACTACTTCTTCATTCTTGCGAGATAAGAACCATGTCTTTGGATAACTCTTAAGTGTGTTTCATCCATCATTTCTAATTCATCTAATCTCACTGCTCAATATTTCTCATTGTCTAATAGTCCTTGTAACAATACTCTCAGACTAGGTAGTTCTACCTCTAAAGGTAGCACCGCATCTGACCTGAATGTGAGGGTGTAGGGATTGGTCCCAATTAAAGTTCTTACACTTTTTTTGTAAGCCCAAAGAGCTAGATATAACTGTAAATGCCAATCTCTTTTAGAGTCCTTCACGATTTTGACCAATATTGATTTCAATGTTTTGTTTGTGGCTTTTGCCTGTCTGTTCCCTTGGGGATAGTAAACTAAGGGAGAGTTATGATTGATGTGGAATCTCACACAACTCTCTCACTTGTGGGTTTTTGAATGATGACGTGTTATCTATCACTATCACTTGGGGAATCCCAAACCAACATGTGATTTGATTTAATATGAACTTGGCAATTATAGTCCCTGAAATAGTGGTGAGAGGCATGGCCTCTACCCATTTAGTAAAATATTATGTTGTGGTGATGATGAACAGATGTCCATCTATTGATGGGGGAGATATCTTTCCTACGAGGTCTAAGCCCCAAGTGGAGAAGGGCCAAGGGGTAACTATTGGTTGTAAATCTCTGGTTGGTGTATGATGAACATGGGCATAGGCTTGGCATTTTGGGCATCTTTTTACAAATTTGATATCATCCCCTTATAAGTATGGCCAAAAATATCCCATCCTATGTATCTTCCTTGCTATGGCATGACCACCAAAGTGTCCACAGATTCCGCTATGGCATTCTTCTAGGATTTTGTGTGCTTCTTCTTTGTTAACACATCGAAGCAACATCCCATATAGGGCCCTTCGATAAAGCACATCATCTCTCAGAACGTATCTCACAATAAGGACAGGCAATCATCTCTTTCCCAAAGGAGTTATGTTTTTAGGGTAAGTTTTGTTTGCAAGATAGTTCACAATGTCTTTGTACCAATATGAAGCGTTCACAATGTCTTTGTACCAATATGAAGCATTCACAATGTCTTTGTACCAATATGAAGCGGCATATTTCTCAAGATCAATTACGCAAATCTCTTCATCAGGGAAATCTCCATTTATGGGCTCCTCTTGAGGAACCAGATTGTCTGCTAACCAGTCTTCTATTACCCGTCCTTTGACTAATTTTTGATTGACATAAGTCAATTCAAATTCACTTAGTAATGTCACAAACCGGCCAACCCTTCTTGATAACATTGGATGATTAAAGAAAGTCCTCAACGCTTCAGATCGTATCATGACCCTAGTTTCTTGATTCGATTAAAGAAAGTCCTCAACTCTTCAGATCGTATCATGACCCTGGTTTCTTGATTCAACATATAGTGTCATAATCTTCGAGTTGTGAAGACTATGGCAAGACACTCTTTTTCAGCTTGGGTGTAATTCTTCTCATATTCTAGTAAGGTTTGACTTATGAAATATATGGCTCTTTCTCTCCCACCTTCATCTTCTTGAGCCAACATGCATGCTATGGAAATATCAGTTGCTCTAAAGTATAAGATGAAGGGTTTATCATCTTTTGGTGGCATTAGTATGGGAGGTGTCAACAAGAACTTTTTTACTTGTTCAAACACATTTTGACACTCTACTGTCCATGTTATGCCAACTTGTTTCTTCAGTAATTAATTGATCGAATGAATCTCGAAAGTCATATCTGGTATGAAACGCCTGATTGCACCTAATTGTCCTAGGAAAGTTCTTTATGCTATTTCACTTGTTGGTGGGGTCATGTTTAGGACTGCTTTAACTTTTGCTTGATCCACATAAATTCCTCTTTGTGAAATGATGAAACCCAATAGCTTACCTATTGCAACCCCAAAAACACACTTTTCAGGATTTAACCTTACTTTGTATTCTCAAAGCCTATTGAAGATCTTGCAAAGGTCTTCCACATGTGTTAATCATTATTTTGACTTAGCTAGAAGATCATTAACATATGTCTCTACTATCTTGTGAATGTAATCGTGGAAGATGTGTGTCGTGGCCCTTTGATAGGTAGCCCCTATGTTTTTCAGTCCAAATGGCATGACTACGTAACAGAACGTTCCCCAAGGAGTGGTGAATGTTGTTTTGTTTTGATCAACCTTTGAAATTTTGATCTAATTATATCTTGAGAACCCATCCATGAGAGAGTATTTCATACCCTATGGTTGAATCGACAATTTGATCTATGGATGGTAAGGGAAATTCATCCTTTGGGCAAGCTTGATTGATATCCCTAAAATTGTGGCATATCCAAATCTTTCCATTTTTATTTAAGACAGGGACAGTGTTTGATACCCAACTTGAATAATCCACTGGTTTGATAAAGTTGACATTCAATAATTTCTTCAATTCTTCTTTTACCATTTTAGCTACTCGAGGCTTTATGGGTCTCAATTTTTGTTTTATGGGTTTTGCATCTAGCTTTGTTACTAAGTTGGGCACCACAATCTTTGGGTTTAATCCAAGCATGTCCGAGTATGTCCATGTGAAGACGTTAGAATATTCAATGAGGAACTCAGTGTATTCTTCCAACTCTTTGTCATTTAATTCCCCTCCCAAATTTAACATCTTTGGTTTCTCGAGAGTTCCCACATTGAATATCAATGGTATCTCCAATTAGTGATGGATGTCCCTCTTCAAATTTTTGAGGGGTAGATGGTAAATCTGAATTTTCTTCAATATGGAGGATCTCTTTTTCACTTCCAAAATAATCTTCTAGATGTAGGAGGAGCATGTATCCTTTCTTTTGGTACACTTTGGGGAGGTCGTCA
Organism: Cunninghamia lanceolata; assembly: GCA_027924645.1. NCBI lineage: Eukaryota > Viridiplantae > Streptophyta > Pinopsida > Cupressales > Cupressaceae > Cunninghamia > Cunninghamia lanceolata. Next base: position 4,325,302 of record BSBN01000754.1, read on the forward strand.
TAAGCATGTAGATTCTCTAAGATGGCCTCATCATTCTCAGCATAATGTCAAGTGGGTTTTTCTGTTTGATCTGTAGCGTAGTTTAGGATGCTTGGTAATTCTTCACTTTCCAACAATGGCTCTCCACGACCTGACACAATGTATTCCAAATTTTAAAGTTAAGCATGTGGCAAAAATAGTGCAGTGGATGTAGCCATTGAATCTGTTACTTGGTTCTCTTCTATGGGTATAGCCTTTATAGAGAAGAAGTCGAAGAACTGGAGCAACTTTCTAATGGTTTCTTTGTAGGGTCTTAGTCTCTCTGATTTTGTCTTGTAGTTTTCTATAACTTGGTTATTCACCAATTTGGAGTCTCAAAAGGTAAAGATTTTCTTGATCCCTATTCTCATGGCTAACATGATTCCTAGGGATAAGGCTTCGTATTCAATGATATTGTTTGTGCAGAAGAAATCTAACTTGAAGGTAAAGGGGAGGACTTTTCCTTCCAGGGAGATTAGGATTATCCCTGTCCCTACTCCAGTTTTACAACTAGCTCCATCAAAGTGAAGAGTCCATAGATTTTGATTATTTTGTGATTGAGATGTTTCTCCAAACTCGTAGGTTGAGTTCCATTTCTCCTCTTTTTCTTCTCCTTCTTCGATGATTTCGATTGTTCCCATTGAGAGGTTTTTAATGTCCCATTCATTAAGGCATGGTATGGATGCTAAGCTAAATGGACCATGAAACTTGGTGGTGTGAGGATCAAAGGGGAATTCTTTAAGATCATCCATACTTTGATATGATATGTTGTGGGTACTGGTGTTTGGTTGAGAATTTTGAGTTTCTTCTTTTTCTTTCTCTTGCGTCTTTAACTTTTTATCTTTTTCTTCCTGTTCCTTCCAATAAATACTGAAAGGATCAGGGTTCATCTTGATGATGCAGATCTTTCCCAAGTGATGAAAGTGGATCTCTTGAAACAAAGTGGAGGTAATGGCCTTCATCGCATGAATCCAAGGTCTTTTGAGGATCATGTTGTAATTGGTTTCTTTGTTGATGACATGGAAGTCTATGGAGATGGTTTTATCCATTAGAGTGAGTGGTAGACTAATTTTTCCCATTGTTTGAATGTAATGACTGTTATATATCCTTAAAGTGGTAGCCTGTTGCTTGATTCATGTTTTGCTATATCCCATTCTTCGCATAAATGACATTGGTAAGAGATTGACTGTCGATCCTTCATCTATCATGATTCTCTTTGTGGTAACTTCTTCAACCTGAATTTGTATGTATAGCAGCGAATCCTTTTTCTTATTTCCTTCATTTTGAGGTAGTTTGGAAACATCAAATGTGGAGGGGTTGGTTCCTCTTGTGTTGAACATCCCACTTCTAATACTTCCAAGAATGTTTTGCGGTGTGAGGGAGAGGCTCTCAACAAATTTATCACTTATGAGAAGACATTTTTTGTTTGATATGTTTGTTCCTCTTCGTGGATTACAAACACTTCTTGGTTCATCTCTATGTGATTGAAGCTTTTTTGATTGGCCTTCCCTTTCTCATTTTGAGGTTCCTTTTCCTTTCTCTGAGATTGAAGGAGTTTGAGGAAGTTTTGTTGTTGATCTAGAGTAAGTTTGGAGATAGCTTTGTTATACCCATAGCAAGTTTTTGTTTCATGTCCTTTTGTTCCATGGAACCAACAATAAGTGTTGGGGTTGTAGGAATGATGGTTTGACCCTTGATTTTCTTTTTGTCGCCACTTATCATTACTGGGATTACTTTTCACAACATTGACATCTTTGTTTGGAGAAACATTGGATGTATTCGTTTCAGTTGCTTTAGGAATTTTGATCCTTCCATTAGTATCGTAAATTTTCCAGCCACTGTCAATGGCACTTGATCTATCCTCAAAGCACTTTCTAATGCTTCTTCATAGGATCTATATGGTAATTTTTTAACACCTTCTCTATGTCCTTGTTCAAGGCATGTAAGAAAAGATCACATAGTTCATGATGGTCCATATTCAGGGCACTGGTTGAGGAATAGAGGACTTGCCTCTATCTGGTGAAAAAGTGGGCTACGGATTCATTCAGTTCTTGCTTCATGGTGAGGAATTCTCTGATCCCTGCTTTGACGAGTTTGTTCATGTCAAATGCCATGACAAACTCTCTGATTAGTTGTCTGAATGAGTGAATTAAAGCCTCTAGCAAATGATAGTACCAATCCAGAGCTATTCCTTTGAGAGTTTTTGGAAAGATTTTAGCAACAACCCCATCCCAAGGGAGGAGTTCTCTTATCGCAGTGGTGTAGGCTTTAATGTGTGAATTTGGATCTCCTTCTCCTTTAAATTTTGGGAGATCAAGTAATGGTCGAGGTAACTGCATGTTCCTTATGTTTTGATCAAGAGGTTCTTTTAAATACTCGAGATATGTTCTGAGAAAGGCACTTTGAGATTGAGGGGTTGATAGTAATAACCCCATGGGTGGGTTTTGATAACCCATTGTCAGATTTGTTGGATTATTCTGAATAGGAGGGTTCCCATTTAGACACGTGTCGTTACTAGCATTTCACGAATAGTAGTTAAGATAAGGGGTATTTTGAGATGCCCCCTAGTCCTGTTCAATTCGAATGTCATCATGGGACTTTTATCTTCTTTCAGGAGCAACTTGTTCTGCTTCCAAGATTCTAATCCTTTGCACTAGAGTTGCGATTGAGTCTACAGGAGTTGCAGCTCTAGGTGTTTCCTCGTTTCTAGGATTTTCTCTCCAAGCATGGTCATGGTGGTATGCTTCTTCTCATGCAACATTTTCTCTTTGTTCTTCTCAAAAGGTAACCCTTAATGCCTCTTAAGCATCTTTCACATCTCACAAGTGTCTTTCTAGTCGTTTGACGCCCTCATTGAGATGAGTGCTTGAGGTGCTTGTGGAAGGTTGATCGGGTCGATGTATTTCTGACCTTAGCCTCCTAGCTTTTGTTGGCAAGAGACACTGTGTGGCTTCATAAGTGTTTTCATTGATGGCAACAAAGTCTATTCTACACATCTGCAGCACATAATATGCGTATACTGGAAGTCAGGATGGAAATTTATTTTGGTCCGGTGAATAAGAACAAGTATGTAACAAGATCTGACAATCAGGTCCGGATCTCTCAGATGGTGTAACTCAGCAAGTTGCAGACTTGGATAAGTCAAGAGGGGTATCATGACTATTGTATTGTAGAGATTTAAACTCCAGTGATAAAGCATGAAAAAGATATGAGCATCTAAGTGTTGGGTCCCAGTCAGACAGAGCAGACAGAGGAAGAATTGACCGGCAGAGTATCAGATCTCAATCTAGATGAGCAAAAGGTGTTGATCAAGCAATTTGTGGCATTATACATTGTTAGCTGACATGATTAATGACTTCTATGCCTATGTCTTTGATGCACATCACTAATCAAGCATGGATTCAGCCGACAGATCAATAACTTGCAAATATCTCAAGTGTTCTTGTTGCCAACTAAGAAGTTGTTGGAAATCCTTGATGCGAATATATATGCCCAATGGATTCAAGCTTGTGAGAGTGTGGAAGTAATAGTATGAATAATTAAGTACAAAGAAAAGTAGAGTCAAGTGTGAAGGTAGTAATTCAAGCCCGGAATGTGACAGGAAAGTAATATTGAGTACAGGAAGAATGAAATGTGCCAGATCAGTATACTGTACCTAACCGGAACTAAAATCTTGAATGCATAGATGTTGTTCATCAGTTCAAACACCTTGGTATCATCTGTAAGCATTTGTAGATTGTAAGTCTCTTGTAGGCAGTGGGCCTTTTGTGAGCAATGTGCTCGGGCAATGAGCCCTAATTGGCAAGTACCAAATTTGTACTCTTTATTCTTTTAACAGAGAATACAATCTTGGGTTAGTCACCCCGTGGTTTTTCCCTTTTCAGGGTTTCCACGTAAAAATACTTGTGTTATGTGTTAATTCTTTTTCAACTCTTATGATTACATTGTTTTGATATAGCACTAAATGATAAGATAAGAAAAGAAAGTAAAAAGAAGAAAAGTTTTAAGATAACTGATTTACCCCCCCTCTCAGTTATCTGCATTATTTCCAACAATTGGTATCCGAGCCTAGTTCCTCTGAACAAGCCTAACAGCTTGAGGAAGATCTGGGAATCTCAATGGATGCATATGGTATGAAGGAACAACTTCAATCTACCCTAGATGATCTTGAACAATCCCACTCTGAAGTCAATAATTTGAGAGAAAGACTCAAACAAGTTGATGATTTCATAAATGAGCTAAAAGAAAAACTTAGTATTTCTGTGAAAAAGAGAAAGGAACTACTCCAAAAATTAGCCAATCAGAGTGAAGTCAATGATACTGATGAAACCGATAAGGGCATGGTTCAGTGGTTAAGTCACTCGGTTGTAGTGGCGACCACCAGAGTTCAAACCCCTGCTAGGCCAACAAGCTTGCATGCTTTACGCCTTCGCTGGGCCAACGAGCTCGCGGGTTTGAAGTGTTCTTTCTAGGGGATGAGGTCCCCCATGTTGTGGCCTCACTGGTTCATTGCTCCGGGAAAAAGCATTGCATGGAGCCAGAGGGCGTGTCGCACCAACATCACCGGTCACGTTAAAAAGTTTACCAAGTGCATTATCTTTTTTAAAAAATGATACTGATGAAGATCAGAATGAGAAAAATAAGCTATGTGATAAGTTGTCAAAAGAAGTCATTATGGTAAGGCATGAAATGGAATTAGGGGTTATGAGATTCACCCAAGAAATTGAAGAAAAGAGGAAGATTGAAGCTAATCTAAAAGAATCCCTCAAGGAAAAAATAGAGGACTACCACAAAATGGACAAAATAATCAGGCATCTTGAATCTGATCTTGAAGAAGCTAGAGATAATGAAGAACAACTTGAGAATCAGATGTACACTCTTAAACAAGATCTTCAAACTGCAAATGAATACAAAGAAAAGTTCAAGATAAGCTTAGCCCAACTTGAAGTTCTTGAAATCTAAAAGAGGGTAGATGATAAGCATGGCTTGGGATATGAGAAAGGTGAAAGCTCTGGATCTGGTCAGAAGAACTCTGGATTAGGAAATCAAAGAAACAGGCCTAGAAGACCTCCGGTAAGGCAACCAAATGCTCAAAGATATCCATCCTTCAACGGATACTACTTCAATTGCAACAAGTTTGGTCACAAGGAATCAATTCAGTCCATCCTTCTCCGGTCAATGTTTCAATTGCAAAAGGTATGGTCACAAATCTCATGAATGCAAAAATATGCAAATGAACAATTCTTTCAATGGTAAATGCTTTGTATGCAATAGAATTGGACATATGGCTAATAAGTGCAGATCAAGAGGATATCATTCAAATAAGCAAAGAAATGTTGTGTGTTACAATTGCAATAGATCCGGTCATATTGCTAAATTCTGCAGAATCAGAAATCAGGATAAAAAGGGTCCGGTGGAACATGATCAAAAATAGGATAAAGGCAAAGGTAAAGTAAATGCAGATGAAGTTCAAAAGGAGATGAGCAAGATTTAGGTAAAAAGGAGTACAATGAATATTGGGGATGGATCCGCACTAGAATCCGGTGCTGATATTCCTTCTGAAAACTAAAAAATAGGCTCTGGCTCAGGGGGAGCTACAGAGAAGATCCCTTTCCCACAGCGAGACAATGAGTGTGTGAATTCGGCACTTTGAGTCAAAATAAGAGGTTGCAGTTTAAAGGGTTTGAGGAGACTCACGTGAAGGTCATCCAATCAAAATTTGACAAAAGAGCAATGACTATAGATGACATCATGGATCTGAGTGTCAAGTTTGCTTCAATGATCATTGGCTACAAAATCTACCACTCAAGCAGGGAGAATTATGTGTCTGGTACAACAATCTATGCTACATATCAGATGTTAAGGGAAGATGCAGATTATGATTTGTGTGAGCTTCTTCTACATCAGCTAATGGAGAACTTACAGAAGATCAAAAAGGATAAGAAAAACTCCTTTAAATATGGTAGTCTAATACTGTGTCTATTTTTCTATTATATGAATGAATTGCCTGGATCAAATGGTTGGGTCTGGCAAAATGATAAACTCATTGCAATTCAGATCAGAGATTACATGTATGGACTTGGTGATGCTCAAGCCCAAAACATAGCCCTCTGGGGTTACTTTAATAATTTCCAAAGCATGATGCACGCAAGAGAAAGAATACCACAAACAATAGTTGACAAATACAAAGATACATTCTGCTTCATGGTTGACACTTATCAATGCCTAATGGAGGCAGTTGAGCCAAGAACTATATGGATAATGCCTATGGGTTATGAGGTCGATAAAAAAAATCTTGGAGCTACATATTCAACACCTGCTGAGCCAGCCTAAGGACACTGAAGCAGAAAGGTTTGGCACCTTTAAAGAGCTAAGCATAAAAATACATGTTGAGTTAAGACAGCCAAAGATGAAGAGAAAAGTAAGAAAGGAAGTTGAAGAAATTGCCAAAAGATTTGGCATATCAAAGGAGGTTGTAGATGCTAATAGAGAGAAAATGGAGAAGGCAGAGAAAGAAAGACAAGAAGCAAAGAAAGATAGTGCTCTTGTACAAACCTCCTCTCAGACTAGATCCTCCAAGAGCTCTGCTCCTGTCGCTTCCAAAAGCTCAAAGTCTACCAAACCAGAAGTCAAGACATCTAGAAAAGGAGAAAAGAGGATGAAGACCAAAGCCACAATGACATATACAAGCCATAAAGATGATGAAGAAATAGAATCAGATGAGGAAATCAAGAAAATGAAGAAGAAGAGAACATCCGGGAAGTTCTCTACTAGCAAAAATGAGGAAGAGAAGGTAGAGGAATTTGTTGAAAAGCCCACTCTTTCTATTGATGACATCATCAAGGCAGTTACTGTGGATGGGAACCTACAGCCGATGACAGAGTTCTATGATGAATATAATGATGCTGACAAGAGAATTCTGGAGGAAGCTACTGTAAGGTATTTGAATATCTATAACAAAGCATTTATTGAAATAATTTCATTAATTCCAAAAATCCTAGAAGTACTGGAACAAAGAAAAGTGAATGCAAAGGCTAAAGACTTGGAGATTCGTGAGCAAATAATGATATAGCTATGTCCCTCTATCACTCCAAAACAAATGGACATGGTGTTCAAGGATTGTAAAGATGATTTCTGGAGCAAGTCCCGGATGAACAAACTCATGATTGGAGAAACTAATCAAATAGCTAATGAAACAAAAGAAATTATCTTGAAAGCCTTGAAGAGATTTAATCTTCCTATTGTAGAGGAAACAAATGAAGAGCCCTCTACCATGGATGTTAAAGGATTAAAGAAAAATGATGAAGAATTATCAAAGGCATTAGATTCCTCTATTTTAGAAGAGGAAGGGCAGAAAGAAGAAACATTATCTGACAAAGATGTTGAAGGATTAAAGAAAAATGATGAAGAGCCATCTGAGGCATTAGACTCCTTTGGTCCGGAAAAGGAAGGACCGGTATAAGAAACAAAGATCAATAAGCAAGTCAGTCTGGATGTCCCCAAAAGGAAGAAAGTAGAGTCTGCAAGAGACACTGCAGAGATAATACAAAATTTCCTGGACAAAGAAATAATGGAGCTGGATGAACCTAAGCTAATTCAAGGGCCACTAAACTTCGACTCTCTATCTCCCATTCAGATATTGAAGGTAGCATCTTTTGCTCAGGCCAAAGCAAAAGAGAAACTTCTAAAATCTCACATGGAGGATTGTGAGCTGTTGGAGATTACTTCTGGGATGCTGGAAAAGATTATGCCAACCTATCAAAAGGATTCTTTTGCCTCTCCATCTGGTAATCTGAAAAACTTAGTCAATTATGTTAACACTCATTTTGAATCCTTAGAGAAATCGGCAGAAACTAAGGTCCGGAAGGAGTTCTTGGGAAAGAGCTTCAATGAAGTACAAGGGCTAATTACTAATGATAGAAGAACCTTAGGCATTGGCATAAAGAGCCTTGAAAATGCTCTTAAAGATAGTGGGGACATATACAAATTTTGTTTAACTTGGCCCAAAGTGACAGAGGACATCGAGAAGAAAGTGAAAGAACAAGAAGGAAAACTGTCAAGTTTATCTCAAAATTTTGATCCCGTTACTACCTCTCTGGTGAATCATGAATGTCAAGCTATTGCTATAATAAATGAAATTAAAGAACTGGTTGAGGAGAAAAAGAACATAATGGATAGAATGGGTGAGCTCAGAGGGATAATCATCCCTAAGTTAGAGGCAATGCATGATGCCTTGACAGAGGCACAAAATACAGTCCAGACCAGTGATCCAACACACTTAAAGAGGGCAGAAGCACATGTGTTCTTGTTAAGTGGACACATCTCCATTTTGGATAGAATGAAGAGGAGTTGGGCTACACAAATCATCCAGTTGAAGACAACCTTTGCGAATATACTTAAGTATATGTAAGTATAACATATGATTTGTATATACTTATGTGGCCATGTATGGAATAATTTTTGCAAAATTTTGGTATGTGGATTCCACCCTTTGCCATTGATGTCAAAGGGGGAGTGAAGAGTAGTGAAAAATGTGGAATCTAGCAAAGGGGGAGCTCCGGTAAAACAGTGCAAGAGACAGAGCACAAGCTAAGGGGGAGTTACTGCGACACTTAGCCATTTTTCACTAAGTGTTGCCATCAATGCCAAAGGGGGAGATTGTTGGCAAGAGACACTATGTGGCTTCATAAGTGTTGTCATTGATGGCAATAAAGTCTATTCTACACATCCGCAACACATAATATGCCTATACCGAAAGTTAGGATGGAAATTATTTTGGTCCGGTGAACAAGAACAGAGTATGTAACAAGATCTGACAATCAGGTCTGGATCTCTCAGATGGTATAACTCAGCAAGTTACAGACTTGGATAAGTCAAGAGGAGTATCATGACTATTGTACTCCAGAGATTTAGCCTTCGGTGATAAAGCATGAAAAAGATATGAGCATCTAAGTGTTGGGTCCCAGTCAGGCAGAGCATACAGAGGAAGAATTGACCGAGAGAGTATCAGATCTCAATACGGATGTGCAAAAGGTGTTGATCAAGCAATTTGTGGCATTATACATTGTTGTCTGACATGTTTAATGACTTCTATGCCTATGTCTTTGATGCGCATCACTAATCAAGCATAGATTCAGCCGACAGATCAATAACTTGCAAATATCTCAAGTGTTCTTGTTGCCGACTAAGAAGTTGTTGGAAATCCTTGATGCGTATATATATGCCCGATGGATTCAAGCTTGTGAGAGTGTGGAAGTAACAATATGAATAATTAAGTATGAAGAAAAGTAGAGTCAAGTGTGAAGGTAGTAATTCAAGCCTGAAATGTGACAGGAGAGTAATATTGAGCAGAGGAAGAATGAAATGTGCTAGATCAATATACTGTACCTAACCGGAACTAAAATCCTGCATGCATAGATGCTATTCATCAATTCAAACACCTTGGTATCATCTGTAAGCATTTGTAGACTGTAAGTCTCTTGTAGGCAGTGGGCCTTTTGTGAGCAGTGTGCTCGGGTAGTGAGCCCTAATTGGCAAGTGCCAAATTTGTACTCTTTATTCTTTTAACAAAGAATACAATCTTGGGTTAGTCACCCTGTGGTTTTTCCCTTAGCAGGGTTTCCACGTAAAAATACTTGTGTTATGTGTTATTTCTTTTTCATCCCTTATGATTACATTGTTTTTATAGAGCACTAAATGATAAGATAAGAAAAGAAAGTAAAAAGAAGAAAAGTTTTAAGATAACTGATTCACCCCCCCTCTTAGTTATCTGCATTATTTCCAACAGCTTTATGTGGGGCATTTGGTATGGCCAGATTATTTTCCCAAGCTGGGTTATTGAAAGACAGAGAACGCCTAGATTCTCTTTGATCTTGTTCGTAATCCAAATTTTTGTACTCATATAAGTTGGTGATTGGTGCATCTAGATGCAGCGGCACATACCTATCGAAGGAAGGAGTTTCTAGTTCTTTGGAGGAAATATTTCCTTGGTTTAAGTCAGGTTTCATCATATTTGAGGGTGCCATAGATACCACAAAATACATGGAACAAATGATAGCAAAGGTGACAGAGGCTGAAGCAGCGAAAGCGACTATGAAGAATAAAGTGAAAATGTTTTGATGATTTTTTGTTTTGAACCATTGAATGTTAAATTTGTGATGTGATCTGCAAGTTTGGAATGCAAACTATAAAACCAAAAGATTATGTAATTCACGTCAAGTTCACCAAATATGTATGCTCAAAATTGCAACCTCGGTTGCCTGGGGCTGTCAGGTTAGATTTCGGCATGCACACGAACACTTCCCTCCTTGCCACAGGGTGAACCACCATGTCACTCTCGCTCCCGTGGAAGTAGCTAGTCAAGAGGAGGTGAGACACGATGGTGGTCTGGCTCATTGGAGAGCTGGACTTCACGGAGAGGGGTCAACACATCCTGGGGCCTTTGTTGTTGTGTGCTAATGTGTATGTTTCATTCGATGACTATTCCTGTAGAGATAACCCTATGACCCGAAGGGTCACTAGTTACTCTTCATCTATTGGGGTTTCTACTATTCCACCTCTATGTGGGTAAGCTGTTACTTTCAATGATGGCTTCTTGTCTTTCAATTCGTTAATGATTGCACGTTGTATCTAAATTTGTCTAAGTGCTTCTATTTGTTGTAAGACAAATGGATCTTGTTGAGGTCTCGAATGAGTTTCCTCAATCTTGCCTAGGACTAGCTTCACCCACTCATCTCTTATCTCTGGGCACATCCATGAGCCAAGACAAGAGATAGGTGTATGTGGACTAACCTTGACTAGACTTTAGGGTTTGACCTAGGGTTTTGGTTGACCTAGGGTTTAGTTGTGTGTTGAATTTTGATGGCCTTATGGTGTCATCAAGGGTTTGACTTGCGTTGACCATGGTTGACCTTGTGATGATATCAAGGGTTTGCAATGTATCTAAACACCTAATGTTTTTGTTCTTTTCTATATTTTTATGAATGCAACTATATGACATGCAAAACTTGTTTTTGTGCTTTTTTGGTATTTTGGAAATAAAAGATGCCTTTTAATCTAGGAAAGGAAATATGAACGCAATTTAGAATAAATTTTACCTAATGCAGTTATTCTATGTTTTTGGGGTTTTTGAATGTTCTGAAATGATTTAATCTAGAAAAGGAAATTGCAAGTAATTGAATTAAACTATGAATGCAAATTACTTCTAAAATGCTAGATTTGACTATTCTATCAAGGAAAAAGCAATAAATTACCAATCCCAAGAGCAATTTCAATTTTCTAATTACTACTAATTGACAAAAGCATAGAGGAACCTAAAATTATGAATATTTTTGAGACTCCACTACCCTTAGAGATCCTTGATGGCAACCTTGTATCTTCTTGAAGTAACAGGAAGACCTCTTGGCGACAAGACAACATAAAGAAGCAAAACAAGCTATGGAAGCTTTATGAAATGAGCTCAATGAGAGTTGTTGATGAGTACAATGGCTTAATTGAAGCAGCATAATGATAATTAAAGAGATTTATGTGAAATCTTGATGAACAATGAACAAATAAAAGGCACCTTCGTCCTATGTGAGCATGAGAATGCTAATTGGAGAGCAAAAACTTAGCAAGATTTGTGTTCACAATGAATTTGCCTCCCTTTGTGCTTGAGGGAGGGGGGTATTTATAGGTTGGAAGGATGGAATTAATTTAGAAGTTAACTCAATTGATTAGGGAGTAAATTGGATTGATTGCCTAGTAAACTTAGTTAATTTGGGAGTGATAATGCAATAATAGCTTATCATTAGAGAAGAAATGGAGTTAGAAGAATGCATGGAAGAGAATGAGTTGTTAATTTTAGATCAAATGGAGTTAATTATGCATGATTGGGTGCATGAAATAGTCAACTCCAAATTAGGCATCAAAAATCACGCGAACTGGAAGAAAAACGGTAAAAAATGGAGCTATTTCGAGTTAGAAACTTGAGTTTTTTAGCGGCTAGAAATGTGACAGGGTTGCCCATGGGTCACCCCTTTCACCAGTAGGGTCACCCATGGGTTGCCTGGGGGGGTGACCTTGGGTCGCCCGGGGGGAGATCCTGCATTTTGAGGGTCACCCGGTGGGAGATCCGAGAAGAAAGGGATCTAGAAGGAAATGCATGATGGGAGATGGTAAAGGAGATGAAAAGGAGGGGATCTACCTCATGAAATAGGTCAGTCATGTGCAAGAATCCAAATCTCCACTTGCAAAATAGGATCTCCCGACAGGAGATCTAGAAATAATAGGGGGAGATTTGGATTGGTTGAGTGAAACTAAAAACTGAAAGTGGGAGATGTGTCTGGGGGACCTCTAGAAGGCTTCTAGGGGTGGAGAAGATAAAAAAATAGGGGAAAGGTGAAAACTCACCAACAAGATGCATACAAGTCTTAGGAACCGGGTCAAAAGCTCAGAAAATGCAAATTGACAAGTGTCACAAAAGTGTCGAAAAGCATCGACGACAAAGAGAGAGGGAAAACAACAAAGAAGAAATAACAAAAGATGAAAGAAATTACACGTCACCAAGAGGTTTACTTCTTAGAGGACATTATTTCACGCTTACATGTACGTGACAAGGATCATATATCATCATAGGGTTCCTCATGGAGGCTGTACGTGATTTTTGTGCTTACAATCACATTGAGAACTATTTACTTTGGTAGGACCATAGAGATCTGTATGCACCAATTCCAACAGTCTGGTAGAGGATTGTTCTTTGACTTCAAAACTTCTCCTCACTTGCTTTCCAACTTTACATTCCTTGCAGACAACTTTAGCAGGCTTGATTATCTTTGGAAGGTCTCTCACACCTTGAGCTGAACTTATCTTCATTAGACTATCAAAATTAATGTGACACATCCTTCTATGCCATAGCCAACTTTCACTTATTTGAGTCATAAAGCAATAACCATCACTTTCTTTGAGATGATAAATATTTCCATCTATCCTTTTTCTAGTACTAGATATCATAGTTCCAAATTTCTTTCTGATCTCAAAGCTATCATCTTGAAACATAAGTTTGTATCCTTTGCTATATAATTGTTCAACACTCGAGAGATTTTGCTTGAAGCCTTTGACATAAAGAACATCATCAGTAATATTCTTTCCATCAAGACTGATTAAGACTCTTCCACATATCTTAGCAGTACAATTATCACCAAAAATGACTAGTTCTCCATCATGTTTCTCAAATTTGATAAACTTGCTTTTATCACCAATCATATGATTTGAGCAACTACTGTCAATAACCCAACAATTCTTTTCTTGTCTAGTATGAGGAGTATCTTCATTATCAATACTTACTTCCAGAGCACTTTCTTCCATGCATCTTTTAGAGTTATCTATAATAGTATCATCCTTCTTATGCACCATCCTAGATCTACCTCAAGTTGTTAAGCTTTCTTCAAAGGAACCTGGCTCTGATACCAATTGTTGAATGCACAAGACAACTGAGAGGGGGGATGAATCAGTTGTATCAAAAATTTCAAACCCTTTTACGCTTAATCACATTCACATCAGTTCACTTAAACCCTTAATCTATTATGAAGGTTAAACATGGAATGCAAATAACAGAAACTTAAATACATCAACACCATGCACAAGAGAATACCAGATTTTTATTTGGAAAACCCTAAAAGGGAAGAAACCACGGTGAGGATTAGCTCACAATCTAGAGTAGTTGCAATACCAAATTACAAGAGGCTCACTGCCAAAGGGCTCATTACCCAGGGCTCACTGCCCACAAAAGAAAGGTTCACTACCAAGGAATCACTATCCAAAAAAAGAAGAAAGAAGAAAAGGCTCACTCCCAAGGATGAACTGATATAATTGCATCTGACATAAGCATAGGTTCAATTCCAATGAAGCATAACAAACATCACCTTTGCATCTATACCGAAAGATAGTAGGTACCTTCTACTCACTACATCCAGTCGCTTAACACATGAAAGTTCTTTCTTCCTTTATCAACTTTTCACCATCTTCATCATATCCTTCACACACCCACACACACACAAAATCTTGACATTTATTTATACTACCATCAACCTTGAGATCAATCTCTAAGGTCGGCAACACAATTTTCAATCCTTGAAACATTCTCCAAGGTCGGCAAACACACAATATTTGAGCTAGGTCTAGACCTAAACATTCTGTGGCACAAGGGAATGAAGGAAAATTACTTTACATCTTAGCTCAAACCTAAATCCATCCAAGCACACTACACAACACTCACAAAACCATCAAATCAACTCCCCAATTAGCGCAAACATTCAAGGTCGGCCAAATAGTGTACACATAATAAATTCTTCATCACACGCTTCCATGATCACAACCATAACTTGTGGACTATGCACAGAGATTTAACACATTCTAGAAACATCCATGAACAACTTGAAGTCACTTGAGAACCAACAAATTTAACCACAACAAATTTCACTTGAAGATAGTTCACAAACTACTTGCAAACAACACTGTCGAACTCTGCTACACAAGAACTTTCTTTCCAGAGTACTAAATCACAAACTCTCAGGAATGAAGATAGATAAGGACCTTATGAACACATATCTAGAACCATAGCACCTGAAACCATTCAGAGAGAAATACAGAGCAAAATACTTTCTCCCAGACACTTGTGCACAACTCAGAAACACTGTCAAATACTATTCTCAAACTGGTGAACATAACTTTCACTGCACATCGATCTGGAGCACCAAGTTCTGGTTTTAGCATCTTCAAACACTTCTTTACAACATATCCAAACTGTACACTCAGATCTCTTACACAAAAGAAATGCGGAGCAAAAACTCAAGCAGTATTATGTAATCGAGAGCACTCCTTCAACACACTATTTCCAGTATTAATTAAATTTTCTCAAAAGCACTTGGAAAGCTAGCTATAGGATCAATCTACTAACATCATCAGTACGTCTACAAGGCATTCAATTCACTTTAACATAACAAATTAATCAAACAACAACAATAACATCAGAAGATACAGTTGACACCAATGACAACAGAAACATGTTGACATCAATGACAACACCGATTAGCACATACTTGCAACAGATGGTAGGATAGGAGGAAAATAATAGGATAGGATAGATGATACAACATACCCCCAAGTGTATGACACATAGATAAGGAATCTACACATGATGCATGTTTGCTAGGTTTTCGTCGTGGTACTTATCTAAGGTGCCACCGAGGTAGTTTTGACCATTAGATGAAGGGATTTCTCTTTACTATTTTAATTTTTCTTTTTTATTTTTACTATTTTTTTTTTGGATGGGATAGGGGAATATGGATAGGAGGAATTTGTAAGAGGATGGGAAATCAAGCATCTAGTTCCATGAAAGGTGATAGTGTCCCATTATAGAGGGATATCGCACATGGATCATGTCAAGTGTCATTTTCCGCATGGATGTTGGTAGAGGATTGCATCAGAGGGAGATGAAGGTGAATTAGAATGTGGATTAAATATGGATGGATAATGGATTATGATGTGGATTATGGATGGAAGGATGATGCAAAATTATGAACCATAGGGATATGATGGGGGAAATATGTGGGATAGTAGATAGAAGATGGGGAGATGGAGGTATGTGGGAATGTTGTGGAATGGAAAGGAACCAAGACCAACGGTTGTACACACCGAATCAGATTTTGAAGCTTTTGAATGGAAGGAGGAGTTGGGAGTAATGGAGATGTTTTCTTAGGGGATGGTTGATTTAGTAATTTTGGGACCCAAATGGTCTTAGGAATTGTAGAATTTTGTGATAGGGAACAAGATTTTTGGGATTTTTAAGTTGTGGATGCTTTATTTGGATTAAGTGCTTTTTTCTTGGGGACCTACACCATTTTTTGTTTTTTCTTGGATGTTATAGATTGATGCCTTGTGGTATGATCATTCTTAGGCTTTAATGGAGTTTTTTCTTTATATGGGGAGGCATCCAAATTTCTATTTTTGAATCCCATGGGGGTTGTGATAGCTTCATGTTTAGTCGATGTATGCACTCATTGATCATGATTAGGAATTTTGTGGAATTTAGGGGAACAAGATGTGTGGATGGAGGGATTAGTGGACTTGTGGATAAAGGGATGAGGGGATTTAAGAATGGGGATATAAGGGGTTGGAAGGAGTGGAGGAAGAGTGGATGGAGAAAGATGTATGGTCACATGCTTTTGAGATTTGTGTGATGATGGAGGAAGGATAGCAACATATGTTTTGGTGGTGAGATGGGATGCGTGAGGTTTGGGATAGAAAGAAGTGGATTTAGAAGGCATGGAGGTGGTACTAACATCTTGGGATTGTTTTCCTTGGGGTATATAGCCAAGGTCATGTGATTGTGGAGGAACTTTGACATTGATGGGCTCTACAATACCTTGTTCATGAAGGCCTACGCCTTTGGCAAGATAATTCATGTTTTGGAGCATGTAATGTGCAATGGGATGTTTTTTATTTAAGACACAAGACGTGATTCCATTATTAGATGGGGAGGGTTGAGTGGTGGATAAAAGTTGTTTATCTCCTACAAGAGAGCCACCAAAAATGAAGGTGTTGGATCCAAGAGGACAGGATGATGGATTTGGAATGGGATCAATAGAGGATGGTGAAGGATCATGAGGATATTGATCAACATTATGCTCAGTAAGAATTTGATTGTCTATATTTTCTTGGGGACCAAGTGTTTCATCAAGGGAAGTGGATATTGTTGGATGATGGATAGGATTAGTTGGACGATGGATAGGACTAGTGTTGGAAGTGGTGGGTTTGGGATTAAGTGTACTATGGATATGAGTAATTTGGATTCCTTTCTCATGGATAGGGTCTTGGTCATAGATAATATCTTGATCATAGAAAAGATATAGGTTATGGATAGGTTAATCATATGATGGAATAGAATCGAGAATGGAACTAGATATGGTGTTTAGATCTTGATTAGGATGAGGGGTTGATGTTTCCACATGCTTTAGACTAGAATATTGACATAGCTCTTGGTTTGCTTGAATGGGAGTGGGAGACTCTTGGATAGGGTTGATAGGCTCTAGATGCTCAACAACATGGCTACATGATAGATCTTGACTTGAACTCATGGTAAGGGGATCTTCAAGAGACTTGATGGGTTGTGGACTATAAGATGGGTTTGGAGGAATAGACATATTTCTTGAAGGTTCTTGGATAGGTTCAAGGATAGGCATTTGATTACATGGATATGGTTGATTCCTTGCTAATATCCATTAGATCACATCCTTCATAAGTGTATGGGTGGATGGACAATAATGGTGGATATTATAGGCTTATGATTAGGACTAGGTGGAGGGATGATGGGATTGGATGGATTAGGATTAGGATTGGGATTAGGTGGAGGGATAATGGGATTGGACGAATTAGGATTATCTATCACAATCTTACCACAATAATGAGGTTCTTGACCAATCTCCTAAGTGTGGGACAATCAAATGTCTTATGGCCCCTAACCCTATAGTATGCACAATAATTGTTTTCATTATACCAATAGGTTGTATTGGTGGTAGCTCAATCACATTTTCTTGGACCAATTTTTCTAAAAGTATCTCTGTCTAATCTTTTGGTGGAGGATTGGAGGAACATGGTGATGAAGATAATGAAGAGGTTGATGGATTAGAAGGTTTATGGACCAGTGGGTTGGGATTACATGGTGGTGTTGGGATAGGACTATTAGGTTCTTGGATAGGCATTTGATTGGATGATGATGGAGGATACCCATAGGATGCATAAGGTAGAGTGGTATTTCCCTTGCCAAAGGTAGCATGAGGACTTAAGGACACTTGATCTTGGTTCAAAGGGTAACTTGGACTTGCATGTTCTTGTTGTGAAGGAACTTGAGGTGAATGTTGTTTGATATACATATTGGGATGATCTTGGGGTATGGATTTATGTGGATATTGGTTGATATTGGGAGAAGTGGGATAGATTGAGGTAGGAATAGCTTGATATGTGGTTGGACTAGGTTGCTATGAAGTTGATGAGGATGACATATGGAATTGTGGTTGTGTTTGTTGAAAGGATATAGGTTGTGATTGTTGTGCTTGAGATTGTTGGATGGTTTGGATTTGTTGTAGAATGGTTTGTTGTTGCTATTGAAAGGCTTGTTATTGCTATTGAAGTTGTTGTTGAAGGGCTTGTTGTTGTTGGTCTAGGATTTGTTGAAGTTGTGAGATAGTGGGATTTGGTATGTGTGAATATGAAGCATGGTTAAGAATTTGAACTTGTGAGGTTTAGGGTAAGGTGGATGTTTGATAAGTTTGGGGTATGGATAAGTTAGATTGGTTGTTGATGGGAGGTAGGGATGATGATGTAGGAGTGATTGGATACTTTCCATATAATCTTTTGAGTTCGTCAAACATTCTTTGGGTGTCATATGGATCTTTGAGTGCCATATGGATGATTAGGGTAAAATGGATTGGATTGGATGAAAACATGATTGGGATAAGATAATTAGATGGGTGATTATGGTTAGGATGGATTATAGATTTGGTTGGAAGATTAGTTTTTTTAATTTTTGGAGATATTTTGGTTTTTTGGATTTTGAGATTTTTTGGTTTTTTTAGATTTTTTGGCAAGAAAAATGAACACAAAAAGATAATGGCTGACTTGAATTAACAAGGAAATTGGTGAAAATTGCTTCATAGCTAAAGTGGCTTTTACTGGTATTACACAAGGAAAATACGCCAAGCACATGAACAAACCTAGAATTATTCAAGTAGGAGTGGCATATCCCATGGACTCACTCAGGTGTGACTTCAATATCCACTATTAGATAATGGTTATTTCCATCCCCTTGATACCATTTACCATTGCTTGGATAGATAGGGAATGCAAGGTCATTTGCCACCTTCCACCCTATTACCTTGGAGACTAAAGTCTTTCCCAAAGTCTATCTCATCTCAAACAACGGAGGTAATATTATGAGCTCTTCTCCCCCTGTTGCAGTGATGCATCACAAGATATGATGGTCAAAAGGTCTTATCTAGAATTTACAAGATTCTAGGGGAGTCCGCTCAAATACACAAGGTACAATGAGGCCCAAGTCTGTGAACACTAGCACATTGAAGGGATGTGGCATAAGCGATTAAGCAAACACTACTTTACCTTGTGGATGGAATCACCCGAGGCCCCAAGGCCATCCCAATGACTACGTAGCTAGATTAAGGTACAACTTTCGCTCTCCCCCCTTTGATATACCCCACCAAAAAACATGGTTGATGTCATCCCTAGGGGTAACTAAATTCCCTAGTAGTCCTCCTAAAGGGAAGGAACACAATTCACTTTTGATCCCCAAGCTCGTACGAAGTGCAAGGGGAGAGCATATGTGAGATAATGATCCTGGGATTGAACAAATAAACACAAGGATAATGAAGGGGTTTTTTATCTCTAAGATCACCAAAAGCATACACCCTTTTCAAAATCTAAAGACAGAGAAAACAATGTTCAATTACTATCCCCCTAGATTAAACTAAGTGCCTAGATTAGTGAGAAAATGATTTCTTTGACATACAAATCTGCAACAACTTGTTAGTAGTTTCAATGATTTGATCTTTAGCGAGTGAAATCTACAAAACAAGTGTGTTAGATTGAAAAAGATAATATTGGACAAATGATTTTTCTGCAAGAAAATGTATTAGAAATGATAATGAAACCCCTACAAAATTAGAAAATAATGTTATAATGCAGCCATGAAAAGATATGCTCATCACAAGATTGCAATTTCATATTATTTTTTTTACATAGTTGACTTAGATTTTTTATTATTTTGAGATGTTTTTGACCTAAAAAATAAAAACACAAAGAAGGTACCCCTACTAATTTTATGAGACCTTTCTAGAAATATAAAAATGTCTAAAAAAATTCCTAATTTGCAGCTAGAAATGTAGATTTATGAAAAACATGTAGTCGATAAATATATGAATATTTTGTACCTC
This sequence comes from Cunninghamia lanceolata, assembly GCA_027924645.1. Classification (NCBI taxonomy): domain Eukaryota; kingdom Viridiplantae; phylum Streptophyta; class Pinopsida; order Cupressales; family Cupressaceae; genus Cunninghamia; species Cunninghamia lanceolata. Next base: position 4,345,302 of record BSBN01000754.1, read on the forward strand.
ATTTAACCTCAAAACTAAAACTATAAAGAACAGACCCTCACTATAATTTCAAAAGATTTCCATAAATGTAAAATTTCTGAAAAATTGTTTGATTTGCACATAGAAATGCAGTTTTATGGAAAAAACATAAAATCACTATAACTCGTTAAAAAATAATGATTAAAATGTGTTTTTTCTACTGTATCTTCCTTAGATGATCCAAAACCTTTTGTTAAAATATTGTAGAAAAATTTATAGTCTTTTGGAAGATATGATGAAATCTTTAGAAACTAGGGTTTTGTCCAAAAATGACATAAACCTACAACAAAGTTAATAAAACCTGCAAAAAGCAAGCTAGATCAAGGGATGTGAGTCAATAACAAATAGCTAGGCATGCCAAAATGAAACCCCAAAAATTGTGCAAAGCAATAATATAAAGATAAACAATGCAAATATACCTTCAAACCTTGTACAAAATCGGACCTCTGATAAGACAGAATGGAGTGCACCCAAGCTCCATTGATTTCTCATGTGGATGTATTATAGGCTACTCACACAACCAACATAATCTTGATAGAAAATTATATAAAATAATATGTGATATGAATGTGCATATGAAAGTGTGTGAGGGTTTGAAATGAAAATGGAAGTTTGATTTTTATATAGAGAGGGAATCAAATGGATGGTCAAGATTAGAAGGGTGAGGGATGATGTGGATGTATAGGATTGAAAGTAAAACTTAGTGCTTATGATGCACCATAAATAAGGATGACAGGTGACTAAAATTAGGATGGGAGTGGGAATAAATGGTATTTTTAACTGATTTTGGAGAAGAAGTGCTTATGACACACATTTAAGGAGGTTAAAAATAGGGATGTGAGTGGGAATAAATAATTTAAATAATAAAATTATTTAAATTATGAGAGACATGTGGCATTTAAATAAATATTTAATTTATTTAAATTGGATGATGGAGGAAAATGGGATTAAATAAATAAGATTTATTTAATTTGGTGTAAGAGGAAGATAAATGGATAAGAGAGATTAGTTAAATAAATGTAATTTATTTAACTAATGGAAATTATGTAAGGGGTCATGAAAGGGACTTAGAACAAAATAGGTTGCAAGGTGATGACATAAGATATGATCAAATTTAGGTGTCTACAATAACAATAGTGTGAAATTATGTCCAATGGATCGAGCTCAGAAAGTTATTCACTGTCACAAAACATTGCACTCAATTTCAAGTTGCCAATCAAAAGTTACAATAAATTTTCTATTTTGCCTATTTGCCTAAATTTGCACTATTTTTTTTAAATAATGCCTTTCGAGAGGAAAAATTAAAAAAGCATAGAAGGATGGAGTTGAAGTTAAGCTCCCTTTGGTTGGGTGTTACCACACCATATGACCAAGGGGATAAGATTTTTTGTGGCTCTCCCCCTCCTTTGATGATGAAATTTTAGTGTAAATACTAATGTCAACAATTTTGCCTTTTTGTCAATGAATAGTTCACCTCTTTCCTACAATAAACTTAACGCCTTCAAGTGGTAGGGGTGATTCAAGTCAAAGAGGTAGGGGAAATTCAAGTAGAAGATGCCACGTGCTTTGTGAATGGGGTTGTGGCCCAGGCAGGGATGATTCAAGTAGATGAGGCCATGGGCCTTGTGAGCAAGGTCACGACCCTTCACAATTCACCTTCCAAAACCTTGCAATTGGGCTTCATTCTCTCTAAAAATGCCACCATTTGGGCCTACAATGCCTTTCAAACACACACGGATTTCACCATTCAAGCTTGCAAAAAGTCTTCCCCATATCACCTACAAAAAAACTTCCCCAAACATGAACAAAATAGCACAATTTATAAAATGTAATATTGTATTCAAATCAAACATTGTAATATACCAAACTAGCCTCTTCAACCAACACTCACTCTAATACCATGTAGGAGTTGAGGATCTTTTGGACAGAACATTGGTATTCGATAGGCCAAGAAGGATGGGCAATCTCATGCCTACAAAAGAGAGAAACAAAGTATGCAATACAAACAAGATAACACCAAAAATGAATAATTTGAACTATCAATATTATGAAGACTTTTGTACATATAGGTGAGAAGTGGTTGAGTATCATAAGAAGTCAACTTATACACACTAATATTGGTGGTGAGTTTGCTCCTCCAAAATAGCAAGAGGTCACACCACATACCTTGGAACAGTTTGACCAACTCTCCAAGTCACCGCATATCCACCTAAGATGGCTTAATACCAAGTGTTGAAATACATGCATAATTAATTAATAAGGAATAACAATAATCTTCTACACTAACAAAAGTTATGCCCTATCAAGAAATAATGCAAAATTTTGACTTTAGAGGCAAAAATTTAGAAAAATATAGAAAAATTAGGGGCAAAGATGGACACCATGGTGCAGTAGATGAAACTAGCAATATGTTGACTATTCAAGCTCATAAAATGAAGCTCATATGCAAAAATAGTGTTTTGTCAAAAAATGCCCCTCTAGGAGTTTTACATAGGCCCTCATGGCCCCTTGGTATCTGTAGGGTGGCATAGAGGTGGCTAGCAGGGTGAAGTTGGCATCAATGATGGTGCAATGGTAGGAAGTTAGTGGAGCGGTGCCCAAAGTAGCATGCTGGCAGAGGAGATCTTCTAGTGGAGAAATGGTTGTTACAAAAAATTAATCAACAAAATCATTCTTACAAATAATGTGCAAAAAAATACCAATAGCACCACCTATTTGGTCACTAGAGCATTGGAGGCTAGTGGAGCCCTAGTTGTATGAATTTCATTGCAAGTTGTAGTGGAGTAAGTTGAGGCTCAATTGTCAAAGTTATAATGATAGAAAATAATGTAGTTTACAATGCACTAGGATTTACATGAAAAATAATATCAAAGACAAAACAACCAAAAAACCCTCAACTCTGTTCATCTTTGGAGGTAATGCATTGTTGTTCTAGAAGAGAAAATACTAGAATAGCGGCTAGTTCATGGCATATAACATCCTTCCTTGAAATCAAATCAATGATGACCCAAGACTTACCTATCAAATGTAGAAATAAAATAGAGATTTCAAAGGAGCAAAGCTTTGGTCCACTAAAAAATTCAAACCCTTTCATAAATCACCAAGTGCTAACCCTTAAAATCTTATGTTCTCCATGCACCAGATCAAGTGAGCTCCTCAAATTTGACTGCAAGATCACCAAAAAAAATTTACAAATAGTTGTGCTAAGCAGAGGGCCCCTCTAAAAAAAATTACTTCTCATATAGGTAAGGTAATATGGCCATACAAAACTTTATACAAATTCTATACAGTACAATATAGTATAGGCCCCCAAAAAAACTGTAAATTTTGCATGTGTCAAAAATTGAGATTCAGATAGGAATTCCTAGTTATTTTGGGACATCTGGACTCAATGGTGATATCTATTAGGCTCCACAATACACCAATGATAGGGCTATTGCAAGATTCAAGAAATTTTGGGAAGGGATTTTCAAGATTTCTTTGATACCATGTTGGAGTAGCAAAATGGTGAATGCAAGAACCAATTGTTGGCAAGAGACACTATATGGATTCATGATTGTTGTCATTGATAGCAAAAAAGTTCATCCCACACATCCGCAGGTCATGGTGTGTCTCTACCGGAAGTCAGAATGAAGAATGTGGTGGTCCAGTAAACAAGAACAGAGCATGTGGCAAGGTCCGACAGACAGGTCCAGATCTCTCAGAGGAAGTATCTTGGTGAAGTGTGGATTTGGGGAAGGAAAGAGTACTACCTTGAGTGATAGATTCCAAGGTTTTAGCCTCCGGTGATAGATGAGGTAAAAGATATGAATACTTAAGTACCGGGTTCCTGAGTGACAGTGTGAACAGAGGAAGAACTGACTGACAGAACATCAGACTACTTTCTGGATGTGTTATTGATGGTGGTAAAGGTTATGAAGGCATGAATTATGTTTGTTCGACATGATTAATGATTTCTACAAGTATATGCTTGATCCGCATTACTTGATGTGCAAGGATTCAGCCGATAGAACAGAGTTTATGAAAAGATTGACTGTTCCAGGTGCCGACTAGAAAGATAATGAAATCACTTGTGCGGATATATATATAGGATGGATTTAGTTGTGAGAAGGTGTGTGGTGACATGTGAAATGTGAATAAAAGCAGAGTAGAGCAGAAACAGTTAGGAAGGTCTAGTATGTAAAAGGAAAGCAGCATAAGAGAAGAGGAAAGATGAAGTGCAGCAGATCAGTGTACTGAGCCTAATCGGAACTGAACTCCAGCATATGTGGATGCTACCAACCAGTTCAAGTATTGTATAACACTCTTTTGTAGACAGTGTGCCTCCTTGTGAGCAGTGTGCTCGGGCAGTGAGCCCTAATTGGCAAGTACCACTTTTGTAATTCCTTATTCTTCTAACAGAGAATAATCTTTGGGTTAATCACCCCGTGGTTTTTCCCTTAACAGGGTTTCCACGTCAAAAATATTGTGTCATGTGTATCTTCTTTCATGGTTATGTTTGCTTGTTTGAATTAATGATGCATTGATTAATAAGAAAGTTCAAAAAGAAGAAATAATTAGGATAACTGATTCACCCCCCTGCCCTCTCAGTTATCAACAATTGGTATCAGAGCCAAGTTCCTCCTAACAGAGCCTAATAGCTTGAGAAAGATCTGGGAGTTCAAATGGATGCATATGGTTTAAGAGAGCAACTCAAGACTGCCCTTGATGATCTTGAACAGTCAAACTCTGAAGTCAATGAATTAAAGGAAAGACTCAAATAGGCTAATGATTTCATGAGAGAACTAAAAGACAAATTAAGTCTCTCTAAAAAAAAAGAAAGGAGCTACTTTAGCAATTGGCAAGACAAGGTGAAGCTAATGATGCAAATGAAGCGCTGACTGAAAAAACCAAGTTATGTGAAAAGTTGTCAAAAGAAGTCATTATGGTAAGACATGAAATGGAATCAGGAGTTATAAAGTTTACTCAAGAGATTGAAGAGAAAAGAAAAACTGAAGATAATCTAAGACAATCTCTCAAGGAGAAATCAGAAGATTGCCACCAAATGGATAGAATTATCAGACATCTTGAATCTAATCTTGAAGATGCTAAAGAAAATGAAGAAAAACTTGAGGATCAAATTGTCTCTCTTAAAAGGGATCTTCAATCAGCAAATGAATATAAAGAGAAATTCAAGATAAGTTCTGCTCAACTTGAAGTTCTTCTTGGAAGTCAGAAGAGGGCAGATGACAAATGTGGTTTGGGATATGAGAAAGGAGAAAGCTCCGGATCAGGTCAGCAGAATTTTAGACCAGAAAATCCAAGGAACAGGCCTAGAAGACCTCCGGTAAGACAGCCCAATGCTCAAAAATATCCATCCTTCAATGGATACTACCACAGCTGCAATCACTTTGGTCAAAAAGCTAATCAGTGTAGAAAGAGAATGAATCAGACTAATTCATCCTTCTCCAGACAGTGTTTTAACTACAAAAGGTATGGCCATAAGTCTCATGAATGCAGAAATATGCAAATGAACAAATCATTCAATGGTAGATGCTTTGCATGCAATAGAGTAGGTCATATGGCTAATCAATGCAGATCAAGAGGAAATCAGTCAAATATGCAAAGAAATGTTGTTTGCCAAATCTGTAATAGGTCCGGTCATAATGCAAAAGTCTGTAGAAGCAAGAATCAGGACAAAAGAGGTCTAGTATATCATAATCAGAATCAAGATAAGGGTAAACAAAAGATGAATGCGGATGAAGTTAAAAATGAGATGAGCAAGATTTGGGTGAAGAAAAGTACTGAGAGTGTAGAGGTTGGATCCGCACCAGACTTTGGTGCTGATATTCCTTCCGAAAACTGAAAAGTGAGCTCTAGCTCAGGGGGAGACAAAGAAAACCTTATTCCCCCAGCCAGTCAATTGGTGCCAGAACTGGCACAAGAAGAGTTGCGGATTGAAGGAGTCATAAGGGATATATTCAAACAAATTGTGGTAAAAATTTGAGAGATCCGCAAGAAAATTTAAAAAGTTCAATTCCTTCAGAATTGGTCCGGTTAAGCAGGTCTTTCGGTAAAACAGGTTTCTCACAAGATTAGTCCGGTGTGAATCCAAATTGATACAGCTTGATCTGCGAATACATAAGATGATCAGAAGGACAAGTGGATATGATGATTCATCACTAACATCGATCACAAGGGAATCATAATGATCCGGATGAGCTTCTTCCTCCTTGAACAAGGCAAACCAGAATAATGTAGGTCAAGCATTTATTGCAATCTGATATTAGGGCTTGCGGAGCAATATAAGGGTTTTTTCATTAATCACTCATTCATTCTGCACTTAAGAAGAAACAAAAAGCGGAGCTCTGCAACGAAATTCCTCAAATTCATCAAAGATCACTCGTAGAAGTCATTACTTCTAGAGATCAATCCAACCAACTCCGTGAAACTGTTAGGCGCAAAAGGTATTTTCCGTTTTCAAAATATCTCACTGCAAATCTCTTGATAATGGGTACTCTGAATATTGTAAAGATTTCTGATAGACCTCGCCCTACATTTAAGAAACATCCATACAAATCCTTGGAGGTAGACCCCCTAGGTGCATTTTCCAGTGTTCCGCATGGTGTCTTGCACACCGAAGATATTAGGGTTTATATACATGCAAATGTTGAAGAGTTTGGGGAATTCAAACTAAGAGATATCTATCACAAACAACTGCTAGATGATTCATTTGAGCTCAAACCCCATTACATAGGCCTCCAGAATAAGCACTTTGCACAATACATACATTTCCCATGTTTTACGGAGGATGAATGGGTTAGGTACATTTTGAGCAGAATACATGACAATTTCATGTGGTTAAATGGACCATTCAAGATCACTAAAGATGCCATTAGGGCAGTTACCGGACTCCACTCATCCGGTGGGATTCCTGTTCTTAAATCTGTAAAGAACCAAACTATGAGTGAGGCTACCGAATCTAAGTTTGACAAAAGAGCAATGACAGTAGATGACATCACTGATCCGGATGTCAAGTTTGCTTCTATGATCATTGGATATAAGATATATCATTCTAGCAGGGAAAATTCTGTACCTGGAACTGCCATCTACACCGCATATGAAATGCTAAGAAAGGATGCAGACTATGACCTTTGCCAGCTTCTCTTGAACCAACTCATGGAGAATCTGCAGAAAATAAAGAAAGATAAAAAGAATTCATTCAAGTATGGTGGATTGATATTGTGCTTATTCTTCTACTTTATGAATGAGCTTCCCGGATCTAGTGGCTGGGTGTGGGAGAGTGATAGGCCAGTAGCTATCCAAATCAGAGATTATTTGCATGGACTTGGTGACAAAAAAGTACAAAATATAGCTCTATGGGGATACTTCAAGAACTTTTAGAGCATGATGCAAGCAAGAGAAATAATTCCTTAGTCTCTTGTTGAAAAATACAAAGACACAGTATGCTTTATGGTAGAGACAGATCAGTGCCTAATGGAGGCAAAGGAACCAAGGACAGTCTGGATCATGCCCATGGGGTATGAAGTTGATGAACAAATTGTGGAGTTGCATGTTCAACACATGCTAAGCCAGCCTAAAGATCCAAAAGCAGAAAGGTTTGGAACCTTTGAGGAGCTGAGTATAAAAATCCATGTTGAACTCAGAGAACCAGAGATCAAGAGGAAGGTGAGAAAAGAAGTAGAAAATATTGCTCAAGGCCTTGGCATCTCAAAGGAGGCACTTGATGCCCACAAGAAAAGAATGGAAAGGGCTGAGGAAGAGAAGAAAGAGGCAGAAAAGCAAAGCAAGGAAAGTGCTCCGGTAGAAACCTCCACCTGAACCAAATCATCAAAGAGATCTGCACCTGTCACAGCCAAAAGCTCAAGAACATCAAAACTGGAAGTCCAGGCATCCGGCAAAAGAGAGAAAAGATCAAAGACAAAAGCCACAAGGGCTTATGCAAGTCAAAGGGATGAAGAAGAAACTGAATCAGATGAGGAGATTAGGAAATTAAAGAAGAAGAAGAAATCATCCGGTCAAGGAGAAGAAGAGAAGGAAGAGGAATTTGTTGAAAAGCCCACCCTGTCTCTAAAAAGTGTAATCAAATCAGTCACTGTGGATGGAAACCTTCAACCAATGGCTGAATTCTATGATGATTACAATGAGGCTGACCAAAAGATCCTGCAGGAAGCTACAATCAGGTATCTGAACATATACAATAAGGCTTTCATTAAGATTATATCTCTAATTCCTAAGAGCCTAGAAAAGGAGTTAGAAATAAGAAAAAACAATGCCATGGCAAAAGACATTGAGATCCGGGAACAGATAGCTTTTCAACTATATCCTTCAATCGATCCCAAAACAATGAATATGATATTCAAGGATTGCAAGGATGAGTTCAGGAGCAAAGCAAGGGTGAATCAGCTCATGCTTGGTGAGACTGACAAGGTAGCCAAGGACATTGAAGAGATTCTCTGGAAAGCCTTCAAAAGATTTAATCTTCCTATTATAGAGGACTTGGGTACTGATCCCTCAACCACAAGTGTTGCAGAAGAAACTACTGAGAAAATGACAGAAGAGGTGGGCCCTGAACAAACTAACATTTGTCCTCCGGTTTCCCCTATAGTCTCTGGATCTAAAGGAGAAGAAAAATCACAGGAGAAAGAAGTAGAGGTAAAAGAAAAAGTAGATGACAGTGCTAAGGTTGCGGAAGGAGAGAAGACCTCAATAGAAAAGACCACAACTGCTAGTTGTGAGAATGTAGGAGGAGAGAAAACTCAAAAGGACAGCTCCAAGATTACAGAAGAGAAGAAACATCTGTCTCCGGCAAGAGACACTGCACAAACTGTCCAAGAATTCTTGAATAAAGAAACAATGGAGATTGATGAACCAGAGCTTCTACAATGTCCATTCAATTTTGATTCTCTTTCTCCAGTACAAACTATGAAGATAGCTTCATTTGCTAATGCAAAAGTGAAAGAAAAACTCCTAAAGTCTCATATGGAAGACTGTGAGTTGATAGAAGCTGCTTCCGCAGTGCTTGAAAAGATTATGCCATTGGTTCAGAAAGATCCTACAGCCTCCACTTCCGGTAATCTCAAAACCTTAGTCAGCAGTGTTAGTACACATTTTGATTCTCTAGAAAAATTAGCTAAAGAAAAGGTCCGGAAGGAGTTTTTGGATAAAAGGTTCTCCGAGGTACAGGGTTTGATCATTAATGATAGGAGAAACATGAACATTGGGATAAAGAGCTTAGAAAATGCTCTTAAGGATGGCGGTGAAATATACAAGTTTTGTATCTCCTGGTCCAAGGTAACAATGGAGATTGAGAAGAAAATAAAAGAGCAAGAGGACAAACTACTAAGCTTGTCTCAAAGTTTTGATCCTCTTTCATCCTCCATAATAAATCAAGAATGTTAGACTATTGCAATCACAAATGCAATAAAGGATTTTGAGAAGGAAAGAAAGAACATAATTAACTGGATGGGTGAACTTAGAAGGATTATTATCCCTAAGTTAGAGGCCATGCATGAGGCCATAAGTGAAGACCAAATTACAGCCCAGACCAATGATCTAACAGATCTAAAAAGGGCAGATGCATTTGCATTCCTGTTGAGTGGGCATATCTCAATTTTGGACAGGATGAAGCAGAGTTGGGCGACAGAAGTTGTACAGTTGAAGAACACTTTTGCAGACATACTTAAGTATATGTAAGTACAACTTATATACTTATGCGGCTAAGTATAGTTAAATTTTTGAAAATTTTGGTATGTGGACCCTACCCTTTGCCATTGATGTCAAAGGGGGAGTGAAGAGTAGTGAAAAATGAGGAATCCAACTAAGGGGGAGCTCCAGAAAATGTATATAAAGACAGAGCATCAGCCAAGGGGGAGCATAGTGTAAACACTTAGTCATTTTTAACTAAGTGTTGCCATCAATGCCAAAGGGGGAGATTGTTGGCAAGAGACACTATATGGATTCATGATTGTTATCATTGATGGCAAAAAATTTCATCCCACACATCCGCAGGTCATGGTGTGTCTCTACCGAAAGTCAAAATGAAGAATGTGGTGGTCCGATAAACAAGAACAGAGCATGTGGCAAGGTCCGACAGACAAGTCTGGGTCTCTCAGAGGAAGTATCTTGGTGAAGTATGGATTTGGGGAAGTAAAGAGTACTACCTTGAGTGATAGAATCCAAGGTTTTAGCCTTCAGTGATAGATGAGGTAAAAGATATGAATACTTAAGTACCGGGTTCCTGAGTGACAGTGTGAACAGAGGAAGAACTAACTGACAGAACATCAGACTACTTTCCAGATGTGTTATTGATGGTGGTAAAGGTTATGAAGGCATGAATTATGTTTGGCCAACATGATTAATGATTTCTACAAGTATATGCTTGATCCGCATTACTTGATGTGCAAGGATTCAGCCGACAGAACAGAGTTTGTGAAAAGATTGACTGTTCCAGGTGCCGACTAGAAAGATAATGAAATCACTTGTGCGGATATATATATAGGATGGATTTAGTTGTGAGAAGGTGTGTGGTGACATGTGAAATACGAATAAAAGTAGAGCAAAGCAGAAACAGTTAGGAAGGTCGGATATGTAAAAGGAAAGCAACATAAGAGAAGAGGAAAGATGAAGTGCAGCAGATCAGTGTACTGAGCCTAATCGGAACTGAACTCCAGCATATGTGGATGCTACCAATTAGTTCAAGTATTGTATAACACTCTTTTGTAGACAGTGTGTCTCTTGTAGGCAGTGTGCCTCCTTGTGAGCAGTGTGCTCGGGCAGTGAGCCCTAATTGGCAAGTGCCACTTTTGTAATTCCTTATTCTTCTAATAGAGAATAATCTTTGGGTTAATCACCCCGTGGTTTTTCCCTTAATAGGGTTTCCACATCAAAAATATTGTGTCATGTGTATCTTCTTTCATGGTTATGTTTGCTTGTTTGAATTAAAGCTGCATTGATTAATAAGAAAGTTCAAAAAGAAGAAATAATTAGGATAACTGATTCACCACCCCCTCTTAGTTATCAACACCAATAACTTCCACAAATGAACATGCACGATAAAATGCCAAAAACTATCATACAAGTGAATGAATAAAATATAATAAGCTCCTTGTATATGTAGGACTAGGAGGAATAAGGAAGATAGGAATAGAAGCTACCCTTCCAAAGTGGTGACACATGTTGGCACACTTGGAACAAGTGTGAGGAAACATGTAGTGCACTCATGAGGTAACACTAGAAAATAAAAGTCTCTAAGTGAGCTTAAGCACTAGTGTGAATAGGACCAACTAGGTATATGTGAACTAGTTAAGTAAAAACACTTTTCACACTAACAAATTGTTCTCCTTTTTACACAAAATTGTACACCTGCAACATTGCCAATGTACTCTCAAATGGTTGTCACTTATTTTGAAACATGATGCACCTATCATAAAGAGGAAATTACTATTGTTTATTCTAAAACATGCTAGTATAGTTAAGAGTTAGGGAGAAAATGGTCTGTATGCAACTATACAAGTGCGAGAAAATGGAGAATATGATCATGTCATTTATAGTTAGAAATATGAAAACACCTAAACAATCTTAGAAAACCTATGAATGATGGTCAATACAGAAATATTTTAACTGTAACATCAAAACTATACTTTGATAGTCATTTTCTTAAAGAATGCAATATGGGGGTTTGTTGACACGAGTTTTAGATGTATAATTAAGAAGAGTGCCAAATTGGGTGGGGTTTCCAATGGCAACACCCCATTTAGTTGTGATTAGTAAAATGACCCTAAAAATGACTATGAACAAGGTAATAGGGTAGAGGATCTAAAGGTTGCATGTGAAATCAAGAATCTTTCTAAGGTTCACCTCTAACTTGTATGGGTTTTGTAGTTAGGGTAAAATTGCAAATAGGATAAATGAAGAATCAACAATGATAAAACCCTAGCAATGCACAATGAAGCACAAGACAACATGAAAATCAAAATAACAAATGTAAATGCAAACTGATCTCCACACTATGCTCGATTTATCTCCATTGCTCTTCTCCACCTTGCATGAGCATGCAAGATTTTGAAGGATTATTGTTGGAGGAATGTTGGGTGCTCACTTCTGCAGCATAACATTAAGATGAAGATGATACAATGAATGATAGATGAAGGATGCAAAGGCTCTAATGATATTTCGACAGCATGTGGATACTTGAGGATCAATGCATGCTAATGGCTTGTGAGGGGTTTGATTTATAGGAAAGGCTTGGATCAAATGGATGGTTGAGATTAAAAAGCTAATTGATTGATGTGGACGGCTATGATTGATTCAGTTATCCCACTCTTCAAGGGAGTTGTAGTCATTTGACAAGTGTTAAGGAGAATAGGGCTCATGTGTGCTTGTGTACATAAAAAGTACTACATGTGAAAGATATTTAATAAAGTATATAGTACCACTTATCTTTTTTAAATGAAAGAGGCACACATGTTAGCTAAATGATAAGATAAATTAATTAAATAAATAAAATTTATTTAATTAATTGGAAATTCAGCTTATAATAAGAACTTAATTCAAATAAAATATTTGAATTAGTTGGGATATGAGTTAGATATTAATTAAATAAATAAAATTTATTTAATTAATTGGATAGTGGGGAACTTAATTCAAATAAAATATTTGAATTAGTTGGGATATGAGTTGGATATTAATTAAATAAATAAAATTTATTTAATTAATTGGCTAATGGATAAATGGGATTAAGAGTGGGATTTAGGACAAAATGCTACATGATGTCTAAGTGATGTATTTGACTAGGTGTTGCTAGACATGAACAAAGTTGGGACAAATTTGGGTGTCTACATTTTGCCCCTCTTTGAGATGATGTTCGAGATGATAAGCTTTATGTCGAGTAACATCATATCAAAGAAGCTAAGGTATGGATAGAGGAAAATGATATGGGATGAAATGGAGATGGAAAGATAGGATGATGATGCCCCCTCGAGAGGTTAGGCAGGTTGGACAAACACGGGTAGGCTCTCGAAAAGAAATGGCTTGGTCAAGGAAGAAAGATAAGGGACAAAAGAAATGATGATGTGTTATGCTGCAATGAAAGTGAGCAACCATGATGTTTGATATAGCACTAGACGTTATGCACCAAGGTAGAAGGACCAGGGTGACAATGTGTCTCATGCCCTAGCATAATACAACCTTGTCTGGATACAAGATATGAATATTAGCTAGAAATGATACCGATATGATGCAAATGCAAGATAAAATGATAACACACACAAGCAAGCAAGCAAGCATGCACAAATGATTCAAAAACAAACAAGGTATTGCCCTGTCTAGCTGTAAACCAAGGATTGGTTGTCAATTGATGATAGTTGAGAGTGTTGTCATTGTGGGGAAAGCTATATCCCTAGATCAACACAAAGTTGTTTGCTGAGTTGGTTCGTTGATTGGCTAATTGATTTGGCTTACAACAAGGCTAGGATCAAGACCATTAGATTGTGTTTGGATAACTTGGCTAGATTGATTAGCTTGATTGGTATGGATTAAGGATGGGCTTGCATTTGGATCATTGTTTAGAATGATTTGAAGATGATGAAATGAAGATTGATGAAGGATAGATTGATTGAATGATATATTGATTGGAAGAAGTGATTGGTTGAAATGGATGAATGAATGTTATTGATAAGAAGAATTGATGATGATGATGATCATGATGATGATGATGATGATGATGATTTTGATTGAATGTTGATGAAGTGGATTGATTTGGATGATATGATTGGTTTTATTGCTTGGATTTTTTGTTGGATATTTAATTTTTTTTGGATTTTTGGGGAATATTTTGATTTTTTTGGAGTTTTTTGAAATGTTTTGTAAAACGCCAATGGATTTACAATTTGGGTAACCTTTGTGCTAGATACCAATGACAAAGGAGGACCATGTCTAGGTACAAGGATGGATGAATGGGATTGGATCATAGTAAATGGGATGGAAGGCTCATGCTAAATGGGTCGATAAAGGGATGGGCCATAAAAGGGAAAGCTCATGATAAACAGATAGGTAGGCTAGAGTGGATGGATCATAAGAGAGCTAGGATGTGATCTCCAAAGGCTATGTCGCATAGGAAGAATAACTTGCCCCATTCTAGGTGGTAATGCTTAATATTTTTCATGACAACGCTTATGATGATAAGATGACATGATGGATTGGTTTGGGAAAGGATAAGGTATATCAAGAGAGATCAAAGCGTGTTTCAACATTTTTGCCCCTATGTCTTCATCAAGATCAAAAGGAAGAAAGATGGATAAATTGGTTCAATAGGATAAGCATGTTTATGTAATGGCTAAGGATGGTAGGATGGTATGGTAAGATAGGACATGATAAGATGGAAAATGATAGGTTGGATGAGACAATGTGCCCCCAAGTGTAAGTGACATAGAAGATCAACCTACACATGACACTTGTTTGCCAGGTTTTCATCATGGTACTTATCCAAGGCACCTGTTTACTAGGTTTTCACCATTGGACGAAGGGCTTTCTCTTTACTTTTTTGATTTTTTTTTCTCTTTTTCTTTTTTTTTTGCGTTTAGATGTGTTGACAATTACACATGGCGCCTGTTTGCCAGGTTTTCACCATGGTAATGGATAGGAGGGACTCAAGTGGCTAGTGCTATGAGAGGTGATATTGTCCCATTAGAGATGGATGATGTCTTCGCATGGACCATGTCATTATGCTCATAGATGTTGATAAAGGGATTGTGTGGATGAGAGATGAATTAGGTAGATAGTGGATGATGAAATGGATTATGAAAGGTTCATGCAAGGATAGATGGATGGGGATAGTGGATTATGATGTGGATTATATAGGACTTATGGAATGAAGATGGATGAAAAGTTTATGCCAAAGCATGGGCCATAGGGGTAGCATGGGGGAGATATGTAGGATAATAGATGGAAGATGGGTAGATGTAGTTATGTGAAGGTGCTGTGAAGTGGAAGGGAACCATGACCAATGGCTGCACACACCGTGATAAACATTGAAGCTTTTGATGAGATGGTGGTGTAGGAAGCAATGGAGATGTTTGCTTAGGAGATGGTTGATAAAGTGATTTAGGAACCCACATAGATTTAGTATTTTTAGTGCTTTTGCTTTGCTTGTGGGATTTTCGAATGGAATGGAAGTTTTGGATGGAAGTAGGCTTTTGGATGGATATAGGTGGTTGGGATTCTTGAGAGGTGAATAAGGATGCCTCATTTGCTTTGCTAGTTATTTTCTTAGGAACCCAAATCATTTTGCTTTTGGGCTTTGCATTTGGAGGTAAGGGTTTAGATGGCTGCTTAGATCAACTTTGCTTTGATTTTGATTCTTCATGTCCTAAGGTATGAAGACCTTTAGGATTTTTGGTAGGATTTTTAGCTTTATAAGTAGAGGCATCAAAATTTTTGCTTTTGAATCCCATGGGGTGGGTGGAGTGGATGGAATGATTAGAAGCTTTATGCTTAAACGATGTGTGCTTTTGTTGGTCATGATTAGGGATGTAAGGATACTTATGAATGATAGGTATGTTAGGTGTTGGAAGCAATGGTGGCAAGGTGGATGGAGGGATATTTGGAGTTGGTAAAAGTGGAGGCAAAGTGGATGGTGGAAGGTGTATGGTCACATGCTTTTGACATTTATAGGATGATGGAGGTGAAATGGCAACCTATGTTTTGGGTATATGATAAGGGGTGCGATGGAAAGTGGTAGGTTTAGGATGCATAAAGGGATTACCAACATCTTGGCCTTGTTTACCTTGGTGTGTGAATCCAAGGCCATATGAGTGTGGAGGAATCTTGACATGGTTTAGTTCCAAAATACCTTGTTCATAAAGGCCTAGGCCTTTACCATTGTAGTTCATATTTTGGAGGATGTGATTGACAATGGGACTAGATGTGTTTTGAACACTAGACTTGAGTTCATTATTGGATGAAGAAGGTGAAGTGGATAGAGGTTGTTTTTGTCCTAAGGAAGAACATTCATGTATAAGGGTGGTAAGATCAATATGAGATGAGGGTGGACTTGAAGTGGAATCAATGGTAGATGGGGATGAAGGATCATTAGGATCTTGATTAGCATTGTGTTCACTAAGATCCAAGTTATTTGTTTGATCTTTTATGCTTACTTGGGGGACAAGTGTCTCATAATGACAAGTGGATGTTTGCTCATTATGGATAGGGCTAGATGGCATATGACTAAGAGCAATTTGAATATCTTGCTCATGGATAGATATAGGATTATGGATAGGATCAAGGTGCTCATGGATAGCTTCTTCATAGGTATCATCTTGATCATAAAGAAGGTAAATGTTATGGATGGGTTGTATGAAAGTGTTTTGATCTTGAGTTGGACTAGGGATTAATGTTTCCACATGCTTAAGATTAAACCTTTGACATACCTCTTGGGTTTCTTGAATGGAAGTGGAAGGCTTTTGGCTAGGCTCTTGGTCAACAACATGAGAACATGATGACTCTTGACTTGGATTAATGATAGAAGGTTCTTGAATAGGCTTGATGGCTTGTAGGTCACATGATGGGCTTGAAGGGTTAAGAATGTTAAATGAGGGCTCTTGGATAGGCTCAAGAATAAGTGGACCACATGATGGGATTAAAGGATTAGACATGACCTTTGGAAGTTTTTTGGTAGGCTCATGAATGGATGTTTGACATGGAGGTAGTTTATTCCTAGCTAGTAGCCAATGGATCACATCCTTCGCAAGTGTATAAGTGGATGGGCAATATAGGGGATGGATGATAATAGTGGATGATGTTGTAGGATTAGGATTTGGATTGGATGAAGGGATAATCTTACCACAATTTATGAGGTTTATGATCAATCTCTTAAGTTTAACACAATTGGTTGTTGTATGGCCCTTATACCTATGGTATGCACAATAATGGTTTTCATTATACCTAGGGGGTTTAAGGATTGGTTCAAAAGGTTCTATCGGTGGCAGCTCAATCAAATTTGCTTGAACCAATTGTTGTACAGTTATGTCTAAGGGATCTTGTGGTGGAAGATTGGTAGAACATGAGGATGAAGGTGATGAAGGTTGGTGGACCAATGAACTAGGGGTAGGATCACATGGTGGTGTTGGGATAGGATTAGTTGGCTCATGTGTTAGCATGTGATTGGATGGTGATGGCCACTCTAGATTGGTATCTCCCTTGTCAAAGGTTATTAGATCTTGCATAGGATAACTTGGACTCATTTGATTTATATACAAGGGACCACTTGGACTTGCATGTGCTTCTTGTTGCAAAGGTGGACTTGGGTCTATCAATGGTGCTTAGTGGTCTTGTTGAAAAGGTGTACTTGGACTTGCTTGATTTATGTACAAGGGACCATTGGGACTTGGATGTTGTTCTTGTAATATCACTTGATTGCTTTGTGGATGGGCTTGGTAGTGCATTGGAATGTTAGCATGAGGGATTGGATAAGCTTGAGGTGGATGTTCATAGGTTGATGTGGCATTGACTTGGTGGATAGGTGGATTAAGTTGATAGGAAGTGGATGGATATGACATGTGGCTATGAAGTGGATTAGGTTGGTATGGAGTGGATAAGGATTGATGTACTTGTTGAGCTTGACTAGTGGCTAAAAGATGTTGGACTTGGGTTATGAGGTGTTGTAGTTGAGGTGATTGGCTTGCGTGGGGTTGAGCTCTTTAGAGGAAGAATTGTAATATTTCAATGGCATCTTGGTTTAGGGGTTGTGATCCTTGATAAAGATTTTGGAGGAATCTTTGGAATTTGATTTCTGGGTCCTCTAGTGTAAATATGTTGTCACCCAAGTGTTTGTCTTAAGTCCTTTTAGCAAGTGCTTGCCTAGGGATTTTGATGATGATGTGGCTTGTTTGGATGACTTGGCTATGTTTGGGATGAAAGTGATTGGGTTTGAATGTTATTGGAAGAATGTGTAGGATGACTTGTCTTTATGTGTTTGGGTGTTTAGAACTTGATGTGGCAATATTCAAACAAATGATTATGCATATACACACATGAATCACTCACACAAGACCCATAAGCAAGTTGTAAGTTTGGAAGAATGTGATGATAGTTAAGCAAGCACGTGAAGACACTTCAACAAGTCCTAGTCAAGGCAAGGCCACTATCACAAGGAGGTTCTAATGAAAATTCGGGGGACCGGCACCCCACTAGCATCCAACAAGCCACTTAAGACTTTAACTAACTCTACTAGGAGTTTTAATATACACAAAGGTACACCTTCTTTCGAGTTAGCACTGTAATACCAGTTAGACTTGGCTTTCGCCTTATCCTCTAATTTTTATAGCGGACCAGATGAAAGTACCACTTGAGGTCGTTCCCTTGGGGTGGATACCAAGGCAGGCCTCTCTAAGGCTAAACAAAAGCAACACAAGTAAATGTTTTTGATCTCCAAGTTTGTGTTGAGACGCGAGGAGAGAGCATACACATTTACTTGGTCACACTCGCATGGGGTTCATTAACCTTAGAAATTCAATGTGTGGAAGACAATGCAAGCACTTGTTTGTTTTAAAGCCCAAATCCAAATGTAATGAAAGACAATGGTTCATTTTAGCCTAATTTTTTTGATGTGAATTTGCAAACAATTGTTCATTTTATGCCCAAAATCCAAATGTGTTTACAAACAATGATTAGAAGATGAGAAATGAAATGATTGCACCTGGTTAATTCGCTATCCAAATTGATGTAGATGTTGATGTCAATGTTGCTCCAGCTCCTTATGATCACCTACAAAAAAAAAATGATATTATAATGCAGGCATAAAAAATAGGCTCATCAGGCAAGGAAAATTGTAATTTTAGATGCATAGCCGAATTAGATTTGATTATTTTGATACATTTTTGGTTCGAAAATTAAAAAATCAAAGAAGAGACCCCTATTAATTTTTAGAGAGCTTTCTGAAAATGTAAAGAAATCAGAAAAATTCCTTGTTTTACGCCCAGAAATGCGGATTTATGGAAACGGTATAGTCGACAAAGATCTATTTTTTTCGCATTGTAAATGAGCTCCAAATTAAATCTGTAAAACATAGACCCCCATTAGAATTTCAAGAGCTTTCCATAAATATAAATTTTTTTGAAAAATTAGCTGATTTACTCCTAAAATTACAATTTTATGAAAAAATATAAAAACGTGATAATTCTGCAAAAATCGCGGTAAACTAGAAATTTTTCTGTTGTAGCTTCCTTATATCATGGACAAACTTCTACTAAAATCTTGTAGAAAAATTCATAGCCATTTGGAAGATATGATGAAATCTTTAAAACCTAGGGTTTTGTTGAAAAAACAGCGGATCTACAAAAAAAAGTTAATTAAACCTGCAAAATTCAACAATGGGGGTTATATGAATGCAAATTTTTACTACAAAAACTTGCAAAAAAGATCAAGCGAAGTGAGTCCCACCAGGCGTGCCAAATGTAGTTAGGGTAAAATTGCAAATAGGATAAATGAAGAATCAACAATGATAAAACCCTAGCAATGCACAATGAAGCACAAGACAACATGAAAATCAAAATAACAAATGTAAATGCAAACCGATCTCTACGCTATGCTTGATTTATCTCCATTGCTCTTCTCCACCTCGCATGAGCATGCAAGATTTTGAAGGATTATTGTTGGAGGAATGTTAGGTGCTCACTTCTGCAGCATAATATTAAGATGAAGATGATAGAATGAATGATAGATGAAGGATGCAAAGGCTCTAATGATATTTCGACAACATGTGGATACTTGAGGATCAATGCATGCTAATGGCGTGTGAGGGGTTTGATTTATAAGAAAGGCTTGGATCAAATGGATGGTTGAGATTAAAAAGCTAATTGATTGATGTGGACAGCTAGGATTGATTCGGTTATCCCACTCTTCAAGGGAGTTGTAGTCATTTGACAAGTGTCAAGGAGAATAGGGCTCATGTGTGCTTGTGTACATAAAAAGTACTACATGTGAAAGATATTAAATAAAGTATGTAGTACCACTTATCTTTTTTAAATGAAAGAGGCACACATGTCGGCTAAATGATAAGATAAATTAATTAAATAAATAAAATTTATTTAATTAATTGGAAATTCGGCTTATAATGAGAATTTAATTCAAATAAAATATTTGAATTAGTTGGGATATGAGTTGGATATTAATTAAATAAATAAAATTTATTTAATTAATTGGATAGTGGGGAACTTAATTTAAATAAAATATTTGAATTAGTTGGGATATGAGTTGGATATTAATTAAATAAATAAAATTTATTTAATTAATTGGATAGTGGGATTAGGATATGACTGGGAAATTAATTAAATAAATAAAATTTATTTAATTAATTGGCTAAGTAGGATAAGGATATGGTTGGGATATTAATTAAATAAATAAAATTTATTTAATTAATTGGCTAATGGATAAATGGGATTAAGAGTGGGATTTAGGACAAAATGCTACATGATGTCTAAGTGATGTATTTGACTAGGTGTTGCTAGACATGAACAAAGTTGAGACAAATTTGGGTGTCTACAGGTTTTAGTCTTGGAATTGAAGGCTCTTATTGTTATAGATATTGTGACCTAGGATCTATTAAAAATAATATTGATACAATCACACAAGCATGCTTCTATAGTCTTATGAATATGTAATGGAAAAGTTAGCAGTTGTTAAACCCTGAACATACTATCATTATTAATAATTAGGGTTAAAGATGATTTTTTCTTGAAGAATCTGATACTTCTTTGTATGCTTTGGTTATAAGAGGAGGTGACCCATGGATCATCCTAATCTTCCTTAATGTTAAGGTTTTTGTCCTCAAAGCTTATTGTTGATGTGAGATGAAGACTTCAAGAGGTCATAATTTTGCTTCATGATCCTGAATATTAATGATCCTGATTAGCTTCCTTGACTCTCTTTCCTTGAGAGGGAGATAGAGATGATCCCAAAACTATATCTTTAGATCTCTTGATAAAAAGAAACAAATTCCTATGGTGCTTGCTAACAATATTCAAGAAAGGACATGGTGACAAATACACTAAGAGCCTATTGTTATTAGATGACTTGCAAGCAAATAGAACTAGATTACTTTATAACACTTGTGGGAAGAGAAGAAGCTTTATATTTATTGTGAAAATAGAATCTAGTAGGCCATAAATAGTGGTTTCCAGAGGAAGAGAGATTTTTCCTTATGTGTCACATGGTTCTTAATGGACCTTACAAACAAGGATTAAACTATCTTAGTGAACTATTGAACCTCATGGACCTAATTGCTTAATGCATTTATTCTTACATAAGGATCTGTGAGGAATTGCTACATATGATTTGCATACTTCCTAGGAGAGTTTATGCATTCTCAGTGAGGAGTGGATGCCTTGGGACTTGTGCCTTGGCTATTTAGGTGAAGGGGAAGTTTCTTCATGAAGATATGCTAAGATGTGTTACATTAACATTGGAAAATGTGTTCTTTTCCTTTAAGAATGAAGATGAGATAAGGAGAAGGCCTTTCAATGATGGAGTTCCTAGTTACAAACATTTAATAGTTAGGATAAAGGTGCCATAAGCCTTGTAATTCCTATGTAATTTATTATTCCTATTTGTAAATCACCTATAAGGGATGAAAGGTTTCACCAAGTAGTGATTTTGCTTTAGTTGCATGTTTGATCCCAATACGTGACAGATGTTGGTTATGGAGCATATTTGTTCTAGCCACATTATTGAAAGGAAGCTAGGTGTGCGGAAATCACTTCCTACACTAATCTAATAAGGAGAGATGAGTGCAAATTCATTTTAATCTTTATAGTTACAACAATGTTAACCCAACAACAGAGATATTGTAGCAAACACATACACAAGAATGTAAGACAGAAGAAGAGGGGGACAAGATATACGTGGGGAAAACCCTTACAGGTGAAAAACCCCACACTCTAAAACATAACTCAAATGTGTTATCTAAACAATGAAGTTTACAATACAGTTACAGAGCCAATGCTCTTGCAAGAGTCTTCAACACTCGTATTTGGAGACAATCCGGCAGCATAACAATACCTGTCAATCACATAATACATCTCCTCTCCAAAGCACCTGTTTATATAGAAAATACAAAGCAAAATGGCTCTAACTTGGGATGGGCGTCCAACATGGCCTCATGGCCCAAAACCTACACCTATGGACACTTGTCCAACACTTTAAGATGTTCCTAAAACTTTTCAATTCACCCGATCCCAAAGAGGTTGCCTATTCCCAAGTTGGGCAATGACAGATACTCTTACGACACTTACAACCGTCATAGAATTTGTCATAGCTGTCATATCTTACAGCTGTAAGAGAATCTATCATATGCAGGCTATAAATAGTATATTCTCTTACAACATGTCATAACCCTCCTTGGGGTGCCCAAAGATGCCTTTTTCCAAGATGCTTCTCGACACATGTCTTCACCTGTCATATAATCTTCCATTTATGACTCTTACGCGTCATAGATTTGTCATAGGAATCTGTCATGACCGTTTCGGTCAATATTCCCTTACACACTATACAAGATGCCGACACATGGCAAAATATTCCTACCACTAAGTGGGATGCCTATCTCCTCATGTGAGGACAAATTTACATGTGGTCATCTTCCATGTAGGATGACACATCACTGTGCCAACTCCCACAAGATGACACCATAGGATTTGCATCCTAATTACACAATAGGCAATAAATAAATAAATATAATGAAATAATACAAGGACTTACCAAGGTTGAGACACCTTAATTCCCAACATTCTCCCACTTGTCAAACATCTTGTAAGAGCCAATGGAAATAACAGGATTTAACTGCTATAGGCCGAGAGGCCCATAGACTCCGAACACCATCTGAACTTCTCTATGCCCACTGGTTTCGTTAATGTATCCGCAACATTCTTCAAAGTGTCTACCTTCTCCAAATTCACCTTCCCATCCTCAACCATGTCTCGTATGAAGTGAAACTGTACATCAATATGTTTTGTTCTGGTATGGAAAGTTGGATTCTTTGCTAGGCAAATCGCACTCGGACTATCACAATAAATCTTAATCTGTCCTACATCAACACCAATATCTGAACACAATCTCTTAAGCCAAATGGCTTCCTTACAAGCATGAGTTGCTGCCATATACTCAGCTTCTGTCATGGACAAAGAAACCATAGGTTGTCGCTTACTCATCCAAATAATTGTACCACCAAACATAGTGAACACATAAGCACTGGTGGATCTCCCGCTGTCAATGTCACCTGCCCAATCAGAATCCACGAATCCATAAATACAAACTGAATGCGAAGGTCCTATAGTATTACCATGATAACATATGGAATACTTGGAAGTACCCCTCAAGTATTTGAACACTCGCTTAACTGCATCCCAATGTACCCATCCAGGATTAGCCATAAATCGACTAAGGACTCCCACTGTTTGGGTAATGTCTGGTCTTGTGCAAACCATAGCATACATCAAACTGCCAACAACACTAGTATAAGGTACTCTGCTCATATCCTCCACCTCACCAGGAGATTTTGGACAATCATTAACAAACAACTTTGTCCCCAATGAAACAGGAACACACAATGGTCTACAATCTGCCATGCTGAACCTATCCAACATGGTCTTCACATACTTACTCTGGCTTAACCAAAGTTTTCTATTTTCTCTGTCTCTTCTGATTTCCATTCCCAAAATGTACCTGGCTACCCCTAAATTTCTCATCTCAAACTGTGCTGACAACTGAAACTTCAAATCATAAATCACATTCTTACCATTCCCAATCAAAAACATATCATCAACATACAATAAAATAATGAGAATGCGATCATTGTCAAATTTATAATACACACAATGATCTGATTTTGATCTCAGAAATCCAACTGACAACACAAAGGCATCAAATTTCAAGTACCACATCCTAGGAGACTGCTTCAAACCATACAAAGACTTTTTCAACTTGCAAGCCAAATTTTCTTTACCTTTCTCTATGTAATGCTCTGGCTATGACATGTAAATCTCTTCCTCCAAATCACCATGAAGGAATGCTGTCTTCACATCCATCTGCTCAACCAGTCATAAGTTGCTTCAAGAGATAACAGGAACTGAATAGATGTCATCTTTGCAACGGGAGAGAAAATTTCACCATAATCAATTCCCTCCACTTGTGAATACCCCTTTGCAACCAGTCTGGCCTTGTACTTTTCAACACTGCCATCTGCACCAAATTTCTTCTTGAACACCCATTTACATCCAACAGGTTTCCATCCTTCAGGCAAAGGCACCAAGTCCCATGTTTTATTCTTTTCCAAAGAAACCATCTCATCTTCCATGGCCTCCTTCCAGGAACCTACATCTTTCATGCCCATAGCCTCTGTCACAGTCCTAGTCTCATCAGTGTTAGTAAGCAAGGAAAAAGCACAACTAGAATCAAGCAATGAATAACCAAACCTATCAGGTTGCTTCCTTATTCATGTAGACCTCCTCAATGATTGAGGTTGAGGTTCTTCTTCTTCTTTTGAACTTTCAGAGCTGCTAGAGCTCTCCTCATCATCAGGTCTCACAAGGTCTGTTGGTTCAGTCTTCTCAGGGGTAGAAGGAAATTGAACCACATCTTCTTTCTTTTCTGTCTGTTCTGGCTGTAAAACAATGGAAGAAGGTGTTATCTCTCTAAAGATAACACTTCTACTATACAACACTTTTTCAACCACATGATCCCAAAGCTTGTATCCTTTCACACCGACACCATAGCCAATGAAGATACACTTAACAACCTTGTTCTCCAATTTAGACCATTTCTCCCTAGGCACATGTGCATATGCCTCACAACCAAAAACACGAAGATGTCTAACTGAAGGTTTCTTACCAGACCACACCTCCATAGGTGTTTTACCAACAAGAGATGATGTAGGAGACCTGTTTACCAGGTAGCAAGCAGTGGCTATAGCTTCAGCCCAAAACTTTTGTTCGAGGCTTGCTCCACTAAGCATACTCCTAACCCTCTCCATCAGTTTCCTGTTCATCCTCTCTGCAACTCCATTTTGCTACGGGATGTATGGAGTTGTCTTATGGCTTTCAATCCCTTGCTCTTTACAGAACTTATCAAACTCTGTCAAACAAAACTCACCACTATTATCAACTCTCAGACACTTAATCTTTTTACTAGTCTGATTTTCAGCAAAAGATTTAAAATCTTTAAATAGACTAAAGACTTCAGTCTTGCTTCTGATAAAATAAACCCATGTCCTTCTACTGTAATCATCCATGAAAGATACAAAGTATACAGATTTAGAAATGGAAGGAACATTAACAGGACCAAACACATCAGAATGAATAAGATCCAATACACCAAAAGACTTGTGAGAACTAGAGTAAAACTAAACACGGTTTTGTTTTCCATATACACAATGTTTGCAAAAGTCAAACTCGAGATTACAATCATTTAACCTCTCAATGAGGTTTTTATTTTTTAGGGTTCTAAGACCCTTCTCACCAATGTGGCCATATCTCAAATGCCATAATAGTCTTTTCAGCAGGAAGTTTAACTTCCAAAGCATGTGCACTACCATCAAAATGTGTTACAACAGATTTCTTCACTGCTCATTCAGATGGTGGGGATGAAATGACTATAGCTCTTTTCTTTGAGTTAGAAGAACTATTGTACTATGAAGTGCATGCCTCCAGCTGAAATAGAGTACCTCCCTGAGTACCCTTTGCAAGCACCATAGATCCTCTAGTCATCTTGCATCCATCCTTCAAAAAGACAACCTACACACCTGCATCATTCAACATACTTACAGAAAGAAGGTTCCGTGCCAAGCCTGGGATGTGCATAACCCCAGTGATCCCCTTCACTCGTCCATCAGGGAATCGGATTTAGACTCTTCCACGACCAACAATCTTTAGATGAGAATCATCACCCAGGTACACTCTTCCACCATCAAACTCTTCATACTTCATGAACCAGCTTTGATGAGAGGTCATGTGGAATGATGCACCAGAATCTATCAACCACACATCATCAAACGCATGGGTGGCTAGGGCTACGATGAAGGCATCACCACCATCTTGTGACTTGTCAAAATCTGAATCTGGGGCATTCTTATTTTTTTTTTTCTTTTCCTCTTTGCATTCCTTTTGGAAATGCCCAGATTTACCATAGTTCCAACAGAGAGCCTTGGACTTTCCAGGAGATTTGGATCTCCCACAGGATTTGGATCTACCCTTCTCAGCTTTCTTGTCCTTCTTCTTCCCTTTCTCCTTGGGTCTTCCATGAACTGCAAGAGCCTCTTTGGCTGCCTCAGAAGACTTTCTCTACATCTCTTCATATAATAGCAAAGATACCACTTCATCCATTTTGAATGTGGATGTGGTTCTTCCAATAGCCATCACAAGATGATCCCATGAGTCTAGAAAAGAACAAAGCAAGGTCATGCAACGATCCTCCTCCTTCATCTTCACACCAACGGATGTCAATTGTGCAACTAACATGTTGAAAGCATTTAGGTGATCTACAACTGATCCTCCATCCTCCATCCTCAGAGAATACAACTTCTTTCTTAGAAAAAGTTTGTTCACCAAGGATTTGGCCTGATAAACATCTCCCAACTTCTTCCAAAGATCTTTTGTTCTCTTCTTCTCATGGACATTTAACAGGATAGAATCAACTAGACTGAGTCTTATGAGACCCTTAGCCTTCTGATCTTTGAGATCCCAATCTTCTTGTGTCATTGTGGTTGGTTTTACACTGAATACAATTTCCCATAGGTCATGATCAACAAGCATGTCTTCCATCTTAAGTTTCCATAACTCAAAATTTGTGCCATTGAATTTCTCCACCTCTAATCTTCCAGATGTGCCTGTCATCTCTTTCCTACAACAAGATTACAGAATGCTCTGCACAAAGCTCCCACTCAACCTAAGATTAGCTCAAAAAACCCCTACCCAACAACTAGGACCAAAGGTGATCAAGCTATGATACCAACTGAAAGGAAGCTAGGTGTGCGGAAATTGCTTCCTATACTAATCTAATGAGGAGAGATGAGTGCAAATTCATTTTAATCTTTACAATTACAAAAATGTTAACCAAACAACAGAGATATTGCAGAAAACACATACACAAGAATGTAAGACAGAAGAAGAGGGAGACATAAAATACATGGGGAAAACCCTTACGGGTGAAAAACCCCACACTCCAAAACACAACTCAAATGTATTATCTAAACAATGAGGTTTACAATACAGTTACAGAGCCAATGATCTTGCAAGAGTCTTCAACACTCATATCTAGAGACAATCCGGCAGTATAACAATACATGTCAATCACATAACACGTCTTCTCTCCAAAGCACCTATTTATATAGAAAATACAAGGCAAAAATGGCTCTAACTTGGGATGGGCATCCAACATGGCCTCATGGCCCAAAACCCACACCTATGGACACTTGTCCAACACTATAAGATGTTCTTGACACTTGTCAAGTCATCCCATCCCAAAGAGGTCGCCTATTCCCAAGTTGGGCAATGAGAGATACTCTTATGACACTTACAATCGTCATAGTTGTCATATCTTACAGCTGTAAGAAAATCTGTCATACACAGGCTATAAATAGCATATTCTCTTACAACATGTCATAACCCTCCTTGGGGTGCCCAAATATGCCTTTTTCCAAGATGCTTCTCGACACATGTCTTCACCTATCATAGAATCTTCCATTTATGACTCTTATGCATCATAGATTTGTCATAGGAATTTGTCATGACCATTTCGGTCAATATTCCCTTACACACTATACAAGATGCCGACACATGGCAAAATATTCCTACCACTAAGTGGGATGCCTATCTCCTCATGTGAGAACAAATTTACATGTGGTCATCTTCCATGTAGGATGACACATCACCGTGCCAACTCCCACAAGATGACACCATAGGATTTGCATCCTAATTACACAATAGGCAATAAATAAATAAATACAAGGAATTACCAAGGTTGAGACACCTTAATTCCCAACATATATATATATATATATATATATATATATTCATTGTAAATCTAGACCGTTCATTATTATATATATATATATATTCATTGTAAATCTAGACCGTTCATCATTAGGTCACAGATCTGATAGTAGAGGTTATGTTGGATTTTCTTTCCCTAGAAGGAAACCCCTTTATGAGGATATTTTATTATGGTTGTGAATGAGTAAAGATTTGAGACTAGAAAAATAGGAATTGTTGGATTGAAGACTGAAGAGGAGATTGATAGTGTTGTATTGTAAACTCTATTGAAGTTAATATAGACTAGTGCATCTCTTATTGTGTGGAGTTTTTTCTTGAAAGGGTTTCTCCACGTAAACACTATGTTATGTGTTTGACCTTTTGTTCATTTATTTCTTTATGTTGATTTCATATTATCTCTAGTTTGGTTTTGCACAGTTAAATATCTATATTACAATTGTAATCAGATTTTCATTGATAGTTATTTACCTTCATTTCGAACATAAATGTGCTATATTTTAGACCTTTGGATAAATTTGATCAGAACCTTTGATGTAAAATCTAAATTTAATGATTTGGCCAAGTAGTTATGGTTATAAATCAACCTATTTTGGGGTTTTCTCATTAAATAGATAGGATAAAGACTCTGTGGGGGGTTGGGGACTTGATTTTTCAATAAAATTTTAGAGTTTTTACGGTTATTGTTAGTTTTTTGAGTTCTTGAAATTGATGTGCTATTCTATTTTGGACTAATTTTATGTAATTCACCTAAGATAGATAGAATCCTATAAGTGTTTAATGATAAATCAATTGAATTGTGGACTTTGGGAGGCTATGTATGAGATCTACATGTGGAATACAATGATTTTATGCATCTTTTCTTACTTTTCTTAACTCTTTAGACATGTACACATTTTTGTGTTATTGATTGGGTGAAATACCTATCAATAAAAGCTAGTTACCTAGGGTTTTGTTATCATGACAAGCCAAAATTTTGTTCTTTGCAAAATAGACTCACTTTTTTCTCCTTGGCCCTATTTCTTTTATAATATTTTAACAATTTGTTAGATTAGGATTAAATTTAGTAGTGATTTGTGATCTAGAGTTGAAAAGTAAATTGTTATCTAATTACAAGCCTTGATTCATTATTGATCTAAATTATTGTTTATTTATGAATACAACTATTACATAGGAAAAGAGATTCAATCAATTATGCACTAGCTAGACCAATCTTTCCTATCCAACATTAGAACACAAGTCGATCAAGACTTATACACTTGGATACAGTCCTCAAGGGAGAGCCAAGTTGTATGGGGCTTGGTTCTTTCTATTGTAATAGATGAGATTGACTTGAGAGTAGTAAGATCTAGGGTTTTCTACAATGAAGTATGCTAAAATAGGACTTACTGACCTATCGAGGCTGAAAATCAAGAAATTGGGAGCTAAACTGAGCAGTACAGAGCTGTCGAAGGCTAATTTTTGAGCCCGCCCAATAGAGTTGAGGCTGACAAGATGCATCACATAAGTCATAAGGCCAACATTAAGATATGAGTTGTCAAGGCCAAATTTCTAGGACTTTAGCATTGAGCACCCTAGTCCTGGTAATTTGGGTTATCCAAATGCCAGATGACAAAGGATCAAGCCTTGATTCTCATAGAAGTGTTGGAAATTACATAGTGTAAACAGAGATGATTATATAAGCCACAACGGGTGCCAAATGTAGTGTGAAATTGCAAGAGGTATCAATTTTCAACAATACATTAAGCCCCCACTTTAGTGAGGGTATGAACTTACACTCATATGCTCACTAAAGTATGGAGAAGATAAAATCTCTTTGCCAAGATGGTGAAGCCATAGAATTTCAGTAAGTTGGGAATTGTGCTAGCTCCCAAGCTTAGGATCCTACAAGTCTACAAAGCTTAGATAAAAGAGGTTATAAATACACAAACACACAACATAGATAATAAAACACACACAAAGTACACATGGAGTATACACAAAGCATTCATGGAAAACATAAATCATACACATGGAAAACACGAAGCATACACATGGAAATCACGAAGAAAACACATGGAAAACATGAAGTAGACATCGAAGACACAGTGCATACATGGAAGACACAAAGTGTACATATGAAAACATGAAGTACACATAGAGCATATATGAACCATACATAGAGCATAGAGCATGGAGTATACATGGAAGACGAGCACACATAAGTAAACGAAAAAAAAAACTTTTAGTCAACAAAGTAAGGAGACCTAGATTGAAAGGATGTATCGATACCTTGTATCATCCCCAAAAGAAAACCAAAGTAGAGGAATTCTAAAAAGGAGATAGAAGAATGTAACAAGCTGATCGATTGCTACAAGGAGAGAAAACAAACAAATAGACAAGGAGCAATCAAATGAAGAGGAGTACATGACTTTGGCACTAGCTTGCTCTATCGCTAGGGGTCATGTAAATAAATATACCCTCATGGATCATGAGCTATAAAATTGTGTTATGCTAGGTGACCATGAGTTAAGGTCATATGAAGCGTACAAGCTAGCAAGTTGCATTATTCTAGGTGGATCATAGACTAAAAAGATCACAGGCTAGCAAGTTGCATTATGTTAGGTGATCGTATATTACCAATACCTCAGGGAGCATAAATAAACAACACCTCAGAGAGCGTAGCGCCTCAAGGAGTCAAAAATAAGTAATGCCTCAAGGAGTGTATTGATAACCATGCCTTAGGGGGTGCTATGAAAAACACCACCACGGGGGGTACATCAATAAGCTAACGCTTAAGAGGAATGAATAAGGGTACATATAGGGATTCACAAGTGAATAGGGAATGTATATGCCCCCCTTAAAATGTTTTCATGTATAGTATGAAAATGTTTTCATGTATAGTATGAAAATGTTTTAAGGTAAAGAATAGGGGAAAGTGTAAGAAGAGGGGAGATCTTTGAAAAGAATGCCTACCCCTTTAATAGGTTGTCCTTCTTCCCCCTAGAGTATGGATGAGGACAACCATGAAAGAGAAAAGTTGTGTTATTAGAAGGAAAGAAATGAGATTGCATCACCATGCATAGAAATAAGCTAGTAAGAAAAAGCTACAATTACTATGTCAATAGTTAAGTGATTAACAAAGTCTACATCACAAGAAGAGGAAGAGAGATCTTCAATGGTAAAGCATGAAGCATGAATTAAAGTAAAATTTATAGTAGGGTCACCATCAATGGATGAAAACAACTTCTTAATGCCAAAAGGAGAGAAGTGTAGCATCACAATTGAGGTGAGTAATGTGAAGTGTGAAAGAAGTATGAAGAAGAGAATTATATTGGTAATGAATAGTGGTGGAGTCTATCACAATGTGATGGCAGAGATGCACGATGCTATAACAAAGGAGACTAAATCATGATGATGTAGAGAGAAGAATGTTATTTGAAGAAAGAAGAGGTGCTACAATAGAAAGAGAGGTGCGAGCACATGTGTCAAGAAGGTATTGAATTTTGTCATACAAGGGTCGACATTCACTAGTGGAATGGCCAAGCACTCGATGATATGCACAAAAAGGAAGTGTGTGATTGATTGTTTTGTGGAAAATTTTTGCGTGTTGGAGGAGGAAGAGTGATCAAGTGGTCTTTAAGTAGACTTAGAAAAACACACTCTTGTTGTGATAGAAGAGAAGAAGCGGGTGGAGTAGGAAGCAACCCTTTCTCTTGTGGAGAAAGGTCTGATTTTTGAAGAGGAGCCATGGAGGCATTAGACAATGGTGGTGGGGATGTAGACACAGGATAAGGTCATAAACCTAAACCTACTTCAGAAAAGTACAGTGATGGTTTCATACGAATCTTAACTCCTTGTTCCAAGTGCCCTAAGACATTTCCATTGTATCCATGTTTAGAAAGAATTTTGAATCCAGGCCCATAACATGTCTCAAAATGAGATAGAGGAGGAGAGGTGACATTATGAGCTTTGTCAAAATGAAAAGTATGATCACAAGTTGAAAAAGAAGTAGTAGCAAAATTGGTATGAAGAGGGGGATCGATCCTTTTGCAAAAATGTGGATCCTGTTGCAAGTATGGGCCTAACCGGTGTTGCATTGATGATAAGGATTGGATGAGCTATGTGTTGAGGATATCGAGAAAATTAGTCCTAATCAAGAACAGAGAGGATCAGTGGAGACAGTGAGGTAAACATCCCAGCTAAGATGAAGATCAGAGGATGCGCTTCAAAGGGTTTGCAGATATGTGTCTTAATATGATCCAATAAATATTTTAGAGGTCCGCATGAAGATCTTAAGAAGTTATGGCCACTTAAGTAAAACTGGTTCCGGTAGGTGTTCAGAGGTGAGAGAGTGTCACAGATATGTCTGGTAAGATCCGGAAGTACAATATCTTGTTCTACGGATTCTGTGGAGTGTTTAGGAAGCTAATGTGAATTGACAACTCAATTGGTTCATGGTCTGGAGGTCCGCAAGCATCTATTCCAATATGACAGTGATGATAGACTGTGTTCTTGAGGTTCCAGTTGAAAGAGAGAATGATTTCAGTGAACAAAAGTAGTGTGGATGTTCTTGGTGATTCAGGCAAGCTTGTGGAGGTCTTTGGATTGTGTCCAGTTCGTGTTGGTGGTCCTCATTGAAGATTGAGCTCGTAATTGAAGAATTACTTTCGAATGATGGTGTTCTTCCTAAGTCTCACCGACCGGATGGGTTACACTTCCTGCAGATGATCTTGAAGATGTTATGTGAAGAATGGCATGTTCCTAAAGAAAGATTGAAGACTCAGATCTGGGTGGCCGACAGTGTGTTGATCCGCGTGAAGTCTTTTTGTAATTAGTCATATTGTATTTATGTATTTGCTTTGTAATGTTTGTCAACTTGGATGATTAACCCTAAGATGATGTCTTGTATAAATAAGGAGTTGTAAAGTCATTTCAAGTGGATGTTGAGATGAGAGTGTGGTAGAGTGGAGCAAAGCGAAAAAGGCAGAGCAGAAGTATTGAGCTTAAATGGAACTGACTCAAGCATGGTGAAGATGCTATTCTTCAGTTCAAGTATGTAATACTTATTATTCTATAGACAGTGTGTCTCTTGTAGGCAGTGGGCCTCTTGTGAGCAGTGTGCTCGGCAATGAACCCTAATTGGCATGTGCCATTTTGCTCTTTCTATTCTTCTAATAGGGAATACAATCTTGGGTTAGTCACCCTATGGCTTTTCCCTTAACAAAGTTTTCCACATCAAAAATCTTGGTGTCGTATGTGTTTATGCTCTTGAATTATTGCATTATGTTTCCATGATTGATTTATCATTATGCTACTAAATTAAGTAAAGGATTTAAGTGATTAATTGGAAGAAAATTTTGGACAACTGATTCACCCCCCCTCTCAGTTGTCTGTCCTAAATCTAACAATTGGTATCAGAGCCAAGTTCCTCTAAAAGGAGCTTAACCACTTGAGGAGATCTAGGATGTCGTCCTATAAGAAGGATAGTCTGAGGTTTGATGGAACCAATTTCACTCTTTGGAAAAGTTGCATGGAATGCCACTTGCAATGTATGGGAATGCAGTATTGGATCATGGATTTAAAGAAATATGATCCTCTACAGACTAAAGAAGCTCTTCTAAGTGCCTTATCTGATTCAGAGCTAACAAATGTTATTGATCTAAAAACTGCATATGAGATTTGGCAAAAACTAGAACTTCTGCATGAAGGAGACAAGTATGTTAAATGTGCCAAGCTATAGAGTCTAAAAGGAAAATTTGAAAACTTGAAGATGAGAGAAGATGAAAATATCACTTCATTTATGCCAAGAGTAAATGAGCTTGTTTGTGGGATTAAATGTGCTAGTGGAATCTTGGACGAAGATGAGATTGTTGGCAAAGTTCTCAGATCTCTTCCTGATTCTTACAAATATAAGGTTGTTGCTATTGAAGAATTCAGATCCTTCTTAGGTATCACCAGAGATCAATTAGTTGGTAAATTAGTTGCATTTGAACTGACCAAGTTTGGAGATGCACCCCCTAAGACTGAATCTGCATTCAAAGCTAGTGCCTCTGTAAAAGGAAAACAAAAGTCTGATCGGGGAGAGAACTCTTCAAGAAAACTATCATGGTATGAAAAAGAAAGAAAAGACCTGGAAGAGGATGAAGTAGAAGATGCTCAACTTGAAGCCCTTATTGCAAAAAGACTACCAAGAGGATCCGGTAAGTATGAGGGGAAATTGCCTTTTAAGTGTTTCAACTGCAATAAGATTGGTCATTTTGCCTCAAGGTGTCTAGTAAGATTTTCAAGGCCAAATTCTAACAGATCAAGGTTCCAAAAGAATTGTTACTATGTTCATGAAGATGATGATACGAAGGAGTAACAGATGATGAATCAGAGACAGGAAACAAATCCGGAAGTGATTGGGTGTTTATTTCCATCAAGGAAGAAGATCCAATGCCCTCTGAATCTATCAATCATAAAATTGTAGAAAGAGCTCTGGCTACCCAAGTTGAAGAAAAGGATGATTGGGTCATTGACAGTGGATGCTCTCACCATATGACAGGTGACAAAAATAAGTTCATAGATTTGGAAAGGTATGAAGGAGGAGTAGTAAAGTTTGGTGATAATTCTACTGGCAGAATCAAAGGTAGAGGAACCATTTCTTTTGATGGAAAGAACAAAACCAGTAATGTACTGTATGTTGAAGGTCTAAAGTACAATCTTCTCAGTGTTGGTCAGTTAGTAGACAAAGACTATGATCTCTGATTCAAGAATAGAAAATGCAAGATCTTTACAAAAGGTAATATCTTTCACTTGGTTGGTGCTGGTAAAAGTTGTCTATTTGTTCAAATTGATCAGAGTTGGTTATGGCATAGGAGAATGTGTCTTGTGAATTTTGATAATATCATCAAGAAAAGCAACACTCAAGCTGTAAGAGATCTTCTAAGATTGGTAAAACCTACCAATAGTTTGTGCAAAGAATGTCAGTTGGGTAAACAAAGAAGAATCTCATTCAAAACAAGGAACAATCTTCTACCAGATTATTGGACCTAGTTCATACTGATCTATGTGGTCCGGCAAGAATCAGGAGTATGCAAGGTGATAGATACTTCATGTTATTAATTGATGATCATTCCCAGATGATGTGGGTGACTTTTCTGAAAGAGAAATCAGAAGCTCTTGAGAAATTCAAAATATTCAAGGCTATGGTAGAAAATGAAACTAGATTAAAATTAAAATGTCTGAGGTCTGACAGAGGTGGAGAATTCACATCTGGTGAGTTCATAGAATTCTGTGAGAAACATTGTATAAAAAGATAGGTGTCTGCTCCTAGGACTCCACAGCAGAATGGAGTAGTGGAGAGAAAGAACCGGACCATCCAAGAAGCATCTAGAACCATGATGATGGAAGAAAATGTTCCTCAAATCTATTGGAGAGAAGTTGTAAGCACTGCAATCTATACTCTCAATCAAATACAAATCAGAAGCAATACCGGTAAGACGCCTTATGAACTTTGGTTTGGCATCACTCCCACTGTGAGGTATTTTAGAGTCTTTGGTAGCAAATGTTACATTAAAAGAGATGAAGATCTAGGAAAATTTGATGCTAGAAGTGATGAAGGAATATTCTTGGGTTACTCTACTCAAAGCAAAGCATACTGGTGTTATAACAAGAGATTAAAGAAGATTGTGGAAAGTACAAATGTGAAGGTTGATGAAGGTATTGAAAAACCCTCAAGGTTTTATGAATATGATGAAGATGATCAAAATGATGTCTTTGTTCAAGAAGTCAAAGCTCCCTCTGAAATTTAGATTCAGACTGATCTGGTAAATTAGGAAGAAGAGATAAGTTTGAATGAACCTGTTCAAGAATCAGAAGTACAAGAAACTCCCAAAGTTCCCAGGTATGTAAGATTGAATCACTCTGAAGATTAGATCATAGGTGATAAAATAAAAGGTGTACAAACAAGAAGAAGGATTGCTCAAGATTCAGAAGAGTATTGTCTGATTTCAAAGATTGAACCTAAGACAGTGAATGAAGTTTGCAATGATGATAACTAGACTAAAGCAATGGAGGAAGAGCTGATGCAAATTGAGAAAAATCACACTTGGGATCTTGTTCCCAGACCTAAAAATAAGAATGTGATTGGAACCAAATGGGTCTTCTAGAATAAACTAAATGAAGATGGTGAAGTAGTCAGAAATAAAGCCAGATTGGTCTGCAAGGGTTACTCCCAATTAGAAGGAGTTGATTTTGAAGAAACTTTTACTCTGGTGGCAAGAATTGAAGCAGTCAGATTATTTCTTATTTTTTTTGCCTTCAAGGATTTCAAAGTATATCAGATGGATGTCAAATCTGCCTTCCTAAATGGTGACTTGGAAGAAGAAGTTTACATTGAGCAACCGGATGGATTTCAATTGTCTGATCATGGTGATATGGTCTTCAAGTTGAAGAAAGCACTGTATGGACTCAAGCAAGCTCCAAGAGCCTGGTATGAAAGATTAGATAAGCACCTTTTGAAGATTAGTTTCAACAAAGGTACTGCTGACAGTAATTTGTATTTTAAAATTGATCATGAAAATATCTTGATTGTTGAAGTGTTTGTTGATGATATCATTTTTGGAGGAAGAGATAGTATGTGCAAAACCTTTGCAAATCAAAGGAAAAGTGAATTTGAGATGTCCATGTTTGGGGAAATGAATTTCTTCTTGGGTTTGCAAATCACTCAAACAAAGAAAGGAATCTTCATTTCTCAGACCAAATATGTGAAAGAATTGTTGAAGAAATTTGGGATGGAAGACTCAAAACCAATGAATACTCCCATGGCAACTAGATGTAAACTGAGCAAAGATGATGACTCTCCTAAGGCTGATCAGAAAAAGTACAGGTCAATGATTGGAGGACTATTATATCTCACTCAAACTAGACCTGACATTATGAATGTTGTTGGTCTTGTTGCTAGATTCCAAGCTGATCCTAGAGAATCTCATGTCATGGCAATCAAGAGGATTTTTAGATATCTAAAAGGGACAGTTAAGTATGGATTGTGGTATCCCAAAGATCATGATTTCTCTCTTCATGCATATACAGATGCAGATTGGGCAGGAGATGTGGATGACCGGAAGAGTACTAGTGGTGGAGCATTCTTTTTAGGGAAGAGATTGGTTTCTTGGCTGAGCAAGAAATAAGAGGCAATATCTCAGTCCACTACAGAAGTAGAATATATTGTAGCAGAAGGTAGTTGCACTCAAGTATTGTGGATGAAGTAAATGCTAAGAGATATCAGAGTGGAGTATGAAGAACCTATCACAATCTTCTGTGATAATTCAAGTGCAATTAACATATCAAAAAATCTGGTGTTGCACTTAAAGAGCAAACATATATCCATCAAGTTTCACTTTTTGAGAGAGCAAGTGAACAAGAATGAAGTCAGATTGGAGTTTGTGCCTTCCAAGGATCAGATTACAGATATTTTTACTAAACCTCTACCTAAGGACTCTTTTGAGTATCTCAGGGAGAAGTTAGGGGTTATTGCCCCTCCGGTTCTGAATTAAGGTGCACTGATGTGCATCAGTCTGGTGGATCTCACAGTCATACCCTATGGTCCAGATTGATGTTTGGGAAGCTGTTACTTAGGGGGGAACAGCTAGTATAATTCTGAAATAATGCAAGTATGTGCCCTTTGCCATTGATGTCAAAGGGGGAGAGAAGACATGTGAAAAACAAGTAGTTGCTAATCAAAGGGGGAACGGTAAAGGAAAAAAAGACATGTGAATGGTTGTTGTTGATAGGGGGAGTTATGTCAGTAATCACATCATATGTTGCCATTAATGACAAAGGGGGAGATTGTTGCAAGTATGGGGCTAACCGATGTTGTCATTGATGTCAACATATTCTTGTTGCATTAATGATAAGGATTGGATGAGCTGTGTGCTGAGGATATTGAGAAAATTAGTCTCAATCAGGAACAGTGAAGAACAGTGATGACAGTAAGGTAAAAATCTAAGATAGGGTAAGGATCAGAGGATGTGGTTTAAAGGTTTTGTAGATATGTGTCTTAAGGTGGTCCAGTAGAGATTTTAGAGGTCCGCATGAAGATAGGAAGAAGTTGTGGCCGCTCAAGTAAAACCAGTTCCAGCAGATGTTCAATGGTGATAGGGTAATATAGATAGGTCCGATGAGATCCAGAAATATAGTATCTTGTTCTATGGATTTGAGGGAGTGTTGAGGAAGTCTTTGTGAAGTATCAACTCGATTAGCTCATGATTTGAAGGTCCGCAAGCATCTATTCCTTTATGACAGTAATGATAGACTATATTCTTGAGGTTCCGGATGAAGGGGAGAAGGATTTCAGTAAGCAGATGAAGTGTGGATGTTCTTGGTGACTTAGGCAAGCTTTTGGAGGTCTTTGTATCATGTCCAGTTCCTATTGGTGGTCCACATTGAAGTTGGAGCTCACAATTGAAGAATAACTTCCGGATGATGGTGTTCTTCTTGAGTTTGGCCGACCAGATGAATTACACATCTTGCAGATGTTCTTGTTGATGTTTGCCGACTTAGATGATCATTCCTAAGTTGATGTCTTGTATAAATAAGGGATTGCGAAGTCATTTTTAGTGTGTCTTTATGGAGATAAGTGTGTGGTAGCAAGGAGGAGAGCGAAAGGCAGAGCAGAAGTATTGGGCTTAAATGGAACTGATTCAAGCATGATGAAGATGCTATTTTCCAGTTCAAGTAGGTGATACTTATTCTTTGTAGACAGTGTGTCTCTTGTAGGCAATGGGCCTCTTGTGAGCAGTGTGCTCGGGCAGTGAGCCCTAATTGGCATGTGCCATTTGTTGTTTCTATTCTTCTAACAGAGAATACAATCTTGGGTTAATCACCCCGTGGTTTTTCCCTTAACTGGGTTTTCCACGTCAAAATCTTAGTGTCTCATGTGTTAATGTGTTTCTGCTCTTAATTCATTGCATTATGTTTTCATGATTGATTTATCATTATGCTACTGAATTACAAAGTGAAGTTAAGTGTTTAATTGGAAGAAAGTTTTGCATAACTGATTCACCCCCCCTCTCAGTTGTCTGCTCTAAATCTAACAATTGGTATCAGAGCCAAGTTCCTCTAAAAGGAGCTTAACCGCTTGATGAGATCCAAAATGACGTCTTACAAGAAGGATAGTCCAAAGTTTGATGGAACCAATTTTAATCTTTGGAAAGGTCGCATGAAATGTCACTTGCAATGTATGGGAATGGCGTACTGGACCATGGTTACAACAAAGTATACACCTCCATAGGGTGGTCCGAAAACCCCAAATGAAATCACAGATGCTAAAAACAATCTACAGACTATAGAAGCTCTTCTAAGCACATTATCTGATTTAGAGCTTTCAAATATTATTGACCTACCAACTATTTTTGAGATCTGGGAAAAACTGGAACTTCTGCATGAAGGAGACAAGTATGTTAAATGTGCAAGGTTACAAAGTTTGAAAGGAAAATTCAAAAATCTGAAGATGAGAGAAGATGAAAATATCACTACTTTTATGCCAAGAGTAAATGAGCTTGTTTGTGGAATTAGAAATGTTGGTGGAATCTTGGATGAAAATGACATTGTTGGCAAAATTCTCAGATCCCTTCCTGCTTCTTACAAAATCAAGGTTGCTGCTATTGAAGAATTCAGAGCCCATACAACTATCACAAGAGATCAGTTGGCTGCATTTGAAATGACCAAGTTCAAAGATGCCCCTCTTAAGACTGAATCTACATTCAAAGCCAGTGCCTCTGTGAAAGGTAAACAAAGGTTTGATCCGGGAGAGAACTCATCAAGGAAACTCTCATGGTATGAAAAAGAAAGAAAAGACCTAGAAGAAGAGGAAGCAGAAACTGCTCAACTTGAAGCCCTTATTACAAAAAGACTACCAAGAGGATCCAGTAAGTATGAAGGAAAATTGCCTTTTAAGTGTTTTAACTGTAATAAGATTGGTCATTTTGCCTCAAAGTGTCCAGAAAGATTTTCAAGGCCAAATCCTAACAGATCAAGGTTTCAAAAGAACTGTTACTATGTTCATGAGGAAGATGATAATAAAGGAGTAACATATGATGAATCAGAGACAGGAGACAAATCTGGAAGTGACTGGGTGTTCATTGCCATCAAGGAAGAAGATCCAATGCCCTCTAAATTTGTCAATCATAAAGTTGTAGAAAGAGCTTTGGCTACCCAAGTTGAAGAAAAGGATGATTGGGTCATTGACAGTGGATGCTCTCACCATATGATAGGTGACAAAAGTAAGTTCATAGATTTAGAAAGGTATGAAGGAGGAGTGGTAAAATTTGGTGATAATTCTGCTGGTAGAATCAGAGGTAGAGGAACTATTTCTTTTGATGGAAGGAACAAAACCAGTAATGTACTATATGTTGAAGGATCGAAGCACAGTCTTCTCAATGTTGGATAGTTGGTGGACAAAGGTTATGATCTCAGATTCAAGAATGGAAAATGCAAGATCTTTAAGAGTTCCGGAATAGAGATTGCATCCGGTACCCAAACAAAAGGTAACATCTTCCATTTAGTTGGTACTGGTAAAAGTTGTTTATTTGCTAAAGTTGATCAGAGTTGGTTATGGAATAGGAGAATGTGTCATGTGAATTTTGATAATATCATCAAGATAAGCAATACTCAGGCTGTAAGAGATCTTCCAAAATTGGTGAAACCTACAAATAGTTTTTGCAAGGAATGCCAGTTGGGAAAACAAAGCAGAGTCTCATTCAAAAGCAAGGAACAATCTTCCTCCAGATTATTAGACTTAGTTCATACTGATCTTTGTGGTTTGGCAAGAATCAGGAGTGTGCAAGGAGATAGATACTTCATGTTACTAATTGATGACTATTTCCGAATGATGTGGGTAACCTTTCTGAAAGAGAAATCAAAAGCTCTTGAGAAATTCAAAATATTCAAGGCTATGGTAGAGAATGAAACTGGATTAAAATTGAAATGTCTGAGGTTTGATAGAGGTGGAGAATTCACATCCGGTGATTTCATAGATTTCTGTGAGAAACATGGAATTAAGAGATAGTTGTCTACTCCTAGGACTCCACAGCAGAATGGAGTAGTTGAGAGAAAGAACTGGACCATCCAAGAAGCATCTAGGACCATGATGATGGAAGCAAATGTTCCACAGATCTATTGGAGAGAAGTTGTCAGCACTGCAATCTATACTCTCAAAAGAGTTCAAATCAGAAGCAATACCAGTAAGTCTCCCTATGAACTTTGGTTTGGTATCACTCCTACTGTGAGGTATTTCAGAGTTTTTGGTAGCAAATGTTACATTAAAAGAGATGAAGATCTAGGAAAGTTTGATGCTAGAAGTGATGAAGGAATATTCCTAGGTTACTCTACTCAAAGCAAAGCATACCGGTGTTATAACAAGAGACTGAGAAAGATGATAGAAAGTACAAATGTGAAGGTTGATGAGGGAATTGAAAAACCCTCAAGGTTTTATGAATATGATGAAGATGATCAGAATGGTGTTCTGATTCAAGGAGCCCAAGCCTCCTCTGTAAGTCAGATCCAAACTAATCTGGTAAATCAGGAAGAAGAGATGAGTTTCAATGAGCCTGATTAATAATCAGAAGTGCAAGAATTTCCCAAAGTTCCCAAGTATGTAAGACTAAACCACTCTGAAGATTAGATCATAGGTGATAAAAGCAAAGGAGTACAAACAAGAAGGAAAATTGCTCAAGACTCAGAAGAGTATTGTCTGATTTCAAAGATTGAACCTAAGACAGTGAATGAAGCTTGCAATGATGAAAACTGGACTAAAGCAATGGAGGAAGAGCTGATGCAAATTGAGAAAAATCACACTTGGGATCTTGTTCCCAAACCTAGAAACAAGAATGTGATTGGAACAAAATGGGTCTTCCGGAACAAACTGAATGAAGTTGGTGAAGTAATCAGAAATAAAGCCAGATTGGTCTGCAAGGGTTACTCTCAAATAGAAGGAGTTGATTTTAAAGAAACTTTTGCTCCGGTGGCAAGAATTGAAGCAGTCAGATTATTTCTTGCCTTTGCTGCCTTCAAGGATTTCAAGGTGTATCAGATGGATGTCAAGTCTACCTTCCTGAATGGTGACTTGGAAGAAGAAGTGTACATAGAGCAACCAGATGGATTTCAATTGTCTAATCATGGTGATATGGTCTACAAGTTGAAGAAAGCACTGTATGGACTGAAGCAAGCCCCAAGAGCCTGGTATGAAAGATTGGATAAGCATCTTTTGAAGATTGGTTTCAACAAAGGTACTGCTGATAGTAATTTATATTTCAAAATTGATCATGAAAACATCTTGATTGTTGAAGTGTTTGTTGATGATATCATTTTTGGAGGAAGAGATAGTATGTGTAAAACTTTTGCAAATCAAATGAAAAGTGAGTTTGAGATGTCCATGCTTGGTGAAATTAATTTCTTCTTGGGTCTGCAAATCACTCAAACAAAGAAAGGAATCTTCATTTCTCAGACCAAATATGTGAAAGAATTGTTGAAGAAATTTGGGATGGAAGACTCAAAACCAATGAATACTCCCATGGCAACTGGATGTAAGTTGAGCAAAGAAGATGACTCTCCTAAGGCTGATCAAACAAAGTATAGGTCAATGATTGAAGGACTGTTGTATCTCACTCAAACTAGACCAGACATTATGCAGGCTATTGGTCTTGTTGCTAGATTCCAGGCTGATCCTAGAGAATCTCATGTCATGGCAATCAAGAGGATTTTTAGATATCTAAAAAGGACAGTTGAGTATGGTTTGTGGTATCCTAGAGATCACGATTTCTCTCTTCATGCATATATAGATGCGGATTGGGCAGGAGATGTGGATGACTGGAAGAGTACTAGTGGTGGAGCATTCTTTTTGGGGAAGAGATTGGTTTCTTGGATAAGCAAGAAACAAGAGGCAATATCTCTATCCACAACTGAAGCAGAATATATTGCAGCAGTAGGTAGTTGTACTCAAGTT
Source organism: Cunninghamia lanceolata (assembly GCA_027924645.1). Classification (NCBI taxonomy): domain Eukaryota; kingdom Viridiplantae; phylum Streptophyta; class Pinopsida; order Cupressales; family Cupressaceae; genus Cunninghamia; species Cunninghamia lanceolata. The sequence continues at coordinate 4,388,316 of BSBN01000754.1, forward strand.
TTGTGGATGAAGCAGATGCTAAGAGATATCAAAGTGGAGTATGAGGAACCTATCACAATCTTCTATGATAATTCAAGTGCAATAAATATATCTAAGAATCTGGTGTTGCATTCAAAGACTAAACACATATCCATCAAGTTTCACTTTTTGAGAGAGCAAGTGAACAAGAATGAAGTCAGATTGGAGTTTGTGCCTTCCAAGGATCAGATTGCAGACATCTTTACTAAACCTCTACCTAATGACTCTTTTGAGTATCTCAGGGAGAAGTTAGGGGTTATTGCCCCTTCGGTGATGAACTAAGGTGCACTATTGTGCATCAGTCTGGTGGATATCACAGTCACATCTTGTGGTCCAGATTGATGATGGGGAGCTGCTACTCAGGGGGAGCAGCAAGTATGATTCTGAAGTGGTGGAATTGCAAGTATGTGCCCTTTGCCATTGATGTCAAAGGGGGCGAGAAGACATATGAAAAATAATTGGTTGCTGATCAAAGGGGGAGCAATAAAGGGAGAGAAGACATGTGAATGGTTGTTGCTGATAGGGGGAGTTGTGAAAGTGAGGAGAAGTTCTTGTCTTGATGGTTAAAACAGTTTATCACATCATATGTTGCCATCAATGACAAAGGGGGAGATTGTTGCAAGTATGGGCCTAACCGGTGTTTTTATTGATGTCAACATACTCCTGTTGCATTAATGATAAGGATTGGATGAGCTGTGTGTTGAGGATATTGAGAAAATTAGTCTAAATCAGGAACAATGATGACAGTAAGGTAAAAATCTAAGATAGGGTGAGGATCAGAGGATGCAGTTTAAAGGGTTTGTGGATATGTGTCTTAAGGTGGTCCAGTAGAGATTTTAGAGGTCCACATGAAGATAGGAAGAAGTTGTGGCCGCTCAAGTAAAACTGGTTCTGACAGATGTTCAGTGGTGACAGAGTAATACAGATAGGTCCAGTGAGATCCAGAAATACAGTATCTTGTTCTACAGATTTGAGGGAGTGTTGAGGAAGTCTTTGTGAAGTATCAACTCGATTATCTCATGGTTTGAAGGTCCGCAAGCATCTATTCCTTTATGACAGTAATGACAGACTGTGTTCTTGAGGTTCCAGATGAAGGGGAGAAGGATTTCAGTAAGCAAATGAAGTGTGGATGTTCTTGGTGACTTAGGCAAGCTTTTGGAGGTCTTTGTATCATGTCCAGTTCCTATTGGTGGTCAGCATTGAAGTTGGAGCTCACAATTGAAGAATAACTTCTAGATGATGGTGTTCTTCTTGAGTTTGGCCGACCGGATGAGTTACACATCCTGCGGATGTTCTTGTTGATGTTTGCTGACTTAGATGATCATTCCTAAGTTGATGTCTTGTATAAATAAGGGATTGCGAAGTCATTTTTAGTGTGTCTTTGTGGAGATGAGTGTGTGGTAGCAAGGAGGAGAGTGAAAGGCAGAGCAGAAGTATTGGGCTTAAATGGAACTGATTCAAGCATGATGAAGATGCTATTTTCCAGTTCAAGTAGGTGATACTTATTCTTTGGAGACAGTGTGTCTCTTGTAGGCAGTGGGCCTCTTGTGAGCAGTGTGCTCGGGCAATGAGTCCTAATTGGCATGTGCCATTTGTTCTTTCTATTCTTCTAATAGAGAATACAATCTTGGGTTAATCACCCCATGGTTTTTTCCTTAACCAGGTTTTCCACGTCAAAATCTTGGTGTCTCATGTGTTAATGTGTTTCTACTCTTAATTTATTGCATTATGTTTTCATGATTGATTTATCATTATGCTACTGAATTACAAAGTGAAGTTAAGTGTTTAATTGGAAGAATGTTTTGCACAATTGATTCACCCCCCCTCTTAGTTGTCTGCTCTAAATCTAACAAACATACTCTTGTTGCATTGATGATAAGGATTGGATGAGCTATGTGCTGAGGATATTGAGAAAATTAGTCCTAATCAGGAACAGAGAGGATCAGTGGAGACAGTGAGGTAAACATCCCAGCTAAGATGAAGATCAGAGGATGCGCTTCAAAGGGTTTGTAGATATGTGTCTTAATATGATCCAATAAAGATTTCAGAGGTCTGTATGAAGATCTGAAGAAGTTATGGCCACTTAAGTAAAACTGGTTCCGGCAGGTGTTCAAAGGTGACAGAGTGTCGCAGATAGGTCCGGTAAGATCCGGAAGTGCAATATCTTGTTCTGCGGATTTTGTGGAGTGTTTAGGAAGCCAATGTGAACTGACAACTCAATTGGTTTGTGGTCTGGAGGTCTGCAAGCATCTATTTCAATATGACAGTGATGACAGACTGTGTTCTTGAGGTTCCGGTTGAAAGAGAGAATGATTTCAGTGAACAAAAGTAGTGTGGATGTTCTTGGTGATTCAGGCAAGCTTGTGGAGTTCTTTGGATTGTGTCTACTTCATGTTGGTGGTCCACATTGAAGATTGAGCTCATAATTGAAGAATTACTTCCGGATGATGGTGTTCTTCCTAAGTCTGTCTGACCAGATGGGTTACACTTCCTGCGGATGATCTTGAAGATATTCTGTGAAGAATGATGTGTTCCTAAAGAAAGATTAAAGACTCAAATCTGTGTGGCTGATAGTGTGTTGATCCGCGTGAAGTCTTTTTGTAATTAGTCATATTGTATTTATGTATTTGCTCTGTAATGTTTGCCGACTTGGATGATTAACCCTAAGTCGATGTCTTGTATAAATAAGGAGTTGTAAAGTCATTTCAACTGGATGTTGAGATGAGAGTGTGGTAGAGTGGAGCAAAGCAAAAAAGGCAGAGCAGAAGTATTGAGCTTAAATGGAACTGACTCAAGCATGGTGAAGATGCTATTCTTCAGTTCAAGTATGTAATAATTATTATTCTATAGATAGTGTGTCTCTTGTAGGTAGTGGGCCTCCTATGAGCAGTGTGCTTGAGCAGTGAGCCCTAATTGGCATGTGTCATTTTGCTCTTTCTATTATTCTAACAGAGAATACAATCTTGGGTTAGTCACCCCGTGGTTTTTCCCTTAACTGAGTTTTCCACGTCAAAAATCTTGGTGTCTTATGTGTTTCTGCTCTTGAATTATTGCATTATGTTTCCATGATTGATTTATCATTATGCTGCTAAATTAAGGAAAGGATTTCAGTGATTAATTGGAAGAAAATTTTGGACAACTGATTCACCCCCCCTCTCAGTTGTCTGTCCTAAATCTAACAGATCCTTGTTGAGTGTTGAGATGTTAGTGTGAGGGGGGTCAATCTTAGACTTAACAAGCTCGTGTGGGTCAAAATCTAAAGGGCCCCAATCATCACCAAGACATGCATTAGAAGAAGGTACATCATCATGAATAGAATGTGAGGAAAGTGTTTGAGAATTTATTGAAGTAGAAGAAGTTTTAGTGGTGAGTTTAGAAGAAGGAATAAATTGTGTAGAGTAAACTGAAGCCACCTTTAGGATCTCAGGTTTAGATTGGGGGATTCTATACTCTCTCATGAAGGAGGATGTAAAATATAGTGAACTCCAATCATCACCAAAAAATGTACTTGAAGGCAAAGCACTATTCTAATCATCACTGTTGTTAGCAACAGAGAATAGTGGGTCAATTTTTGTTGAAGAAGGAATCAAAGCGTTGAGAGATTTTGAGACATGAGGTTGATATCCAGCTTGTACTTGTAAGAAACTATCCAAATTCAGATCACCCTCAATTGTCTAGTGTTTGTTATTATAGATGAACTTTAATTTACGATGAAGAGTAGACAAGACTGTCCCCATGCCATTAATCCACGGTCTACAGTGAGAAGAAGATTATATGAATGATAATCATGCATGACATGGATAAGAGTAGGCAAGGTCACGGGTCCAACCTTAATTGGTAGTGTGATTGTCCCTAGTGACCATCTACTAAAATTATCGAAGTCACGAATAGAGAGTATCAGGTTTCTTGAGAGACGTATCTACACCAATTTTTTGAAACAAGTCTATGCTACAAATATTAAGACCTGATCCATTATCGATTAGAGTATGCTTTATTCCATTTTCATTAATGATGATGACCAAAATCATGAGTGCATCATATTGATCTTGAACTTCAATAGGAGATAACTCATGTTGATGAAAGACGATATCCAAACTTGTCGCATGCATACAATCAAACAAGGCTGCTACATCATTCGGTCTATCAAAGGGTTGAATAGTCACCTTTTGTGGAGCCTCTTGGAGCATCATGTGGTATGTAGGTGAGGTTTGTATTAAATCCTAAAGTGATATCTTAGTCAGAGTGGTGCGGAGCTACTCGACAAGATCATATTCTATTTTAGTCTGTTGAGAAAGATGAGGTGGTTAAGGAAGAAAAGGTTGAGAAGGTGGAAGAGAGGTAGGAACAATCGGTGCTTGCTTATTTTGTTTATTATTGCAATTATTGTATTTGTGGGCAACTACGTGGTAGCTAGGTTGTTGCGACGCATTTTGAACAAGTTGGTTGTTTAGACGAAGATGCACAACAATCTTAGGTTTTGTAGGCTCTTTTGGGGAACTAGAAACATAAATTGTGTTGATTTGGTTGTTGAGATTATGTATTTGTGTAGAATTCAATTTGAGCTTTGAGTCTTCCTTCACAATAGTTTCATTGCTACAATGGAGAACATCAGAGTAAAAAGTGATGTTGAAAGAAGTATCTATGGTTGTATTGTGAGTGATATCTAATGGTCTTGAATATGCAACCAAAGGAGGAAGAGAAGAGGTGCTCACATCCTTCATGATATCCAAGGTACTTGAACATGCCACCAAAGGAGGAAGAGAAGAGGTATTCACATCTTGCATGATGTCCAAGTGACTTGAACATGCAACTAAAGGAGGAAGAGAAGAGGCTTTCGCATCCTTAGTGATATCCAAGGTACTTGAACATGCAACCAAAGGAGGAAGAGAAGAGGTCTTCACATCCTTAGTGATATACAAGGTGCTTGAACATGCAACCAAAGGAGAAAGAGAAGAGGTCTTCGCATTCTTAGTGATATCCAAGGTACTTGAACATGCAACTAAAGGAGGAAGATCAATTGTCATGACCCGATATTAGGACAATGTTTAAATTAAAGATTTAAACATTATGATAAAATTGGTGAAGTCGCTTTTGATATTTAGTCAATTTGAATGATAGAAATAATTACAATATTATTAATATATAATATTTAATAAAAAGATATTAAATAATATTATTATATTAATAATATATTTATTACCAAGAATATATTATATTTATTAAAGACAAAATTGGGAAAAAGACAAAATTAGAATAAGACAAATTGTTATGACTTGGCACTAGAGACAAATAATATTAATAAAAGGAATTAAGGCAAGCTCCATAAGGGTTCGGATGACTCTTGTCCACTGATCACCTTAAATAACTATCATTATTTACAATTGGTTTCTATGAAGAGACATCAAGTTTCATTCGCTGCTTTTCATTGGCCAACTCTATGTATAAAGGAACCCAAAAAGCATTCGAAGGACAGGCAAAAGGAAATACAAGGAATCATACCAAGGATAATATGGACAGCAGTATTTATTAGTTTTATATTCCAAGGACAGCAGACGCAAAGGAATCCCTCATCAATATTTACTAAAGCTTATACCAAGACTGGAAATTGGATTTGCACAACAAGTAAGTCTCTTATCATTTTCAATTATTGTTGATCTCTCATCACCGATGTACAGGTACAGACAACATGGTGCTCTTTATTTATGTCATTGTCATATATAAATTTCTATGATAGTAATCAGACTTGCAAGAAGCTTTCATTTATATATACATCTATGTTAGTAATCAGATTTGTATGCCATTTCATTCACATAGGATATGTAGACTATTATGTAGAATGATCATGCATCCAATATGCAATATTTCATGAAGTGTCTTTATATCAATGGTGCATAATAAAATGTAATTTACCAACCTCATATGAGAGATAGGTAGGGAAGATACCAAGAGGCCACATGGGTATTAAGAGGCCTTTGTCACATGAGGTATAAGGTACCCATGATGCAAAGGATGCTTATCACATAGAGGCCTTGTCACATGAGGTATAAGGTACCCATAGTGCAAGGATAGTGATGTAATGGCCTTGGTTACTTGATGTAAGGCATCATAAGAGTACCAAGGAGTCTCAAGAGGCCTTGACTCTAAGGTATTAAGGATACCATATTGAGTCTAAGGATAGAGACATTAGATCCCCATAGTGGATAACGGTAACTCTCCTCCAATCTCCCATAGGATGTTAGTAAATGACATGTAGACAAGTAGATTGCAATTTGTATTGATGAATATCCTAGATCATGTGAAATGTCATGAAAGAATATGCAAGGCATATTAATGATGATCATGAAAGTAACATATGAAATGTTAATGATATGCAAGGCATATGAATAATGATCATAAGACTAACTTGTGAAATGTGAATGAAAGATAAAGAGCATTGAAAGCAATCATGAGATTAGCAATAATGATATGCATTAAAAGTAGCTATGAATTCATAATAGTGATATGCGTAAAAAATGATCATAGAGGAATAATAGTAATTTGCATAGTAATGTATATTGATAGAAATCAATGATGAACTAAATATATTGGCTTTAAATGAAAAAATGTACTAATGTTCCTTTGTTGCAAGTTGAAATTTGTGAACAAGGTAAAAGGAATCTTGTCTTGTAAAAAGGGGACATTACATCAATAGAATGAGTCATGGAATCATTATGTATTATAGTAGAAATAGAAGAACAACTAATTAGTATTATTTTTTATCATGACAATTCATGGGAATGAACTTACTAAAATCTTCTAATATCGAAGAATATACACCCATAAGGGTCATGAAGCTAGAAAAATTAGATATACAACAAAGGATCTCATAAATGGAACATATAGAAATATCAATATCATACATGGTTGCTATGTGATTTAATACATGTGGATGAAGATTAATGAATTTAGAAAAAAATTCAAGATCTATAATATATGCATGTAAAGGTTCCAAAGAGTAATAACGTGAAGATGCCATGATGAAATAACTCATCTAAGATATGCAAGAGAAGTTTCTAATCAACTCATCTAAGTAAACACCTAGCAAAAAAAAGATTGCAAGCTAGAAGGGTTCACCAAAAATGTAGGATCTTTGGTAACCACAACAATAAAGATCTATAAGTGTGTTGTTTTCTAATGTAAATATATGAGATAAAAGAAGGTATACAACATAAATGTGTAATCATATTTATCCACTAATTAAACACATCTATAGATCTGAGGAATTAAATCAAAAAGTGCAAGTGTAGGATATATTGAGTTCACCAAAATGTTACAAAGGAAAAGAGATCTAATCAATTATGCACTAAGTAGACCAATCTTTCCTATCCAGCATTAGAACACAAGCCAACCGTGACTTGTACACTTGGCTATAGTCCTCAAGAAAAATCCAAACTATCTGGGGCTTGGTTCTTTATATTGTAATAGATGAGATTGATTTGAGAATAGCAAGATCTAGGGTTTTCTACAATGAAATATGCTAAAACAAGACTTACTGACTTGTCGGGGCTGAAAACCCAGAAATCGAGAGCTGAACTGAGCAGTGCAAAGCTGTTAGAGGATAATGTCATAAAAAAGGCTAAATATGGAGGACTAGAGTGCCTAGGAATAGGTGTACTAGGATTTTGGGTTGTTGGAAGTTTGACACTTTCAACACCTGTATTTTCATCTTTCTGTCACTCATTTCTGTCGGATCTTTTCAATGTGATCTGCACACATGAAAAAGGGAAAATGGTGGTGCTATATAGAGGCTTGACTCAATCAAACCTCATGTAAGTGTTCCCACTTCCACAACAGAAAGGATTAGATCAAGAGTGTGTGCCCTAGGTAGGCAGAGGCAGATCTGGATAATAAAATATAAATGTAAACAAACATGAAGGAAAGATGTTACCATGAACATGAAACCCTTGATGGGATGATGTCACTGTCAAATCACCACAAGGAGAGAATGAAGGAGGAAGGAGTTTCCTTGAAGATCTACAACAAGGGTTAGTACACAGAGCAATAATCTGCAGAAATAGAGATCTTGTAGATAAGAGCTTGTTAGAGAGAATCATCATAAGGAGAGTCATTCACATAAAGAACATCTAGTGTAAATGAGTGAAAGAGGTTTGTTTATATATATGATTTCCAATTACTTTCTGAGGGCCCAATAGAGTTGAGGCTAACAAGGTGCATCAGATAAGCCATAAAGATGACATTAAAATATGAGTTTTTGGGGCAAAATTACCAGGACTCTAGCACTGGGTGCCTTAGTCTTGGTAATTTGTGCTATCCAAATGCCAGATGATAGAGGATTAAGCCTTGGTTCTCACATAAGTGCTAGAAATTACATAGTGTAAACATAGATGATCATATAAGCCACAACAAATGCCAAATGTAGTGTGAAATTGTAAGAGGTATCAATTTTCAATGGTACAACAACATGAATTATCTCTAATCAATTTGTTTTGAAGGAAAAATCTAAAATACTAATGTTTTGGTATAATTGACAAAGTACATTGAATAAACTACAACAATCATAGCACAAGCCCCTCGACTTGGAATGGTTTATATGATCACTGAGTTATCCTACATGGTCATGACCTAGTGAAATAGACCTTGGTCCAAGTTTGATTTTCTCCTAAACATCATATTCTCTAGTAGGAGATGAAGAGCTTTTTTACTTCACTTGATTTGGTGAGTGATTCAAATTTACCATAAATAGGACATACAACTAGATAAAGTACAAGAAGATTGGTTTATGAAATATCCTAAATAAAATAAATGGCAATGCTTGTGACATAAACTTGCCATAAAATTTTGATATCTCACTAGTATATAATGTTTCTAATTTGTATGAAACTAATTGGGAAGATAATTAAGAAGAATAAGAAGTGGATTGGGAGAAGAAAGTACCAAGAAAGAAGAGAGAAAAGATAGCACAAGTTCTAAACAAGAAGATAGTGGGCACGAGATAGGGTAGCTACAACATGTATTTGGTATAGTGGGAAGGATTACAACAAGAGGATAAAAAATGAATCTCAAAATAGGAATTGAAGAAACTTTTAGGAACAAATGGTAGTAGCTTAATCAGAACAACTTGTGGGAGATGAGTTCTTTTTCAACCAAAGGAGAATGTCAAGGCAGGAGCTAAAACTTGCATAGACCATAACTTTTGATTTGGGAAGTCATTTGAGCCCATTTTTTTATCAAATTGAATATATTGGAGAGATCCAAATTACCATAACCCACCCTAGCTAGTAAAATCCTGTTTCAACATTTTTGGGGCCAAATTCAACCATCTAAGGCTCAAAATTTGTAATTTAATGTTTTTTTTTGGAATTTTCTAGACTTAATAATTTACTGTCTAAGTGTGATCTTTGGTTGAATTCACTCTAAAAAGTCATTTAGTTGTGTAGGATTTCTGGGATAATTTTTAAGTCCATTTGTGCTTAAATTAAAAATTACTAAAAACCACATTTTTTCTAAATTATCTTTTTCAATTACTAGAGGATTTTTCATTGATTTGTTCTTTGTGGGAGAACTTATTAAGATTTAGTGGGGAGAAAAGAACATTCTAGAATATGTATTAGTGGTAATTATATTTAAAACCTTGTGGTTCTTTGTATTTGTAGCAATAGAGGAATGAGAAGGAATTGAATATCTTGTGGTGCAATCTTGTTGAAGTTTTTTCTTTACATTTCTAAGTAGACCTTGTTTTATATTATTTCTCTATACTTTTTTTACATCATCAAGTGAATCCTTAGAAGTATCCCAACAACAATCCTTAGGATCTTTTCTTTTATATAGTTCTATCTCTGCTTCTTAGTTGTTGCCTCTTTGTATTCAACCTTTGGCTTGGTTGATACAAATTTATAAAAAAATTGAAATGAGTTTCACCAAGATCCCTTCCTAGTTCTACCACCTCCATGTGCATTAAAATCATAAAATTAATTACGAAGAATTAAGGTTTTAAATAAGCTCAATAATTAATTTGGGATACTAATAGCTTAGATAATATATTATTAGAACCAATAGTCTCACATCTTTCATAGTCTTTAACATATGTCATGTTTACATAATTTAATTTTGGTAAATCTAGGTCTTGTATTTGAACTTAGGCCCAAAACCTTATAAATTGACCATTGATTTGTCAAAATTACATACAAAGTGTGAAAATTTCTCCTCAAAAAGAATTTACTAGGTTCAATACAACTAATCATGAGAATGACTAAAGTAATAAGAAAACTAGTATTGAAAAATTATCTCTTAAACAAGATTTCCTAGAGCTTTGAGTGAGTATGTATGTATGTATGTGTGTGTGTGTGTGTGTATGGACATACATATATAGATAAATACATATCCATACATGTATGTATATACATACATACACATATAGACATATGCATACTACATACATATATACTTGTATATATGTATGTATTGATATTAATATTTATATGTACATATGTATGTATGTATTTATGTATTATGTATGCATGTATCTAGATTTATGTGTAAGTACACACAACCACACACATAATTTGATCTAAACATCAAGATTTAACATCACAATCAAAATTGAGTTTAACATTAGGATAACATCACTTCTTACATTTAAGGCCTAATATTAGGTCTAACATAAATCTTAATGTCACTAATTAATTTTATTTCAACATTAGGTTAACATTGGAACATCTTACATGCAAAAATAATTTTGATCCAAATTTATAGTTTAGACATTAATTTAAAATTGAATCTAACATCAGGCTAACATAACTTCTTACATTTAATGATTAAAATCAAGCTTAATTTCACTAAAAGTATGCCAACATTAATTTGATATTGGATCATTTAAGCATGTAAAAAAATTAATTCAAATTCATCATTCAAACACTAATTCTAGGTTACAAAGTGGCATTATTTGATTGAAATAGAACTATTATTTTGTTAAATTACTTTTTTTATCTAGGAAAATATACCTTGATACATTAGTCGTACATTTTTAAATCATTTTAGTAGTATAATTAAAACTACACTATTGGGAGGAAGGGTGGGCACCCATCCCACATAATGAGCCGAGATAAAGCAGACATCAGAACTACAGTCAAGTTGCACCGGGAGCCACGGGGGATATGGTGATGTGTCCTAGTGGTGAGATGGCAGAGAATTATTATTGGAAAGCATGGCAATACACAAAGTCCGCCTTCAGAGGACAGAGCAGTCACATCAAATTTGCTCGGTGATCATCGAAAGGACATTAACAAGCATTGGAGTTGGCTCTCATGAGCAGGATGGCTCAGCTCTTGGCTAACCAACCGTTTCACAACTAGCATCATTATGACCTGAAAAGACTCTCTCATCCCCGATAGTCTTTTAATAGCTTTCTGGAGAATTCGACTCAAGCAAAGAAGTGTGAAACCATGGCAGATTGGCAGAGAAAGGAAAATGGGAGAGCGTTCCAAATTTGTGGTCAAGATGTCAATAGAAACCCTGACCAACATAGGCATGAATACTCCAATTCAACTAGATAGCTACGTCTGGGAGATGGCATTTCGAAGCATGGTCACCGACCAGAGGCTCAAGCGAATGCTGAAGAAGTGCGACTCCTTGTCTCTCACGGTGGTGAAGGTGATTTTGGGTAAGGGCTTCATCAACAATGGGGAAGTCAAGAGGGTAGTCACCCATATCACCTCCCGTTTCTTGGTCGTTCTACTGGAAATTCATATGGCAAAGAAGGATGCGGAGGCCTTGATGAAGAGATTGTTTTATACAGATTTGATGGTTGGGCTAGAGGAAACACTTACCATAGCAGTCTCTGGGATGGGAGTGCTAGGCCACGGGACTTTCCTTCCTTCTACAAGCCCGGGGAAGTTGTTAAATACTACCCATTCCTGCTCGATCTGAAGGGAATGACTCTGGTGGAACACAAGAAGATAGCGGTAGCTGGTGCAGAATTCCTGTTACAGACGCTCAAGTCCTTTCACGACTGCGGGATTACCGACTTCAAGTCATTTGCCTTAGCCAATGGGTTCCTGGGTTAATTCTATATCTTAGTTTTATCTGTGATAGCATCTCTGCTTTGTCTGTGTAATGTCTATGCTTATGTATATTTAGTTTCTTGGGTTTGGGGTTTTTGGTTTGAACACCCCATTTTGGTCACCTAATGCCATGTTTTATAGGGAATATCCATAACCAAACATTTGGATGAACATTCACTAGAAGAGGCTGCTATTTCTCATTATTTATGACTTTCTGATATATAATTTTCACAATTAAACAAAAAGTATAATAAGAAAGAATTTATAATATACTAAATATATGTATATTGTCATATATAAAAAATAATAAAATTCAAATACATTATATTAGAAATCCTACCTCTTCAAATATTTTTCATTCCTTTCTCCTATATTACAACATACATGCCTCTACTTTGTACATATTCTTCTGAAATAATGTGATCATGAGCAATAATATTTTAATATCTTCTTCCTTCATATCTATCAAAAAATTATCTCTAAGATTTACTCTCTACAAAAAAATTATCCCTATATTATGCATATAGGGAAGCATGGTGCTAATTCCTCTACATGACATACATTTGGCTCAAGCCAAGAACTCCCTTTCATGCAAATTAAATAAGGCATGATGCTAATTCCTCTACATGGAATACATTTGGCTCAAGCCAAGAACTCCCTTTCATGCAAATTAAATGAAAAATGTTGTTTATAGAAAATTTGTCTTTTTGTATAGAAAGATAAGGTTTTCATTTTTTACCAAGTTATTGTTAGGTTTAAAGTTCTATGCAAATTAAATGAAAAATGTTGTTGATAGAATAAAATAGTCTTTTTGTATAGAAAACTATGATTTTTATTTTTTTATCAAGTTATTTCTAGGTTTAAAGTTATGGGTTAGTAAGAGAAATCAAAGTGAAATAAACTTTTAATGGATAAGATCTTTTTATTTGTTTTATTATATTTTTATTAGGATTTTTTATGATAATTTATTAAAAAAATAAATACAAAAGGTTTTCTTATAACTTAGTATTTAGTTAAAATAGAAATTAAAAGTATAATGATAAAATTAAGATTATGTGGAAAAGTCAAAATTGAAAACAAATACAAGATTTTTAAGAAAAGGTTTTAAATTAATATAATGACACAAAGATCAATTCTATTGTAGTGTTGATGTGTTGATCACAAAGTGTCAAAGATAATGTTTACTATTAGCATTGCTAACCATCACCTCATTGCTTCAACCAATTTACTAAGAACTCCTCATGAATCGACATAAACATGAGATAAATTAATTTAATGTAAATTTTCCCTTCACATAATTTTTTAATATATTGAATAATAATAATTTAAAGACTACATCTATTTATTAATATATTAAATAATAATAATTTTATATTGGTACTAGTATGACTACATTTTTAATTGTTTAAAAATCTCATGTATTCATATCCTTTTATCATTTCATTTCACTTCACTTCGTGGCCTTTTGTAGGATCCTTATTTTTTTTATTTCCCACACTCTTCTTAGTTACCCTTGTCTAACCAGTTATTTAAGAAGTAATATCTACAAACTAATACATTTTTTCTTTAGTGTAATAATGGATCACTTCACTTAAAAAGATTCATAACATTGTGTAAAAATTACATACACAATTATTTACAAAAGCATTTTAAATAATTTAAAATACCTGTGAAACATCAAAATTATTAATACTTTATATCGACAATTAATAGGCAATCTTTTATATTTTATAATAACTAAACCCGATGTTACATATGTAGTAGGTGTTATTTCCAGGAACATGGCAGCGCTTTATATTGATTATCGAAAGAGAGCAAAGAAAATATGGTAAATGTTTGAAGAGCATATCAACTCGGAATTAAATACAAATTTGAAAATTTGATAAGGATCCTACATTAATAAGATATACAGATTCAAATTATGCAACTGATATGGATGACCAAAGATCTACATTAAGATATATGTTCTTCATTGGGTTTAGTACCAATTTTTTGGAGCAGTAGAAAACAATTTACTAGTGTCCTTACCTAATATAGAGATTGAGAATATTGATTCATCAAAAACAACTCAGGAGGTTTTATGACTCAAGAAATTGGTTGAAGATCTACATTAGTTATAACATTCAACAACCATATTTTATGGCCATCAAAATACAATTTACTAAGAAAAAAATCCAATCTATTATACTAAATAAAAGCATATTAACTCATGGACTGTGGAAAACTCATGCCTACTATATTAAAACCTATCATTTTATTTGAAATTTAATTTTAAAAAATTGAAAACTAAAATATTATAGAACTGAAGAACAAATTACATATATATGTAGAAAAACTCTTTCTTTGACAAAATTTTCAAAAATTTAGACTAGGTTGTATCTCATAAATGTCCATAAATGATGTAGGAGCATCCCAGGCGAACAAGCAATCGGCATCACCCAAAAATAATTTTAGTTTGTTTTCTTTCAATTTGGTTTGTTTGGGGCTTTGTTAACATCTCTCATCCTTGGAGTACAGGTGGAATGATCAGATTTAACCAAATTAAGTTTTCGTTATACTTGGGTTTCGACGCACAACAGACAGTCATCACAAAATAATTGTTCAGGTGGATGGGCGAGGTTTCACATCAAATCCTATTACAAGAAGATTGTTGACTCCATCCTATAATTGGTGATGAAGGTTTTGTGAGAAGAATCCTTCAGGTTTCCAAGATGTAATTGTTTCACAACTTGTGCTAGTAGATTGACGAAACTTTAAAATCTCAAGTTTCATGAAGTTTGGTGCATAATGGATTGGCAAGAAGATAGGTAATGTTTACATGCACATCTTGGCAAGTTTTTAGAAGAATCCAAGCTCCTGGAAAAAAGTTACAACAAAAGTTAGCTTTCAACTTCATGACCGTCTTGTCGCAATTGCAAAAGTTTCTCCAGTGTCTGAGAAGAGTTCCAAGGAATCAAAAAAGGGTATGGAGGTCGATACTCCCTTAACTATGAATCAAATTGCTTCATCTAAGCATAACATTCTTCCGAAGGGTTGGGTATGTTGTTTTGACAAGTGTAAATTGAGATGACATCCCAGATGGTGGTAGCAACAATTTTGCTTGTACTGTGAGCACTCTAAAGGAACTTAAGCCATAGACTCTTATTGAGTGTTTAACATCTAATTTCAGAGCTGATCTAGATGTAGTTGCAATGGTTGTTAAATTTAGGCTAGATGTATTTGCTCACAATGTTGAAACAGTAAAACAACTTCAATGGATAAGGGCAGGATATGATCAAAGTTTTTTGTATTGAAGCATGCCAAGGTATCAAAGCAAGGAATTATTATCAAGTCTTCAATAATATTAGGTCTTGGAGAGTCAAATGAGGAGATAAAAGAAACTATGCATGACTTGTGTGTTGTATGGGTTGACATCCTTACATTGGGACAATATTTATAGTCAACGCCTTTACATTTGATAGTGAAAGAGTATACCTTTTGGAAATAATATGGCGAGTCCATTGGATTTACATATGTTGCACAACTATAAGACAAATTAAAAGAAAACTACTATTGTAGAGATCTTGAACTAGGCCTTTAGAGGAAGTCTTTATGCTATGGGACATGGCACAAGCAAAAGGAAGTTAGATGATTGAGAACGTATGCAATATTTGATACCTTCATATATTGGTAAATGTCAAAAAGGGACCACGCGAGCTGTGTAGGGAAGTTCAACCATCGTCATAATATCAAGTGGAGAGTTGTTTGGGTTTAATCTTCATTTTTCTTTGATTCTATGCTTCTTCGTATTCCATGTTGTCAAAGGAAATAGGATAGTTATTGATATCTATAAAAAACCCTATGGATGGAGAATGTGTCATCAGCCTCTAGAGGATAGACAGTGTTTTCCTCTATAGAAGTTGCAAAGTGAATCTAGGTAGAGATTGTAGGAGTTGGCCATTGGAGAAGTAGTCCACCGATTTGTTGCAGAGAGAAGGCACAAAAGAAGGTGCACTGTATGGTAGAGCTGCTAGGAAGTTGCATACATGAAGAATGCTAAAGGTATGTGAGGATTGTGTGTAGGAATTGAGAGGTTGGAGGAATTTATTGCATAGGAGAGGCCATTGGAAGGCCAAGAATTTGTAAATAAATTGTAGATTTGTTTGTATTATTGAAATTGAATAAGATTAAAAAAAAATTGTGGTTTACAATCTTTGTTTTGTTGTGGATTCGAAATTGGGTTAGAGTGTTGCCATTATGTGGGTGTTGTAAATTTGTGAGAGCAAGAGGGGCATCTTACATCAATTGGTATCAAAGTAGGGTCCATCTTGGGAGCGCAAAGTATGCACTAGGACCTGCAGGTAGAGAAGAGAGAGAAGGCGATTGCGGAAAGCTCAAAAGAATTATTGCAGGTGTGTGAAGTCCTAAGCAATTGAGAGATGGAAGCCACAGAGGAAATAGTATTTGCAAATTGAGAGTGTGATGTGTGGAAGATTGCAGTAGCATGAGCATATTTATGAGGAAGCTCATTATATGGGAGGGTTGGAGAAAATATCAAGAGAGGAAGATTTTGGTGATGATGGCTGATGTAAATACGAGATTGAGTAGATTGGAAGCTATGCAACACGAAGAGTTTGTTGTGCATGAAGTTGCAGCAAAGACATGCCATCAGGAATGCATGGAGAAAAAGGGTGAAAATGAAGAGGTGAGCAATGAAGAAATGGAATTGGATGTAGCAGTGATTGAGGAAGAAAAGAATGAAATAAGCAGCGAAGAGGTTGCAGCGAATGGCGAAGGTGAAGAAGATTTGTTGGCACAAATTTCAACGATAAAGGGCGAATGGTTTGAGAAGATCACAGTGAATGAAGGAAAGAAATATGTTGCAGCAGTTGAAGACAACATCGCAGCAAAGGACATAGAGGAAGATGTCACAACAGTAAAGAAGGATGAGTTAGTTTCTAAAATTTTTGAATTCAATCATGATTTTTGTTTACCTTCATTTATGAGAGTAGAAATTAAAGAGTATGATGAGGGGAAGATAGGGGAGGATATGGAAATCTTTAATTTCCATAAAGTCATTCATATCAACTTGTGTGTAGATGAGTGGGAAAGAAGATTTTGGTGGAGGTGGTCGGTTGATAGTGGGATGGATCCCATGAAGGAGAAGAGGAGAGTAGAGAGTATTTGGAGGAGGAGGTCGGCCTGTGGTGGACATGAGTCCACGAGAAGGAAGAGGAAGAAGAAGGTACACATTTGGTAGAGAAGGATGGTATGTGTCCCGGCAAAATGTTGGAAAAGGCGAAAGAAGAAATTCTTTTAGCCTAATTCAGCGATGGAGTTCACTACATGTTGTTTACAACCTAAAAGCATAGTTCTGTTATCCAACTCCATTTTGTGAGTCCTGCTCACAAAATTTTCCTACCTGGCGTGTCTGATGTAAGAGCATCCTAAGTGAACAAGCAATCGGCATCACCCAAAAATAATTTCAATTTTTGTTCTTTCAGTTTTGTTTTTTTGGGGCTTTGTTGACATCTCTCAACCTTGGAGTATAGGTGGAATGATCAGATTTGACCAAATTGAGTTATCGCCATACTTGGGTTTCGGCACACAAGAGGCAGTCTTCACAAAAATAATTGTTCACGTGGATGGGTGAGGTTTCACATCGAATCCTCTTACAAGCAAATTGTTGACTCCATCCTAGAATTGATGATAAAGGTTTCATGAGCAGACTCCTTCAGGTTTCCAAGATGTAATTGTTTCGCGACTTGTGTTGGTAGATTACCGAAACTTTAAAATCTCGAGTTCCGTGAAGTTTGGCACAGAATGGCTTGGCAGAAAGCTAAGTAATGTTGACATACACACATCGACAAGTTTTCAGAAAAAAATTGAGCTCCTGGAAAAAATTTACATCAAAAGTCATCTTTCGGCTTCATGACTGTCTTGTCGCAAATGCATAAGTAAGTTTCTCCAATGTTTGAGCAAAGTTCCAAGGAAGAAGAAAAAAAGGGTATGGAGGTTGATACTCCCTTAACTACGAATCAAATTGCTTCATCTAAGCATAACATTCTTTCAAAGGGTTGGGTATGTTGTTTTGACAAGTGTAAATTGAGATGACATCCCAGATGGTGATAGCAGCAATTTTGCTTGTACTGCGAGCACTCTGCAGGATCTTAAGCCAGAGATTCTTATTGAGTGTTTAACTTCTAATTTTAGAGGTGATCTAGATGCGGTTGCAACGGTTGTTAAATTTGGGCTAGATGTATTTGCTCACGATGTTGAAACAGTAAAACGGCTTCAACGGATAAGGGCAGGATATGATCAAAGTTTGTTTGTATTGAAGCATGCCAAGGCATCAAAGCAAGGAATTATTATCAAGTCTTCAATAATGCTAGGTCTTGGAGAGTCAGATGAGGAGATAAAAGAAACTATGCATGACTTGTGTGCTGAAGGGGTTGACATCCTTACGTTGGGATAGTATTTACAGTCAACGCCTTTGCATTTGACAGTGAAAGAGTATACCTTCTGGAAATAATATGGCGATTCCATTGGAGTTAGATATGTTGCACAACTATAAGACAGATTAAAAGAAAACTACCGTCGTGGAGATCTTGAACCGGGCCTTTGGAGGAAGTCTCTATGCTATGGGACATGGCGCGAGCAGAAGGAAGTTAGATGATTGATAACATATGCAATATTTGATAGGTCTTCATATGTTGGTAAATGCCAAAAAGGGACCGTGCGAGCTGTGTAGGGAAGTTAAACCATCGTCATAATATCAAGAGGAAAGTCGTTTGGGTTCGATCTTCATTTTTCTTTGATTCTATGCTTCTTTGTATTCCATGTTGTCGAAGGAAATAGGATAGTTATTGATATCTATAAAGAACCCTGTGGATGGAGAATGTGTTGTCGGCCTCTTGAGGCTAGACAGAGTATTTGCCTTGTAGAAGTTGCAGAGTGAAGCCAGGTATAGATTGTAGGAGTCGGCCATTGGAGAAGTAGTCCACCGATTTGTTGCATAGAGAAGGCACAAAAGAAGGTGCAGTGTGTGGTCGAGCTGCCAGGAAGTTGCATACATGAAGAATGCTGAAGGTGTGTGAAGATTGTGTGTAGGGATTGAGAGGTTGGAGGAATTTCTTGCATAGGAGAGGCCATTGGAAGGCCAAGAATTTGTAAATAAATTGCAGATTTGTTTGCATTGTTGAAATTGAATAAGATTAAAAAAATTTAGTGGTTTGCAATCTTTGTTTTTGTTGTGGATTCGAAATTGGGTCAGAATGTTGCCATTATGTGGGTGTTGTAAATTTGTGAGCAAGAGGGGCGTCTTGCGTCAATAAACATTAGCAGAGGATGTTGAAAATAATGTTCACTGTCGGCACCGCCATACCATCTCCTCACGGCTTCAACTAACCCATAACGCTCCTTAAATCAGCATAAATGTATATTTTGATTTCACGTAAAATTCTGGCGTGTTCATATGCATGCATAAACCCTTGGTTATAAATATGAATCAAATGAAAACCCAAATTATCATTCTGTTTGAAAATCCTATGTACGTTTGTGTTTCAGAAAATATTCTCTCAGTTTCTTTCACAAAGACTTTTTGCAACTGAATGGAGTTTAGGATTCAGCAGCAATTTGAAATTAGGTTTTCATTCAGATACGTCAATGAAAAAAACTGAAGAATAGGGAACATCTAATCGACCCTAAGAGAGACCGTCAATTGTTTTGTGAAATGCCCCTCTAGTTTCTATCAGATGGCAAAAGCTTATGAAGGGCTGAAGATGAAATTAAAAATACAGAATCCAGTTGATATATAATAGTGTTGGTAAGGATTTAAAAAGCAAAATGTTCAGATGTTAAGCTACTACGATGATGTCGGATCGAACTTCTTATTACAGATATAGAATGAACAAAACCAAAGATACGGGGATAATTATATGCTTGATAAAAAACTGAATTCAAATATCGAAATTAAGGAGCTACAGATTCCAGTAAGATATTGTAGCTATTCATTCAAGCACAGGTAAAACAAATCATTTAGAATAGTTATCCAGAAAGTAGCTGATAAAAAGTTCCGAGGAAATGAACATTACATTACATTACATAAATCAGACCACAGAACCAGTAAATTAGCGTAACATTGTGAAGGGAAAAATAAATTGTACTAAGTGTCTCAAAAAACTGATTTCCAGTCTAATTCATTTATTGAAAAGAAACCCAACCATTACAGGAGCTCCCTTACCGTTATTCTTAAACATCATTCACTTCAATGGTTATTCTTAAATATCGTTTATTCATTTCAATGGCTATTCTTAAATATCATTGATTTTAACAATCTATTGACCAATAAAAATAGGACAAATATTTACTACTTTTTATTATGAATGAGGTGTAAAATTTCTATTAACTATTAACCATATATTAATGATATTTATATAGAGTGCTCCCTTGCTAACACTAAGGTCTCAGTCTTCCATTATAATAAATTTGTTGAATTATGGATATCGTACGTTTTCAGGCAGAAGGATCAACGCACACCAAATGAATTTTTTAACACAATGCAATTCTGCAGACTAATGCTTGGTGGGGAATACTAAAACAGATATAGCAATTCTGTATTCGAATGCTTCTACGGGAATGCTTAGAAACAAATAAAGAAAAAGGGAAAAAATCTGAACCATATTTCAGCATAATTTAAATTACTGGAATTATGTGGAATTATGTACTAGGAAAAACTAAAGTACTTCTGACTGTCAATCTAAAGACAGAATTTGGACCTGATTATTTTGCTTGCCATGCTTGAAGCAATTTTTTTTTGAGTGGTTGCCATACCGAAAACATGCTTCTAACACCATCAATCCAGAAACACAAGCAACAAAGCTGGCCCAAGAAAACATCCTCTAAATCCCAAATTAGTCTGTATACCCAAAACAAAGAAATGTGTTTTCAGAATTGCTTTGGTTGGAATAAAACCACGTTATATCACCTTATTGGCAGCTCCACGGCAAACAGGCTGCTTACAAATTCTTCCACTCCATCAGATTTCGACTTACCTGTTCCACATTTTCGACTTATGATAATCGATTGATTGAATCATAATATTTTTAAGTATGATCTGTGAAATTTCGACAGCGGGTACGGGCTGTTTAAGCTTTACCTGGCTGGTATGCCCACTCTATCAGAAGAAAATATTTAAAAAAAAAAACCGGAACTTTACAGGGAGAATATTCAGAAATGTTGTAACATTGAAAGAATGTAGTTAGAGAAAGAAACCAAACAGAGCTTCTTCTAAAATGAAGTGTTGGGAAGGTGGGGAGGCGGTAGCAACGAGAACAAAGAACCGGGCGAGGGAGGAGGCAGCTGTCCAAATTGAAACTGCTCAGTGGGCTCTAGCGGCATGAGAGACTCTAGCGAGAATGGAACCTGCGACCCCGCCAAAAACTGAGAAAGCCCAAACTGCGAGGAGCCAGGCGAAGGCATTGACGAAACATAAGGAAACTGCTGGTGGGTATTCGCTACAGACGGCGCCAGAAAGAGTGACGAACCGCCCTGCTGCTGCGCCATGGCGGCGCCGCCGCCGCCGCCATGGTGAGACAACTGGAGAGGCGCAGAGAAGCCCGAGGGCACGGTCACATGCTGAACCGCGTTGCCCCAGCCAGCCCTCGGGGGCGCTAGCTGCTCAACAGGAGGATAAAACTGCGGCAAGGGACCCGAACAAGAAAATTGGAACGCGAGCCTGGAAGCGCCGCTGGGCGGAGCAAATGTGGCGGCGGCATCAGCGGCGGAAGTAGTAACGACGACCTGTTGCTGTTGATGGGATGGAAAAGAGACAGAGTTCATGGCCGCCAGATTGGGATTAGAGACAAGCTTATTGAAGGAATACACTGACTCCAGCGGTGGCGGCCTTACTCTCTGTAGCCGAGGTGGGTCTGGAGGCGGAGGTGGAGAAGGCGGTGGTGGAGGAGCTGGTGAGCCTGTGAGCCGCTGGACAATGCTGCGGAAATCGTTCTTGTGAATCGTGTATAGCGGTGTCTGCTGCTTCGGCTGCTGAATTACACTGCGTTTCACCACCTTACTCATCTTCCCAGAATGACGTTTTTTCAGACCCAGATAGTTGTTGCTTTTGCTGTTGCTGTTGTTACTGCTGCTTCCTTCAGGCGATTCCGACCCTTCCATAGCTGCTGCTTTCAACAACAACAATTGTTCACTGCTCGCTTCTATTTTACCAATAAAATTTCACTTCCTCCGTTTCCGTGACACCGCTCCCCCAGCTTAGCGTTAGCAAGCAAGGAATAGGATATATTATTAATAATAATATAAATGAGGGGGCAAGATACTTGGAGAGCACGTGGCGTGATCTCGGCCGTCGGAGTCCTTGCGATCTAGGCCGTTGCTTCGTCATCGTTGACTGGGTTGTCTGGTCTGACCGCGTTAGAGAAAGCGACAAGGCTCCGGTAAAATAACGAAATCTTTGACCGCCCTGTCTACTTCGCTTAAGTTTTAAAATGGCATTAATGCCTTCGTTTTCGGTTACAAAATCACAAGTACTGAGGTGGAAGGGGGAATTTCGAGACACATTTAATGAGCAGGTAAATTCGTGTTTCCTCTTACCTTCTCCACATGCTATTTTCGATGACTGTTTACAAGACGAGACCAAATTTTTAAAGGAGATTTGCTCGCCATGTAAACCTTCTCCTTCTTTTGCCTGGTTAAGGATAGTAAAATGAAGTTTTTATTTTTTTAAATTTTGTTTTGCGTTTTCTGGTGAAGTTGAATAGTTTTGAATGAGTCCATCAAGTCTTATCAGTATAAGGCCCTCAATACAATAAGGGACAAGTAGGGATCCTATCTTAGACAACTTCAACAAATGGATACTCCTCAGTCCTTGGTTCTTAGCAAAAGCGGTATCAACTTAGACTTGTACTCTTGAATTAAGTTGCAAAAACAATTTGAGTTTTAAATAAAACCCTTCATTGATAAAAATACAACAATCTCGTTATTCTTATAAAAATCTTGTATTTAATTCTATAAGTGGTTAAATTCGATTATCGTTATTATATTTACATTTTAAGTAAATTAAAGACATCAGATTTCCACAATCCATAATATGTTTCTGGCTTTGACTGTGTATGATTATTTATCATCCTAAAATTTAAGTAAATTGTTATATAATTTAAATTATATAAAAGACTAAAAGATATGTATTTCATTAAAAAAAAAAAAAATTCACACATATTTATGTATTAAATTATTTCAAATATTTTTAAAGGCAATAAAATGATCATAATAATTTTTAATTTTTTAAATTAGTAATAATGATGTGAAATCTAACCTTTCCCATTCACTAATTCTTTCATAAACACATTGATTAAATAGGTGGATATATTAAAATGGAATGCATAGACATAAATTCTCTTGTTAGGTACAATATTACATCTATTTTAGTCATTAAACATGAAACATTAATCATAAAATTGATTCTAGTCAAAGTAATTTTTAACCTACCTTACCAAACTCCTCTTATTTTCATGTACTTTTTCTAAATAAAAATACTAACCTCAATATTTACAAGAATATGATGTATTGTTAACCTCAATGTCTAAAAGCATGTGACATTCTTCCATGCTCTCTCAATCGACTCATATTTACCTTTAAATCTCTTTATGAAAGTGTATTTACCCCTCAAATTTTAGGTTCATGTGAGATTAGTGAGCTTTTACATATTTAATTGTAAAGAAAAATGAATTTTCCTTAAGAAGTGATTTAGGCTAAACTAAATATGCATCTAAATAAATATAGATTAACCTACATTTAATAGGTGACAATTATAGGCTAATATATTTTAAAATTAAATGTTAAGGTATGAAAATAAATGATCTTGGGTGGATAAATGGTCAGATCCATGTGGATAATAACTATATCTAGTAGGTATGTGGATAAATGTAATAAATGGTTGGATGAGATGAATGTATCAAAGAGTATGTGTGTATAAGGATAAGGTGAAGGCTTAAGTGCATGGAAAAATTTATGTATAGAGATGGGTAAAGGCTTGGGAAATGAGCCCAACTTTGTATGTAAGATTATGTCATTTTTTAATATGTACATGTATCAAAGCGTTTTCTCAAAATGGACACAAAACTAAAAGTGAAATAGCATGGGTATATAATTTTTTCCTCCACTTTGAGGTGCATATGAATCTTAAAATGATTGTGTGTCTTAAAGTATGTAGCACTCACAAACATGCATGAAAAGTAAATATTCAAACATTTGAACAATACAAAAGGGGCTCCATGTGGTGCAGGGGCACCTAGCCCCAAGGCAAATTTTTGAATTTTTGGTTTCTATATGAGAGCATAGGTGGAGTTTTGTTTTAAATAATGTACTAAAAACACTTTGAGTGTGATGAAGTTCCTGAGGAGCAGAAAGTGAAGATTGCAAAAACCAAGCTGACAGGTCATGCTTTAGAACTCATGATATTTCCACAGTCCATAATAAATTAATTGTAAGCTTCTGGAAAAACTGTGTAGCTTTTTTTGCATCAACGTTTCGGATCACACTCAGAGAGGAGAAAACAAGGGAAGACAAAGATTGTTTCATGGGACAAGATGGTAGCTAAGATCAAAGGTAAGTTCTTACCTAAAAATTATGAAGTTCAAATGTTTAAAAAGCTTCAAGGTTTAAGACAAAAGGAAATGGATGTTAAGTCATATACTGAAGAGTTTTATAAGCTAAGTATAAGGTCTGGTCACAATGAAAGTGAAGTGCAAAAAGTTGCTAGGTATATTGGTGGTTTGAGGTTTAACATACAGGATGAACTAGTGTTGGCAAATCTAAGGAGTGTTAAAGGCTGTTATCAAATGGCAGTTAGAGTCCAGAAGAAAAATTAAAAAGGAGACAGGATAAGACAACCAGAGGCAGAGGTAGCACCTCTAGAGGTAGAGGATCTTTTACAAATGCAAAACAAGTCAATGAGAGTCAAGAAGAGATAAGCAAGGCACAAGGACAAGGTGCAGATTTCAAACAAGGATAAACCACAGATTTCAAAGGCAAAGGTTCTAGAGGCAGATTTGGTGGTGGAAGAAGTGCAAACACCTTTGTAGGTAAGTGTTACAATTGCAAAGAGTTTGGGCACCCAGCATACAAGTGTCCTGAGAGGCAAGATTTTACAAATGATGGTGAAAGGAAGAATGAGAGGAGGACTCAATTAGTCCAAGAAGAAGAATGTGGTGGTTCTACTCCCACTAGTTGTGTTGGTGAGATAGGAGAAACGTTAATGCTGAGAGAAAGAGCACTATTGAAGACCTTCAAGGAGAAGGAGTTGATTCAAAAAAGAGCACTATTTAGGACAGCTTGCATATGCAAAGACAAGGTATGTAAATTGATAGTAGAGTCTGGTTGTACTAACAATATGGTGTCTAGTGAGATAGTAGACAAATTGAGATTGGAGAGAGTACCTAGGGACACACCTTACAAAGTCTCTTGGGTAAATGATAATCAGTCCATTCTAGTGACTGAACAAGCATTAGTTGAGTTTAAGATTGGAGGATATGAGGACAAGGTCCTATGTGACATTTTACCTATGGATTGTTGTCATTTGATACTTGGAAGACCCTGGCAATTTGATAGATTTGCAGTTTATGATGGAAGAGCTAACACCTGCACCATTAGGAACGATGAGAAGACTTTTGTGTTGATTCCATTGCAAGAAGAAGCCAAGGAGTAGACAAGGATAGCAAAGATGATAATGTTTGGTGAAAGGGAGCCTATGAGGCTTGAGGAGAACACAACAAGAGAGTATGTAGCCATTTCAAGGCATAGAGATATTGAGACAGCAGATACAAGAAGAAAGGAAGATAGAAGGATAGTAGATTTGAAGAGTAGTCTAATTTTGTAGAGCAAAGAAGACAATGTGATGAGTAGAATAGTCCAAGAGGAAGTGAAGGATAAGTTGTTTGAAAAGACACAAGTTTGGCATGATGTAATCATGGTTGGGACAATCTTATGTCCATTGAGAACAGCAGAGTTAAAGGTGCAGTCTGAGGTTGTGAAGATAGAAGGTTGTAGGACTGGTAAAATAGAGGATAGGACAATTAATACAGTAGCCTTAAGGGTAGATAATGTGCAAAACAAAGTGAAGATAGCAAGTGCAGTAGCAAACAATGGTTTGCAAGATACTTTCAATGAGTTTAAGAAAATACCAAGGATGGAGCAGAAGATAAGTGAAAGGACAGTTGGAAAAGGCATGGATACATGTGCCAAGACAGCCATGACACCAACTCATGAAGATGACAAGATCAGAGAACAAAGAGCAAGATAGTTTGCAAGAAATAGACATTGTCAAGGAATGAACAAATATACAAAACAAGGTATGAAGCATGAAGATATGAAGTATTTCATCCCATGGAGGATATTTCAAGTCCAATAGCATGTCAAAGACAAGGAGGAGCTGAGAAGACCATGGAGCAAGCACTCATGAGACATGAGTTCTTTTTTTAGACCGGTTGTATGGTGCAGAGGCACCTAGCGCCAAGGCAAATTTTTGAATTTTTGGTTTCTATATGAGAGCATAGGTGGAGTTTTGTTTTAAATAATGTAATAAAAGCCACTAGAGGCATTGTCATGTAGTGGAGGTTGTGAATCTTCAATGTCACTTAAGATTAGAACCTTCTATTTTAGTGTAGCAGAGTGGAAACACTATTTTAAGCCTTCTTTTTTTTATTTTTCCATGTTGGAGAGTGATGGAGAACATGGATTTTTATTAGATTATTATTGTATACATCTTAATATACCTCATTCTTGTGAATGAAGGAAGACATAGAAGTTTGGAGTAAAGAAAATAGAGAAATTTTCCAATTTTCTGCAATTTTCAATATTTTTTCTACTTTTCCAGCACTAGTACGCATCCATACAGTACTGTCATGACTTGTAATGCACAAAATCTTGAAGCATGTTGAATTAAATTTCATTTTCATCTAATTGGGAGTATTTTCATTGGTTTTCAAGCATTTTATAATCATTTTTTTCTGAAACTAAGTTTAAAACCCTAATTTTGAGGGTTTTGGGCCAGCCAATGGATTTTTAACCCATTCCATCTGTGTTGCAGCACCAATATGGGTGGAATGGGATTAGTTAGGTTTTATTTCATTGGTCATTTTCATTCAGGAGCAGGGAGCTGGAGTAAAGGAGTTTTTTGAAGACATTCATGCCTAAAAAAACCCTATATTTTAGGCCATATTGCATTGCATGAGGAGTGAGTTGATGAAAATGAGATGTGGGATGACCTAAGATCCCAAAAACTAGCATATTCAAATCATTTGCAATCTATTTGACACATTGGAGAAGGATTTAGGAAGTTGGAGTGAAGTTAACCTATAGTTGCCTTGTAAAAGTGGCCTAAGTAGGCCTAGTGAGAAAATGAACAATCAATTTTAGACCCACACATGCCAAAGTAACCCACCTTGTTTCAAGATATGTCATGAAAGAGCCAAATGGGTATCTAAAACACCAATTCTTTTGTGGGTTTTCCATGTTTTCTGCAAGTTATGAAGGAAAAACCCTGTTTGGAGGGTTATAAGGGAGTAAGGCTAGTTGTGAGGGAAAGGCTAGAAAGAGTTGCAGTCAAAGCTTGCGGGTGGTTTTGTCAGTGTTGACCAATCAAGTAGGTGTGGTCAAAGGTATCTAGGAAGGCTGGGAAGGAGCCCATGCAAGTAAACCCCATGGAGGTGTCTTTGGTTAGTGTTGAAGCTATGAGTTGTGAGAGGACAATCATGTCCATGCATGATCAGGCATTGAATCTTTGAAGTCTTGATGAGTCTAACCCCTATTTTGTCCTGCCTATCCACTGTCTACCTTTGCATCACCATGTAAAGTAATGAACCCTACAAGGTGTCATCGTGTAAGCATGTCCTTTGATATGCACTCTCCATAGGAACCTACAAAATAAAGAAAAGGTACAATGAGTGCATTATATCCCACAAGTGAAAATTAGTTACAAAATAGGAAATAAAATATGACATGAGTAGGGATAAGAAACTTTTCCTATTTGGAATATGATAATTATGTGTTTGGCCTAGTGGCTATAAGATGACATGGTGCATAGGTCGCAAGGCATGTCATGTGATAATGTTTCATCTAGTGATGGCGATGAGTCTTTGTATAGCACTTGACACTACTTAAAATATCAAAACGTAGGAATACTAGTTACAATATATGCCCCCTTCAATTGGTTGCATGTAAGAATTGAAGAAGTGTAAAAATATATTTGAAAGTAAATGTAATCTACAGATAAGCATGTAAGCATGGAATCATGTAATGTAGTAGCAATAAATGAATACATCATGTGGTAAACATGTGTAACATCTAGAATGATAAGGTGTGATAAGAATATGTGGGATGGAGATAGGATCTAAGAGTTAATGTTTCCCTCAACATGGGGGGAATAGGAAAGATGGTGATCTATGACCCTCAATAACCAAAAATACCCCTATAGGAACATACGACACTAGGACAGGTATATACCCTCAATGTGGCATCTAAGAGCATAAGAACAAAATTGTAGAGGCAAGGCAATCAGTCCCTAGTGGATGTAGGTGTAAAGGGTAAAATTTGGATAGTTGAGTTTTTGGTAGTTTTGTGTGTGTATCCTCCTTTCACCCTTTCATTCAAGGACCTAGGGTCGAGTGTCAATGTACTATCATACCCTAGGTCACTGTGAGATGTAGGGAAACTTGGATTTGTATGATTTGATTATCAATTATACTCAATTATACCCAATTACACATCAAAACCCTAATTATGCAAATACGGAAGCAAACAGACGAATATCAGAAAATGCTGCTACAGAAAGATGTAAAATGACAAATAACTATGCACCTGTTTTCAAGGTTCAGAAGCGGAACAGTCGGGGACTAATGAGCAGGCACCCAAGTCCAATGCCTAGGTTTTTGTCAGGATCTGGAAACTCAATCTGCTACCTGTTCTTGTTGTCACAAAGATTTTCCCATCATGGGATCCAGAGGACTAAAGAGCGGGCGCCCAAGTCCAGGGTGTTGTTTTCAAATCTGATCTGCAAATCTGACACTCTGTAGTACCCTCCTACAACTCCACTTTTCATGTATCTTCAACCTGTAACTTGCAATCACAGAAATTTTGGGAGGGGGTTGTGGTATTTAGAGGCTTGCCTCAATCAAGCCCCGGAGAGACATTCAAGTCTTCTGAACACCATTGTTAGATAGAGAGTGCATGCCCTTGGAGGCAGAGGCAAAAACCAAATGATAAATGCTCAAAAACACAAATGATATCACCTTGTAGTGAAGATCTCATGGGAGGAAGAAGCTTTTCATGCCATGAGGAGATGATTTCTCAAATCTGCAAATACAAACACATAGACAACACAAATCTGCTCTTGCTACACAATGAATGCCTTGAATCACCTTCACATAAACTTGAGAATCCAAATTGCTAGCTAGTAATCATCTAGTTGAAATCTTGTAATCATCTAGTTTACAAATGAATGCCTAAGCATGCTTATATATGCAACTACAAACACTCCTGCCAAGAATTTTGTAATTCAAACTTACCGTGTTGGCATAGGACCCAAATAACGATCACAAGCCAATACTTAAAATTTGGGACTAACACAAAATAGGACAGGACTAGGGCGCAGTCACCCAAGTCCTCCCCCTATTTTGGTTAGGGTTAAGTTCAAAGGATCCCCCTAGATCCCATTTGTCATGAAACTTAGGGCTCATTTCATCGAGGTGTCAAAATATGATGCAAGATGTCCTAAATGCAGCTAAAAGACCCGAAAGCTAAACCTTATGAGGGAAAAGCCCCCAAGGGGACATTTTTTGACGTTACATTTCGCCCCCACTTTAATGTATGTATAAATGTGAGGCCAATACATGCATTAAAGTACAGTCAACAAACACAACAAACACGCCAAGCACGGAGAAGAGACACCAAACACATTGAAGATAATGATAGGCACGCAAAACACAGAGAAGACAGTTACAATCATGCAAAACACAGAGAAGACAACAGATGCATAGAAGACAGTTAATGCTTGGAAGACAGGAATGATTTCTTTTCTTTTCTTTTTCTTATATATATGAAATGCAGATGCAAGTACAGGAAAGTAAACATACCTCCCATAATGTAGGAAGCACTCATCGTGTTGGTCTTTAGACTGTATATATGGGGCAACACACATGCAAGACACGCAAACCTCCCAAAATTCAAGAAGCACTCATCTCGTTGGTCTTTAGACTGCATATGGGGCAACAAACATGCCAAACAAAGAAAGCACGCCAAACACACACACTTTAAAGACACGGAGAAAACATGGCAGACAAGTGATGGAGTGTTCCTATTTCTATGCTCATCACCATCTCAGGGACATTACAGGCACACACTAATGATTGGGCTTCACCACAACAATCGTCAAAGACACGCTTAAGGGTTGAGTTAGTCACAGAACCACTCCCCGCCTCCGTAGAGGACTTTTGAAAATGACAGGATGATGCAATCTTCTCCGAGAAGTACACCATCCCCGCCTCTGTAGAGGGCTTAATATGATTGATTGATTGAAAACAAACTTAGAGTGTAGGACGAACTCCTCGCCACCAGTCTTTAAACTGCACCTAAAGACAAGTACATTGCTAACATCTACAACAGACGACTTACCTTATATATGCCCCCACCTTAAGGTGGTTAATATCAGGTATCGATATCAAGCATGTTAAGGTAGGAAGAAAACACACAAGGTAACACAAACTTTCGCAAAGCCCATGCCCACCAGAGGTGACATGTACTTTACAATCGCCAAATGTTCCCACAAACACATCCCTGCAAGAAACATGTTAGTGTCCAAATAATCATGATAAACAACAACATCAATGCATATAATCAGTCATACAAAGAGCCAAGGTTATACTATGAATTCAAAGATCGAGGATAACCATGGGGCTATATCATGAAAATCTCATAACTGAGTATCACCAAGGTGAGATTCAAAGACACACAAAGTGCACGGAGCAGTAGTATTGTTAAGGTTTGTAAGTGAGATAAAAACATCATCAAAATCACTACATAAAAAGCACAAAGTGCTTCTACTAGCCAAGCATCATATAAGATATACAACCCCATCGTCAAATTAGGAACTAAGTCCAATTTTTGATTTCTCACTAAAGGGATGCTAGGTCTACATCAGTATAAATGATTTTCGTCATCCACCCACTAGATAGAAACACTAGAGGAAGGTAAACAATAAATAGGAGAGGAGAAACAAGTGTCTTAGGGACAGTCACGTAGGAGGGTGCCCCCAAGTCACCAACCGCACCGCTATGTCCATAAGACACAACACACAACAATGAAATCAGAGAGAGAGGC
This sequence comes from Cunninghamia lanceolata, assembly GCA_027924645.1. NCBI lineage: Eukaryota > Viridiplantae > Streptophyta > Pinopsida > Cupressales > Cupressaceae > Cunninghamia > Cunninghamia lanceolata. Next base: position 4,419,761 of record BSBN01000754.1, read on the forward strand.
AATATAAAATAATGATGATACAAATAGAAGGTCACAATAGAGGTGGACTCCTAGTATCTTAGACCTTACAAGAGAATCTGGGGTCATCCCAGGAGGCCTAAACAACACATAACACATTACGGGGAAAGCACATCACGAGAGATAAAGGGCTAGAAATACTTACCTGTAGGATCTTCGTATCAGATATTTGAACTTGCGAACCTCTTGGAGAGGTACTCGATCATGTTTAGTGCAAAGTTTGAGTGGTTCTTATGAAAGTCTTGTTTATTATCGTATGATGCTTGTTCCTTAAATCCTTGTTTAAATGAGACTTTTTGTTGCTTATGAGGGGGAGAACCACTATTATTTCCAACTGCTGACAGTCGTCTTACTCTTTTCTAATTTTTAGCGAGTTTTCATTGTTGATGTCATCTAATACAGTAGCAGGAATCATTTTGTACCATCTCACTCATCTGTATCAATTGTTCTGCTTGTCTTTTTGATGTGTTTTGATTATCTCCTGATCCATATAAGGATAACAGAGGAGGAACCTCAGCATAAATTTCATTTCTTCGTGGACGAGGTGGGTTATCCAAATTTTCCTTATCCACCTCAATCATACCCATGATGTTATCATATTCCAAGTAATCATCATCAACTACTTCTATTAGTCCTTGTTCCAACATATTGTTATCAATATGTTTAGGGAAAGGATTAGTGAAGATTTGTAAATTTTGATTCGGCGGAGCAACTGACTTATTTCCGTTATCATTCACACCTGATACCTGTATGATATTCAAATCAATGAGGTCTTGTATTTCATGTTTAAGACGCATACATTGTTCAATATCATGTCCTTGTGTCTGATGGAAATGACAAAAGGCATTAGCATCGAAGTAAGGTCCTTATGCTTTGCTAGGATCAACTGGCTTAATCAGGCGAAGTTTCAGAATGTTATTACTCATAGCTTGATTCATGATAGAATGATAAGACTCAGATATCGAAGTAAACTTTCTTGGTTGATATGATGTTTTCTTTGGATTAGTGATAACAGACACATTAGAAAAGTTGTTCATATTCGGTCCATTAATCTTGATGAAACTCCTATTGTTATTATTCCTCTTAAAATTTCTTTGTGATGATCCACCCATGGATTGACTAACTTGAGCCGATGAGTTTTGGTTTTCATACTGACTAGACGAAAGTTGGTTATCATGAAGGGCAATGCATAAATGTTGAAAGGAGTTATATTTCATCAAGAGGATTTTATCATGGATGTTAGTTTGTAGATTTGTAATAAACACCTTATGAACATCCTCATCTTTCATCTGATACTGAATTTGCATATATAAAGCTTGATACCGACTAATGAATTTAGTTAACTTCTATTTCAGACCTTGCTTGCAATGAACTAAATCAATCAAAGAGACTTGAGGTCCAATATTTGCTTGAAAATGTTGTAAAAATTGATCAATCAACTGCAAAAAGGAGTGTATTGAATTTGGAGGAAAAGAGCAAAACCATTCTAAAGCAGTATCTTTGAGAGATCGCAGGAAAAGTTTTGCCAACAAATCCTCTTCAAAATAGAAATCACTACACATAGCTGTGAATGCTGCCACATGAGTATTAGATCACATTTTCCACCATATTTTTGCAAGCGAGGAGTCTCAAACCTCTCAGGCATAGGAGTTCTCAAGATTGCATGGGAAAGAGGATTGCAGGCATGATATATTGGTATGTTAGGTTGCGAAGAATTTGTCAAATTTGTTACCTTTTGTTGTAAAGCAGTCATGCCCTACAAAAGTTGGTTAAGGATGGCATCATTAGGAGATGCGGTTTGCTATGAGGAATTGGAACCAAAGTGAGGAGGTGATTGAGCTTGAGATATGATAGGTGGAGGTTGTAGATAGGTCAATGGTGGTTGGACATAATGGTAGGTGGAAGGTGGTTGAGAATAGCTATATGTAATGGGAGGTTAAGAATAAGTGGGATGAAGACGTGGTTGAGAGCAATTATTCATAGAAGAGGTCCCCTTAGAAACCAAATTCTGATAATTAAATCCCACAGCTTTGTAATTAGTGCCATTAGATACTCCAATACCAGTGGTAGCATTACAAGCATTTGCATCAGTTGTTAAGATCGTTGATGTAAAGGTAGATATTCCCGTAGTCAGTATAGGTACTGATACTTGAGTATGAGATGGTGATAAAGTGTTATTTATCACTTGTACACATCAGTCACTAGCATGATATTAGTTTGTACAATATGTGCTAAACCATGGATTGCATTAACACAGTCTTGTCCTTCTTTTATCAATTCTCTTACATGGTGAATCACGAGTATAGCTTCTTCAGTTATCCTCTCAATTTGCACATAGTCTTGGAATTCAGCTAGGTCTTATCAAGTTTATCTATTTTCTCATCAGATACATGTCTTGTTTCCTCAATAGTATCATCAACATCATGAAAAGTTTGCTCTTCCATTGTACTTGTGATAGGTGTAATATCTTGTAACATTTGTGTCTCTCCTTTTGTAAAGAAGGTGTTCAATGTACCCACTTCTTCAAGAGCACTAGATCCAACGTGTCTTATGCTTCTTCTTAAATGGATATTTTTTTAGGGCAGCAAGTTATGAGACTCATGCAAATCTAGGATGATGACAAGTTAAAACCTAGTGAAAAGACACTAAAATATGTGATTTTTTCACCAAATCTCAATGCAAAGTAGCCTAACAAAGGGTGTTGTGAGGAAAATGATGATGGATAGAAAATTATATCAATAATAAAAGCCACCTAATGCCAAAATATCCATCACAACATGCTTATAGTGGCACTCAAGATCAAACCCTAGTGAAAATATAGCAAAAATATGTGATTTTTCATGATTTTTCAACTCCAAGACCTAGCAAAAGGGGTGTTGTAAGGAATTTTAGGAGGTGTAGAAAATAATAGAAATGATATCAATCACCTCAATCCATAAAATTTGTCACAACATGCTTGGAGTACAATCTAGGTCAAACCCTAGGGCAAATATAGCAAAAATGTGTAATTTTTCACCAAATTTTCAATACAAGAGCCCAATAAAAAGGTGTTGTGAAGATTTTTAGTAGGGTAAGAAGATAATTACCCTGATAATAGACAATTAGTACAAAAATACTCTTCACAACACGCCTATGGTGCAAATTTTGAAAGTCGATAAAGCCAAATCTAGTGAAATTCAAGGTTTTTCAAGCCCTAGGTTTGAGATCTTGATGCAAAATGCTATATGAATGTCTTGTAATCTGTTTTATGGTGAAAATTAAGTCCACTCAGATCTAAAAATGATTTTCACACCTTACCATGCAAAATGCAAGTGCAAATCTAAGGAAAAATCAATGAAAATGCTAGTTTTTGTTGAAATTTTCTATGTAAAAATACAAATTTTTGAAATCTAAATGCAAATTTACACTAAAATGCAATACTACAGCCAAATGCAAATTTGAATGAGTGTCTAAGATCAGTAGAAAAATCTGAAACAAGGTTTTGCCTACAAACCCTAGTTTTTGGAATTACTAGGTTATATGAAAAATGCAAAATTTCTAACAAAACCCTAGCAATTTATGCTAAAAATGCAATGCAAGTTATTGAATTTTTGTAATTTTTTGCAATTTATCTTAGATCTAATGCAAAAATCAGAAATTTGATGAAATTCAAATTAATTAATGCAACATGCAAACTAGGGTTTGCAATTTTTTCAAATTTTACAATTTTTTTGTAATTTTTCCAATGCAATAAGATGAATTATGATATGAATGAATGAAATCACTGAAAATCTGAAGCAAAACACTCAGCAAGGTGCAAACAAGTCCAACAACATGGGTTCACCAAAATGTAAAGGGTAAAATTTGGATAGTTGAGTTTTTGGTAGTTTTGTGTGTATCCTCCTTTCACCCTTTCATTCAAGGACCTAGGGTCGAGTGTCAATGTACTATCATACCCTAGGTCATTGTGAGATGTAGGGAAACTTGGATTTGTATGATTTGATTGTCAATTATACTTAATTATACCCAATTACACATCAAAACCCTAATTATGCAAATACGGAAGCAAACAGATGAATATAGGAAAATACTACTACAAAAAGATGTAAAATGACAAATAACTATGCACCTATTTTCGGGGTTCAGAAGAAGAACAGTCGGGGACTAATGAGCAAGCGCCCAAGTCCAATGCTTAGGTTTTTGTCAAGATCTGGAAACTCAGTCTACAACCTATTCCTACTGTCACAGAGATTTTCCCATCATGGGATCCAGAGGACTAAAGAGTGGGCACTCAAGTCCAGGGTGTTGTTTTCAACTCTGATCTACAAATTTGACACTCTGTAGTACCCTCCTGCAACTCCACTTTTCCTGTATCTTCAACCTGTAACCTGCAATCATAGAAATTTTGGGAGGGGGTTGTGGTGTTTAGAGGCTTGTCTCAGTCAAGCCCCAGAGAGACATTCAAGTCTTCCTAACACCATTGTTAGATAGAGAGTGCATTCCCTTGGAGACAGAGGCAAAAACCAAATGATAAATGCTCAAAAACACAAATGATATCACCTTGTAGTGAAGATCTCATGGGAGGAAGAAGCTCTTCATGCCATGAGGAGATGATTGCTCAAATCTGTAAATACAAACACATAGACAACACAAATCTTCTCTTGCTACACAATGGATGCCTTGAATCACCTTCACATAAAATTGAGAATCCAAATTTCTAGCTAGTAATCAATTTGTTGAAATCTTGTAATCATCTAGTTTACAAATGAATGACTAAGCATAGGAAATATGTCATGGGGTAAAAGCACTTGAACATGTGTCACACTTTTCGGCCAATAGTACAGTACGAATCGAGCCGTTTTCACCCGAGTCAGACTCAAGCAAGTTCGTTTCACCCAAAACCACATCACGCCTATGTGCCACATACATGGCTTGTACTTTTCATGTGAGTCGTTCTCAGGTGAGTCAGTTTTGCCCAAAACCAAGGAATTAAAAACAAAAAAATGCTAGCATATTTCGTGGCAGGCTTCTAGCTGACAACGACGTGTTGGGGACAGCGGATGGTTAGGGTTTCATTCAAGTGAATTTGTTGCCATCTACCAACTTCTAGCAATAGTTCGCCACCTTTAAGCATACCAGGTAAAACTTGAAATGAGTCCCATTTACATGCAATTGAAAGATATATATAAATATATATGTGTGTGTACATATATATATACATACATATGTATATATATACATACATATGTAGATATATACATATATCTATGTGTGTGTTGTGTGTATGTGTGTGTATGTTGTATATATATTGGAGGATATACATATATTTATTGTCTTCTATATGTGCTCGATAACATACAACATATATATATGTGTGTATATGTTGTATATAATGTATATACACTGTATATGCTAAGTATGCACTGTATATGATATATAAAGCATATACACATATATATAGCATATACACATATGTGTGTATATGTTGTATATAGTGGAGGATATACATATATTTAATGTGTCTAATGTATCTGCTCGATAACATACAAAATATATAGCATATACAACACATGTGTGTGTATTGTATATGCATTGTATAATATGCTATATATGCAATGTATATGCATTGTATATGTTGTACATAAATATTGTGCAGTATATGCTCTATATCATATTATTTTTTCATAATTTCTATGCATTGTATATATTCTATATGCATTGTATATGATGTATATGCACTATATATGTTGTATATATATTCTAGTATATGCACTATATCATTTTTTTTTCATAATTTCTATGCATTGTATATGTTGTATATGCACTGCATATGTTGTATATGCACTATATATGCTCTATATATATGCATTATATATGTTGTATATATATAAAAGGAAGATGTTGTAAATGTTGTATATATTGTATATGAGCTGTATATGTTGTATAATATGAGCTATATGTGTGTGTGTTGTATATGTTGTATATAGTTATATATGTGTATATACCACACACAAATTTCATTCATTCAAAAAGGTTTTAGAAATGTCCAAGCTGTAATATATATCTAGAGCATATACAACATGCATAGAAATTATGAAAAAAACAATATGATATAGAGCATATACTATAATATATATAGCATATACAGTGTATGTATACAATGCATATACATCATATATACAGTGCATATACACATATACAATGCATATACAACATATACATTGCATATACAGCATATACAATGCATATAGAGTGCATATACATTACATATACACATATATACATTGCATATAGAGCATATACATCACACACACACACACACACACACACACACACACACACACAACTCATATACTACATATAGAGCATATACAACATCTTCCTTTTATAAGGATACAATTATGTCAAAATTTGGAACAAATGAATGTTTTTGTACATAGTAAATGATACCTTTGTAAAGTTTGATCTAAGATAAGATAAGATAGGATATGTGATGCAGAACATCCAGTCGGAAACATCTAGCAGTGGTGAAATTTGATATCATCAGCAAGAGTTAACAAAAAGTCTCGCCGATATACCCTATCGGCCTAACAATGGCTATCGGCACCTCTAATGCATCTCACACTAATACCTTGCCTATCGGTAGGATGTCGCATATCGGGCTGACCTTTATCCTGTTCGCCGACACCGATTGTCACACCGATGTCAACATCCCCATCGCCAAGACTCCTCACCATCGGCATAGTTTACTCCTATCTCACCGACGCCAACACTCCCACCGATATACTTAGCATCCCTTCACCATCGACCAGACATAATACTATCGGCCACCTACAAGACCGTCGCGCCAATGCTTTATGTCACTCCGATGACTCTTCAAAACCCGCCTTCGTTGGCAACACCTTATGCCATTGGGTCACCTAACAACCCTCTCACCAATGCACCCCTCATGCCGATGACTTATCTATGTCGGCAAGATTACCTACTGTCAGCGTCACCTTCTTCCTTCAGAAAAACACGCTTCTTCGGCCAGACCTTTCTCCTATCCTCCGACGATAATTGTTACGTTGATGCACCTCCGCTTCTACCTTCTGTCGGCTAGACTCTTCCTGATATGCTTATTATCGGCAACTATCGGCAACACTCTGCCTTTCGGTAAGACTCTTAAGGTCTTCCCCCGATGGGCTCCCTCATGCCGATGTCTTCTATGACTTCCTACTATCGGCGTGACTCCGTCGTTCGGCACAACTTTATTCTCCTTCGCCGATATTCCTTTTCACCCCAATGCTTAGAGCCATCGGCCAGACATCCGCTGTCGACCTAACTTGAAATCCTTTCGCCGACGTCTAGCTTCACCCCGATGGACTTAATACATACTTAAAGATGATTTTCTTAGGAAAGGGTTCTACAATTTCTATCTCACCATACTTAATAGTTAAACGAATAAACAAAAATGGGGGATTAGTTTACAAGTCCATTCCACTGATTTCCCAGAAATCCACCAGTGGAATGGATTTATCCAGTCAATTCGACCACAAAGGTACTAACTAAATTATATACAAACCCTACACAGAATGAATTTCTACACAGAGTATCTACACAGCATTCAGAATCTGGAAAGAAAACAATTTACAGAACTTCTCTTCCTCCTCCTTAATGTTTCAGAATTACATTCAACTGTTCCACCAAAGCCAAAACACACCACCCATATATTACAAAGGATTTTCCCCTTTTTATCTTTCCCAATGGTGAGAGACTGACATTCCCTCTGTTTATGGGATTTGAGTTTTCCAAAATTATTGGTAGAAGCCCCTAATTAATTACATGACACCTGCTTTGCATAGGATAGCAAAACTCTTAATGCTAAGACACCTTGATTAACCCTTCCCTTAATCCAAACTATCTAAAATGTCAAGTTTGGAGTGTACAAAAATGAAATGCCAATATAGAATGTTACATTTTTGAAGATGCTATAAGGTAACATGAAATGTCAAAAACTATATTAGTCTTATTCTTCTCCCTCTTGTGCATGTTGATCCTATTGAAGGGGTGCTCCTGCACCATAGTCCCCGGGAGAAGAGATCTCAAGCCCCTTTGAGATCAGAGTTTGGAGGTCTGCACCATGATTTGAAATCTGATCTGCAGTCATCCAAACAGCCTCTGAATCAGGTTGTCCTTGCCAAGCCACCAAATACTACAGGTATTCTTTGTTCCTGGTCTTCTTGATCACTCGTGAGTCTAAGATATGCTTCAATTTTGGTGGATCATGCTTAGGAATATCATCATCTGCTGCATCCTGTAATGGTTCTTGTTCTACATCGGCATTTGGCTTGTATGGAGTCAAATCACATACATTGAAAATGGGTGACAATCCAAGATCAGAAGGGAGTTGGATCTCATATGCATTCTGCCCACACTTCTTTAAAATCTGACATGGTCCAATCTTCCTCTGCATTAGCTTGGTATACTTACCTTTGGGGAGTCTCTCCTTCTTCAGATTTACCCAGACCAAATCTCCAACTTCAAACTGTAAATCTCTTTTCTTTTTGTCAGCATATGTTTTGTACTTCATTGTAGCCTGTTGGAGTTGGTTCTTGACCTGATCATGTACTTGTTTGATGGCTGAAGCAAAAGCTTCACCATTTGCACTAATAGGCTCTCCTATAGGCAGATCTCTCAGCTCTAGAATACCTCTTGGATGAATACCATATACTATTTGAAAAGGTGACTTTCCTGTACTCCTATTAATGGTGTCATTATAGGAAAATTCTGCTTGTGGGAGGATATTATCTCATTTCTCTCCATGCTGCCTGGTTAAACACCTGAGTAGATTACCCAATGAACGGTTAACAACTTCAATCTATCCATCTGTTGGAGGATGGTAGGCTAATGAGAAGGACAAATTGGTGCCAAGCTTTTTCCAAAGAGTTCTCCAGAAGTGACCAATAAACTTCACATCTCTGTCTGATACTATGTTTAATGGCAAACCATGTATCCTCACTATTTCCTTGAAAAACAAATCAGCAACATATGAAGCATCATAAATGGTTTTCCATGGCAAGAAATGTGCCATTTTACTGAATCTGTCTACTACCACAAAAACGCTATCATATCCTTTCCTTGTCCTAGGCAAACCTAGTACAAAATCCATGCTTATGCTCTCCCATGGTTTAGAAGGAATGGGTAATGGCTGATACAAACCTGCATTTGTGGATCTCCCTTTTGCTTTCTGACATATTACACATGCTTCCACAAATTTTCTCACATCTGACTGTAACTTAGGCCAATAGTAATGCCTCTTCACAAGATCTAGAGTTTTATCAAGACCAAAATGTCCTGCCATAGCCCCACAATGTTTTTCCTGAATAATATTCAGTCTCATAGAACATCTTGGAATACATAGTTGTCCACCTTTGAAAAGTAAACCATCTTGGATCAGAAATTTAGAAAACTCAACATGATATTTGTCTCCAAAAGTACATACCTTGTAGATCTCTCTAAAGTCTTCATCATCATCATACATTGTCTTCAAAGAATCAATCCCAACACTCTCCAATTGGATCTGATTGATGGTCAGAACTCTCCTACTCAAAGCATCTGCTACTTTGTTCTTAACTCCTTTCTTGTTCTTAAGTGTGAAAGTGAAAGCTTGTAGAGTTTCCACCCACTTCATGTGTCTATGGTTTAGCTTCTCTTGACTATTTATGAAACTGAGGGCCTGATTATCTGTGAACACTATGAATTCTTTGGGCATCAAGTAATGCCTCCATTTCTTAAGTGACTGGACTAGAGCATACATCTCCAAATCATAGGATGAGTATCTCTTCTTGGCATCATTTAATTTCTCGTTGAAGAATGCAATAGGTCTACCTTCTTGGCTGAATACTGCTCCGATAGCAATATGACTTGCATCACATTCTACTTGAAAAATCTTGCTGAAGTCAGGAATTGGAAGAACTTGCTGCTCTGCCACCTTCTTCTTTAATGTTTCAAAAGAATTATCTGCCTCCTTTGTCCATGTAAATTTGTACTTATGTCCTCCCTTTATGGTATCAAGCATGGGTGCACAAATATGACTAAATCCCTTTATAAACTTCCTATAAAAGGTTGCTAATCCATGGAAACTTCTAACATCATTCAATGTTTTGGGTGTTGGCCAAGACAATATGGCACTTACCTTTTCTGGATCCATTTTCAATTTGTTATGTGAGATAACAAATCCCAAGTAGATGATCTCTTCCTGCATAAACAAACACTTTGCTAAATTGATCCTTAGCTGCTCTTCATATAACCTTTTGAGAACCAAGTCTATATGGATGAGGTGTTGTTCCCTCATATTACTGAAAATCAGGATGTCATCTAGATATACTATGACAAATTTACCTATGAATTCTCTCAAGACCTCATTCATCAATCCCATAAAGGTACTAGGGGCATTGGACAAACCAAAAGGCATGACCTTCCACTCATATAACCCCTCATTAGTCTTGAATGCAGTTTTCCACTCATCACCAGGTCTAATCCTAATATGATGATAGCCACTCTTTAAATCTATTTTGGTGAAGTATTTAGCACCTCCTAAACAATCAAGTAAATCTTCTATCCTAGGGATCGAAAACCTATACCTGATTGTTATCTTGTTGATAGCCCTTGAATCAGTGCAAAGTCTCCAAGTGCCTTCTTTCTTTGGTGCTAGTACAGCTGGTACTGCACATGGGCTTAAACTTTTGCCTATTAGGCCTGTCTTCAACAACTCTTCAATTTGTCTTGCTACCTCTGTATTCTGATCTGGAGTGAGCTTATATGCTGCTTTGTTTGGAAGTGTAGATCCTAGGATCAGATCTATACAATGGCTGATGTCTCTTATAGGTGGTAGGGAACTTGGCATCCCATCAGAGATAATGCCTTTGCATTTGTCCAATAGCTCTTGGACAGCTGGGTCTATGAATTTTTGTCTCTTCTCTCCCTTGACTTCTTGTTGTTGTTCCTTGTTCACCTTCAAGCAAGGAATTAGAGCATATGTAATTGCTCCTTCTTCTCCTATCCCCTTCAGGAATTGTTTACCTTCTACCATCATCACCTTAACTTCCTTTCCTTTTGATTCCACCTCATTCTCCATTAATGGTATCAATTCTATCACCTTACCATTCTTGGTGATGGAATAGGTGTTCCTAACTCCATCATGGTATGCTTTCAAATCATACTGCCATGGTCTTCCAAATAGGAGATGGCAAGCATCCATCTTGGCAATGTCAAACAATAGCCTATCCTTGTATGGGCCAATTTGAAATTCAATCCAAGCCTGTTCTTCTACAACTGTTTGCTGACCTTGGGTGAGCCATGAAATTTTATATGGGCAAGGATGTGGCAGTCTCCTAAGCTTAAGCTTTTCTACCATCTCAATGGATGCAAAATTTCCAGTAGATCCAGAGTCAATCAGAACTTTACATACCTTTCCTCCTGCCTTGCAAGTAGTTCTGAAGAGAGACTTCCTTTGTGGAGGTTCTTTTCCTGGCACCTTCATGGTGGTCATTGCTCACCTAATCATCAAAGATTCTCCATTCTCAGGATATCCATAACTGTCAGGAGCATTCACACTTTGATTTGTGCTTGAGCTTGCTACACTTTGACAATCAGATTCTTGGATCAGACTGATCCTCTTTTCTCCCATTGAACTTGTTGCCTTTTCCGGGCATCTGCTGGCTATATGGCCTTCTTTGTTACAGTTATAACATCTGATAGATCCTCTACCCTAGGATCTTCCTCTGAAAGGTCTTCTGCCTCTGAAGTTTCCCTTTTGATTGTAGTTTCCCCCTTGGTTCTGACTGTTGTCTCCTCTACTGTTCTCTTGGTTGGATTCACTTTGGTATCCAAATCCTCTGCCTCTAAAAGGACTTCTTCCTCCTCTCTGCTGTTTTCCTCTCCCTCTATTGTTCTGCTCATGCCTTCTCTTTAATTTTTCTTCCACTTTGAGTGCCATTTGATAGCATTTTTGAACTGTATCTTGATTATGCAGATTCAAATCTTCTTGAATGTTGAACCTCAATCCATTGAGGTACCTTGCTACCTTCTCTTCCTCATCTTCCCTTACCTTTATTTTTACACACAGCTTCATGAATTCTTCTGTGTATGAGCTGACATCTAGCTCCTTCTGCTTCAAATTATGTTTCCTCTTATGTAATTGGATATTGTAATCCAATGGAACATAGGCCTCCTTCACCAATGCCATCATTCTCTTCCATGTTGCAACTCTGTTCTTTCCCTCTTTCACCCTGTCATCTTGGATGAAATTCCACCAAGTTAGTGCAGATCCTTTCATTTTGGACTGAGCCATCTTCCCTCTTTGGTGTTCTGGTATCTCTTCTGTCTCAAAGAAATTATTCAAGGAGTCTATCCACTCCATCACCGAATCAGGTTCCATTTTTCCTGCAAACACTGGCAGGTTTATTTTCACATCCATGGTCCTTCTTTCCATGGACCTGAGGGCATTGAGTAAGGGTCTCTGGTCTGCAGGAACCACTAGCTCTTCCTTTTCTGGGGTCTCCTCTTCATCCCCATCTTCTCGTTCACCAGATTTTTCTTCCCCCTTCTCCACTCTGTCCCTCAACTTCTCTAGTTCTTCCTTCAATGCCTAATTCTGAGCTCTATCAGCTCTACTCTCTGCTATTTGCTTTCATACCAAGGCCGTCAATTCAGCATTAGTCATCTTTGCTGGAAAAGTTTCTGAAGCTTCTCCTTCTGACATTTTTCTTTCTCCTTCTACTGCACAGATACTCTTTTCTCTCTTTCTCCTTCTGCTGCTAGATGGAACAAACACCTTCAGAAATCAAAATACGCAACAACTTTTCCCAGAGCTTTCTCTAGCTCTGATACCACTTGATGCAGAACATCCAGTCAAAAATGTCTAGCAGTGGTGAAATTTGATATCATCGGCAAGAGTTAACAAAATGTCTCACTGATATACCCTATCGGCCTAACAATGGCTATCAGTACCTCTAATGCATCTCACACCAATACCCATGTCACATCGATGGGGGTTTCTTTTTATTTGCTTATCAGCAGGATGTCGCCTATCGGGCTGACCTTTATCCTGTTCGCCGACACCGATTGTCACACCGATGTCAACATCCCCATCGCCAAGACTCCTCACCATCAACGTAGTTTACTCCTATCTCACTGACACCAACACTCCCACTGATATACTTAGCATCCCTTCACCGTCGGCCAGACATAATACTATCAGCCACCTACAAGACCGTCGCGCCGATGCTTTGTGTCACTCCAATGACTCTTCAAAACCCACCTTCGTCGTCAACACCTTATGCCATCGAGTCACCTAACAACCCTCTCACCGATGCACCCCTCATGCTGATGACTTATCTCTGTCGGCAAGATTACCTACTGTCGGCGTCACCTTCTTCCTTCAGCAAAACACACTTCTTTGGCCAGACCTTTCTCCTATCCTCCGACGATAATTGTTACGCCGATGCACCTCCACTTCTACCTTCTGTCGGCCAGACTCTTCCCGATATGCTTATTATCAGCAACTATCGGCAACACTCTGCCTTTCGGTAAGACTCTTAAGGTCTTCCCCCGATGGGCTCCCTCACACCGATGTCTTCTATGACTTCCTACTATCGGCGTGACTCTGTCGATCGACACAACCTTATTCTCCTTCGCTAATATTCCTTTTCACCCCGATGCTTAGAGCCATCGTCCAGACATCCGCTGTCGGCCTAACTTGAAATCCTTCCGCTGACGTCTAGCTTCACCCCGATGGACTTAATAAATACTTAAAGACGATTTTCTCAGGAAAGGGTTCTGCAATTTCTATCCCATCGTACTTAACAGTTAAACGAATAAACAAAAATGAGGGATTAGTTTACAAGTCCATTCCACTAATTTCCTAGAAATCCACCAGTGGAATGGATTTATCCAGTCAATTTGACCACAGAGGTACTAACTAAATTATATACAAATCCTACACAGAATGAATTTCTACACAGAGTATCTACACAGCATCCAGAATCTGGAAAGAAAACAATTTACAGAACTTCTCTTCCTCCTCCTTAATATTTCAGAATTACATTCAACTGTTCCACCAAAGCCAAAACACACCACCCATATATTACAAAGGATTTTCCCCTTTTTATCTTTCCCAACGGTGAGAGACCAACATTCCCTCTGTTTCTGGGATTTGAGTTTTCCAAAATTATTGGTAGAAGCCCCTAATTAATTACATGACACCTGCTTTGCATAGGATAGCAAAACTCTTAATGCTAAGACACCTTGATTAACCCTTCCCTTAATCCAAACTGTCTAAAATGTCAAGTTTGAAGTTTACAAAAATGAAATGCCAATATAGAATGTTACATTTTTGAAGATGCTATAAGGTAACATGAAATGTCAAAAACTATATTAGTCTTATTCTGCTCCCTCTTGTGCATGTTGATCCTGTTGAAGAGGTGCTCTTGCACCAATATGATAGGATAATGCTCATGTAATTGAGGTAATGTGGGATAATGATGAAAATGCTCTGTAGCCATGAAAATGCTTCTAGAATTGTCAAGTAAATGAAACCATATGTTTATGTTTAAAACACTATTCTTGTATTCATAAATATATTTTTATCTATGGTTCTTAATATTAGTTTTCTTGTCCACAACATATTTTTATTTTTGGTTATAAATCCAAGGTTAAAAACTATGGTTAGAAAGTCGAGGTTAAAATTTTAGTTGTGTCAGAAACAAACAAAATCAAAGTTCACCAAATCGTAGTCACAAATCAATAACAAGTTACAAATCAATTTAAATAATAGTGGGAAACTATTTATGAATTAATCAATACTTTCATCCTAGCAATTTAAACTTTGATTACAGTATTCCAAAATATACATTATTTCAAATCAATCAAAATCATCTTGATAGTCTACAAATCAAATCAATCAAAATCAATGAATGATGGGAAAGATATAACATGATATAATAGGACCTCCATAGATAACTTGGTTCATGAACATATAGTAAAATTGCACATGTAAATTAGGTATGGATGTTTCATAAGATGTGAAGGATACAATTATGTCAAAATTTGGAACAAATGAATGTATCTTAGCTAAGGAACAAACCCTAATAAAGGTGTAATGAATGTAGGGTAAAATAGGTTAGGAGGGTAGGCTAACATATACAAACTTAAACTATAAATTATAAAAAATATAATCAAATGAAGAATAAACCCTGGACACATCTAAAATAAGTAATAAAGTCAATTTAATTATATTGGATTTGAAAACCCTATGTTTTATTTAAATATAAACTAATTTACTTGTATGCAAACTAGGTTGTGTGGCGTACAATAGGTTCACCAAAAATGATGGAAAAAGAATAAGTTAGCCTATATAGTTAATCTAGGTTAATCCAATGGAATATGTAAATACATAAAAATGATTGTGAACTTGATCTCTACTAGTGAGCTTAACTTTTGCTACTTTTTGACTTCAACTTTTTCATTAACTATGTTTTAATATCTATTTACTCTCACAAATTTAAACTATTTTTTTTTAATTTTCAAGTTTGTACTTAACAATGAAAGTGAATCCCTTAGGTCAAAATAGTTACCTGTACAATTACATGTTAATTTAATGATTAGACAAATGATCAATGGAAACACTCTTTAGCCATGAAAATGCTAGAATTCTCAATTAGATAATACATTCCTTTTAGTGCACCAATTGAAGTGTAAACATGCCAATGGTATGTATATAAGATCTCAAATTACAAGCCCTAAAATTACAAGACTTTTGAAGGATACATTATATGCAAGCCACTAGACAACATGGCTACATGAACAAACCATTCGAATACCTAAAGTTGAACATGAAGAAACCTAAGCTCTACTATGAGGTGGTAGCATTGGGGAGACTTGGTTATCCAAAGGCATTTTGGGTTAAGCTATGTTGTTGTCTACATGTATCAAATTGATTTGTAGATAACTGCAATATAGCTTAACACCAAAAATTCTTTACCATTATAAGTTTTTGAACAATGTCAAACTTCATACGAGCATTAGTTAAGTCTACAGTGGCTTCGTCCATGTATGCTATTTATGTCATGCAAATTTGACTTGATTATCCTGAGTCAAGTTATATTTTCCTTCTTGAGACTAGTTATTGTTTCCACTTTTACACAATGAAATATGGATTAGTGTAACTAGTTCTCTTATGAATTATTGTATTTAAGTCAACCTTTCAATTGAAAGTTCTTGTGACCAAACTACGAAGCCTCTGCGATGTGTGTATGTAGGCAAGGCCATCACGAATGAGCCCCCGAGGCATTAGGTTTGGCCCTTAGGTCAGGTTTCCTTTCTACATAGTAAATGATACCTTTGTAAAGTTTGATTTAAGATAAAATAGGATTTGATAGGATAATGCTCCTATAATTGAGGTAATGTGGGATAATGATGAAAATGCTCTATAGCCATGAAAATGCTCCTAGAATTCCAAGGTTAAAAACTATGGCCTTAAAAATTAAGGTTAAAATTTTAGTTGTGTGAGAAATTGTAAGTTAAATCAAAGTTCACCAAATCATAGTCACAAATCAATAACAAGTTACAAAATCAATTTAAATCATAGTGGGAAACTATTTATAAACCAATCAATACTTTCATCCTAGCAATTTAAACCTTGATTATAGTATTCCAAAATATACAAATTATTTCAAATCAATCAAAATCAATGAATGGTGGGAAATATATAACATGATATAATAGGACCTCCATAGATAACTTGATTCATGAGTTCATATAGTAAAATTGCACATGTAAATTAGGTATGGATGTGTCATAAGATGTGAAGGATCATACAATT
Organism: Cunninghamia lanceolata; assembly: GCA_027924645.1. NCBI lineage: Eukaryota > Viridiplantae > Streptophyta > Pinopsida > Cupressales > Cupressaceae > Cunninghamia > Cunninghamia lanceolata. Next base: position 4,436,622 of record BSBN01000754.1, read on the forward strand.
ATGTCAAAATTTGGAACAAATGAATGCATCTTAGCCAAGGAACAAACCCTAATAGGTGTAATGAATGTTGGGTAAAATAGGTTGGGAGGGTAGGCTAACATATCAAACTTAAACTATAAATAAAAAATATAATCAAATGAAGAATAAACCATAGACACATCTAGTATATAAGTAATAAAGTCAATTTAATTATATTGGATTTTCCAAAAAACCTACATATGTTTTATAAATATAAACTAATTTACTTGTATGTAAAATAGGTTGTGTGGCATACAATTAGGTTCACCAAAAATATGATAGAAAAAGAATAAGTTATCCTATATAGTTAATCTAGGTTAATCCAATGGAATTTATAAATGCATAAAAATGACTGTGAACTTGATCTCTACTAGTGAACTTAACTTTTACTACTTTTTGACTTCTACTTTTTCATTTACTATGTTTTAATATCTATTTACTCTCACAAATTTAAACTAGTTTTTTTTTATTTTCTAGTTTGTACTTAACAATGAAAGTGAATCCCTTAGGTGAAATAGTTACCTGTAATTACATGTTGATCTAATGACTAGACAAATGATCAATGGAAACACTCTTTAGCTATGAAAATGCTCCTAGAATTCTCAAGTAGATGATGCATTCCTTTTAGTGCACCAATTGAAGTGTAAACATGTTAATGGTATGTATATAAGATCTCAAATTACAAGCCCTAAAATTACATACAGAAAAGGTGTCACAACCTTGCTCCTAATGTTAATATTAAAAAAGTATAATTTCCATGTTAAAAATAGAAAAAATCAATTTATGGGCTATAGAGTTCATTTTTGGCCAAAATAAAAATTTTGGGTTGTTTGGCACCAATTACTGGGTACCTATCATGTGGACCTCTTTAAGATCTACAATTTAAAAAAAGGGCCCAATCAACCTCCCAAATCAAGTTATGGCCTCTAAAAGTTGGGCCTTTTGCATTTGAAATGTAAAAACATCTAAGACACATAAAAGAGTTGTAAGGGGGAGTTACACATGTTGACCAACTTATGATGCATGTTGTGGCATGTCATATAAGGGATCTTTGGATGGGGATAATCGAGCCAAAATGGAACACCCAATTTGGTGAGTGGATTATAATGAGGTTATGATAGGTGGAAGGAATATGATATTTTTAACTTGTGGACTCATCTTGGAATTTGGGTGTTGGATTTCTATCTAACAATTTGGGTGCCACTTTTTTCAATTGTTTTAGCTCTCATGGTTTTCTAGTCACCATTTGATTGTTTCATGTACTATCTCTTATTTATTGGGTACTTGAGATGGAGGTTTGATAGTGATTTTTGCAAGTATTATTATGCTACCAAAATTCCTCAAATCTCTAGTTGGTGATAGTCCTATGAATTCTTTCTCTTCAAGTGCATTGTAACTATGTTGTTTGCTAAATAATATATGGAGAAGATTTGGAGTGTGTGGTTTTTCTACCGAAACAGTTTTCCCCATGTACACCTATGTTATGGTATATTGATTATTTTATGTTCATATGTGTTTCTACTTTTAGTAATTGTCAAAAGATTAAAATTTGCACAACACTCTCCTTATAAGTTTAGTTCAAGAAGCATTTATATGTACCATTCTTACTTTCATTTGGTATTAGAGTATGATCATCTTAGATTCTAAGTGTTTGGTATTTATAAATAGAATCCCTAGACCTTCACAAGATGCAAAACTACACTCTAATACCATCTGATAGAATCGTGACCAGAGGGTCCTATTAAGGATTATCCAACCATGAAGCTAAACATGCAAATAATCAATGGTGGAACCCAATGAAATAGTAAAACAAAATAGATCTTTATTGATTATATATCACAAAATACATTACAATCTAGTATCTACTACAAGGGCTTACAACATAGGTCTTTGACCCTCAAAGATACATATGCACAATTATGTGTGAATTATAAAATTCTCATAGGATATTACGATATAAATCTTTTGCTCTATGATTGAACACTCTAATCAACATCTAATTCTTCATCCTTAACCACTAACCCCTTTTGAATGACCTTGACCGGTGTCTATATAGTGATATTTAGTTGTTAGAGTGATCTATGTCAATCATAAGGTGCCACAAAACTTGATGCTAGATGAAACATGTATCCAAGTATAGCGTAGCTGGAAACCTTCTAGAATGAATACAGTAAAGAATATACATTGGGTCATTCAATGTGGTTCATACCATGAATCTCCTTGGGACCAATTAACTTAGAAATATAACAGAGTGTTGCTACAAAGCTCATATAGTCACTACATAATCTCAATAGTGCTTTTAGATTAAACTCTAATATGTTTGGTGGTGAGTATGGATTGATCCTAACTATGGAGGAGTGCAATGTAGTTAGATTGTTGTACTTTATTAGATACTAGAAAATAGCTTAGAAATTTTGTAAATCAAACAAATTTAAAACATAAATGTTTTGGGTGATCCAAGATTGCCCTTACACCCTGGATGCTCTTGCATCAAGTAGCAAGGGAATCAATAATGAAATTAGTAGGAAAACAAAATAATAGACGTTAGACAAATCAATAATGAAATTAGTAAGCAAACACAAATATTTCTATAGAGGAAAAATTACACCTTGGCCAAAATATATTGATCATGGGAATTTTTCACTACAACTACACTAGGATATGTTTTAATTTTTCTGTCTACTTGTTTAGATAGACTAATGTTCACAAGCCCTTTTCACGCTAAAGACCTATGAAAATAGAAACTACAGTAATTGTTGAAGAGAAATTGAAGAGAAGATAATAAAATACTTGAAATGAACTGCTACAAACAAAATTATGAAATTTCAATTATAGAATTGAAAAGAAGGGATATAGAAGAACCTGGTGTCAGAAGATGAAGCTCACTGTCAGGGACACCAGTGCATCGTGAGGATGTCTATGCATCGCACTATAGTTCTAGAAGCATGAAGAATAAAATATTTTAACTCTGTTTGATTTCATGTCACCTACACAACACAACTATAACTAGTATACCAAACCAGTAATCTATAGGTGACGAGAAATATAAACAAAAACCAAAGAGAGATGTACAATAAAATTGAAGTAAATGAAATGAATTGCAAATAAATAAAGGGATTCAAATGAGGGATTACAAAACCAATAACAAATGATGGAGCTTCCCACTCAAATCTTAATCCTATAATGAAAAGAGAAAATGGTTTGGGCTACTTGGGAGATTGTCTTCAGGTCAAGCCCCTATTTTGGTCTTTCAACCTCCATGGGAAGCCAAAATGGAACATCTTTAAAAAATAATGTGTGATGCTAATTTCTATGTGCAAATAGAATGGAATAACAACAATGATAATATATTTATGAAAGTGAAACTAATCTACTCAAAACCCCAATGAGCAAACTAGTCTAATATCTTTGAGGAAAGAAAGGAGGGTTTAAGGTAACCAAACAATGCAATAAGCAACAATGGATTACACTACAATAAGGAAACAAAAGAGAGTTATATGAACTGAATCACCTATTCAATGGAGGTGCAAATTTCCCAGCTAAAATATAATAACCAACAAGCAATGGTCTCATAAAACCCCAAGAGATCTCACATGAACATGCACAAAAAAGCACAGCTATAAAAGACCCTTGAGAGAGCACAATAGAACATTGGAGAAGATCACAATGAAATCCAAACTTCACTAATATTCACCAGGTTGTAGAGAGCCAAAGGTAGAGTTCAAAAAAATTTCTTAAGAATGGGAGGTAAGTTCAAAATCCAAAAGTTAGAGGGAAAAATGAGGAAGAGGGTCAAAGAAGGTCATTCTGAGAGGTGCAGAGGCATTACGAAAAATCAAAAACATCAATGAAGATGGCTAGTAACACCCAAAAGTAGTCACTTGACGCCACATAGGCTCATGATGCTAACACAATGTGTAGACATCTATGCTAAGAACTAGCATCCAAATGAATCTAGCTCCTAGTCACATGAAACACCATAGGATGATGAGCATAACAAGACACTAAAATAGATTTTGACAAAAATGAACATAAAGGTTTAACACAACACAAAAGCATATGTGTGGGTTATGGGAAAAAGGCTAAGGCAAGGCCAAAGTGACCCTAAAAATATACTAGGGGAGTTGTAGACACCTAAAAATGTCTTTTACCATCAAACCAACTCCCGACATCCCTAAACATACCAATTTCCCTTCTAATCCATTAATTAAATTTTTATTTAATTAATTATCCCTTCATCGCCTAATTCTTCATCATTTTATCCCCAACAATTGAATTAATTCTATTAATTCAATAGTTCAAACCTTAGCCATTTGATTTAATAAATATGCAATATTTATTTGGTCAATTTCCCCCTCCTCACTAAATCCAATTAATTATCTAAATCATGTTTAACTAATTAATTCAGCCTATTAATTGACATATCCCTACCCTAGACAATTAAATAGCTATTATTTAATTGCCTACCCTAGCCTACCTCATCCTAGCCCTATGATTAATTAAATAAAACCTATATTTAATTAAACCTAACCTCTCATTTGGGTGGTCAAACCTAGCTTAACACCCTTCCCACATCCTCCAAATAAAAAATTGAAATATATCCACATAAGTCAACTTTTTCATTTAAATACATCCCACATCACAATTAATTCCTCTTACACCCCCATACATCATTTATCTCCACTTATCCCCAAATGAATTTTTAATTTATTTTACATTCCCCATATGAATCTTTAATTCATAAATATTCTATCTCACCCATACTCATTTAATTCTCCTTTTTCCCAAAATGAATAAAAGATTTACTTTTATTCCTAGCCCTCTATTCATCCAAGATCAAATCTGAGCCCTCCACATCACTTTTATCCTCCACCATTGATCTTCCAAACCAATCTCCACCCTTGGATCAAAATCCATCCTAAAAATCTATAAATAGAACCTCACCCAAGCCATTTGGGGGATCCAAGTTTTATGTAATGTTACCATGCCCAAATATCTATTGAGCTAATTAGTAAGTTGTCTTTGAGATAGCATTTCACATTTGAATCAATTAGGGTATATCATATCTTAGGAGCTCTCAGGTGCAAAGTTCCTCTCCCTTTTGATGAGATTGGGTTTTCATTGTCTAGGTATAACTCTTTGTTTGTTATGCATTTAGTTTATATTTTACCTTTGATTTGATTTCCTAATCTACAGGAGTAGACACCAAAGTGAGTGCAAAACACAACATGAAATTGTAGCCTAGTATGCAATTATTGACATTACTATTCTCCCCCACTTTAGTGAGCTTATGACCTAGGTGATATATTACGCTAAAGCACAAAAGGAAATAACATCATAAATATTACCTCAAAAAGGATATTGTAGAGGCCATAGAGAGTTCTTCAAGCAGAGGAATGAAGCCCCATACTAAAAAGCCTATAAAACCATAATATTAGATTAAAAAACCCTGCACAAGAGGCAATGTCAGAACCACATCTATAAAATCTATTCTAAAAAAGATTAGATTAGATATGATTTGCCTAAACATCAATGTTAGCAAACCATGTAATCTAATGCACATTCTACCAAAAATCTATAACAATCTAACACCAATCAGTCACATGAAAACAAAGAAAGTAATACAAAAGGGGCATTTATAGCACACTACAAGAGCTAGGAGGATGCCAAGTATGGTTCTAGGGCTAGCACACTATGAGAGATAGGAACCACACCAAACTCTTGTGGGCCACAAGGACTAACAAATTGTGTTGTTAGGTAACTCACAAAGAGTGCAAAAATGGTAGCCAAATGGGTGGTCAGTCTAAGAAAGTGCATTTTCTTAGGATCACAAGCTATTAATGCTGCCAAGAGTGAATGCTTCAAGGAGTGTGCCATCAATGTGGTGTGTGTGAAAATAAAAAGCATAAAAGTATGCCCCCACCTTAAATAACTGCATAAAGCAATAGTATGCAATTGATTTTAAGGTAGAATAAGGGGAAGAGAGCTTTATGAAACATATATTTTGAAATATATGTTCCCAAAGTTGCCTCTAAAAGAAGATTCCCCTAAAGAGAGGCAACCAAAAGCGATGTTACATGCATGATACACAAAAGCTTGTGTAAGCATGATATGACACGGAGCAATACAAACATATGTCACATAGAAACAATTAACATCATATAAAATAGAAAGGGATCTACATGCTTTGGGGTTAGTATACATTTATACAAAGGGAATCATCGAGGAGCAACTGAAAGAATCGTCATCATTCCCTAAGCACGTAGAACTACGAACATAGGAAGAATGTCACAGGAAATCAAAAGAAAAATAAAAATTTTGGGTCAACACAGAAGAAAGATAAATCTTCCAATGCTTTGTATCATCCCAAAAATATTGAAATAATCAAGTGGATAGCACATAGAAGAAGGTAAAAATAGATAGAAGAATGTCACAACATTTCATTCCTCCTACATCCATGAGTATAAAATGGCATCATGGTTCTTCTAGGCAGAACTAACAAACATGTAAAACATGTTCATGAGGGAAAACATGATAAGTAAGTATGCAAACACATGAAACAAAGGTACAACCCTTATGGGTTGGGCATCATTAGGTCATCCTATTGATAGTAAGGAATACTAAGAGGGGGGGTGAATCAGTATTCCACAAAACCTCTTCTTAACAAGTTTGTTAATCCAATTTCTAAATCTAATAATATAAAAGCAGAATAAGCATAGGAACAACAACCACAAAGACACAACACATGAACACCAGGATTTTTACATGGAAAACCCAAAAAGGGAAAAACCATGGTGAGTGTTAGCTCACAATATATTAATATAATACAATACCGGATTACAAGAAGGCTCACTGCCTTAGGGCTCACTGCCCAGAGAAATGCTCACTACAAGAAAGGCTCACTGCCTAGAGAAAGAAATAAGAAAGAAGAATGACTCACTGCCAAGTTGAACTACTCAGATTACATTTACATATACATAGTTGCAGCTCCAATGAAGCACAAAAATATTGTCTCAAAACTCTTCATATCTGATTGCTCTACTTTTACATGGGAATAAGATCTCTCTTCTTCTACTCTTTATTACTTCCACAAAATCGCCTTCCACTGTATGTCACACATATGTATCTATATCACATTTGCATCACACACACACACACACCAAACACTAAATTCGATCCCATATATATATATATATATATATTGTTGGGAATTAAGGTGTCTCAACCTTGGTAATTCTCTGCATTTGTAATGTTTGTATTTATTATTTAATTGCCTATGTTGTAAATATTTGAAAAATCCATATTGTCATATTGTAGGATGTGGCACGGTGATGTGTCAATCCTACATGGATTATGACAACTTGTATTTTTGTCCTCACATGAGGAGATAGGCATCCCACTTAGTGGTAGGAATATCCTGCCATGTGTCGGCATCTTCTATGTTGTGTAAGGAATGTTTGACCGAAACGGTTATGACGGATTCCTATGACGAATCTATGACATGTAAGAGTCAAAAATAGAAGGTTGTAAGAGAGGAGATGGCATGTGTCATGAAGCATCTTTGAACAAGGTGGAATATGACATGTTGTAAGAGAATATGCTATTTATAGCATGTGTATGACAGATTCTCTTATAGCTATAAGTTGTAACCACTATGACAGGTTCTATGACGGTCGTAAGTGTCGTAAGAGCATCTGTCATAGCCCATTTTGGAAATAGGAGACCTCTTTGGGATGGGAGCTATGGACAAGTATCAGGCACATTCTACAATGTTCACCAAGTGTCTTTGGGCATGGGTTTTGGTCCAAAATGCCATGTTGGATGCCCATTCCAAGAAAGGTCCAATATTGCCTTGTATTTCCTATTTATACAGGTGCTTGGAGATGGAGTTTGTATTATAGGTTTACATGTACTGTTATGCTGCCGGATTGACTCCAGACATGAGTGTCAAAGACTATTGAAGCTTGCATTACAAGTGTATTATAAACATTCTTTTAGATTTGTTAATACATTGTGCAGGTTTCTGAGTGTGGGGTTTTTCACCTGATAAGGGTTTTCCCCACCGTAAATCTTTGTCTCTCTTCTTTTGTCTTCTTTCTGGTTCTTGTGTTTTGCTACTATATCTCATGTTAATGGTTTAACATTGCTGTAATAGTTAGGATAAATTTGAATTTGCATAGCCCTCTCCTCAATAGATTAGTGTAGGAAGCATTTCCACACACCTAGCTTCCTTTCATATATATATGCAACACTTAAGATCTTCATATTAGGTCGGCATACTCAGATGAAGCATATAGTTAATAAACTTGTAGCTTGTCGGCTAAATCCATTCATCAAAATACATAGTAGACCTAAATAACATTTGAAACACCTTCTCATATGTTAGCTCCAACTATAGAACCACTTAGGATAAAGTTCTAATCAATAGAACTTATGACACATATCAACTATCATGTCGGCCTCAAACATAGACTGTTACTAACTCAGTCTAACTGTCAGATCACAACTTTCACTGCAGACCACAATATTTGTTAAAAATCATGTTAAAGACTCCTTAGAAATCACAAACCATACCTTCATAACCGCAAAGAAAAATATCCTTCAGCGGCAAAATGTGGACCATCAGAACTTAGACTCTGTCACAGTTAAACTTTGTCAAACAATGTAGCGATATTCAGCAGCTAGCAACTGTCTTTTTGGTGGACTTCAGAACTTACAACTCTAGATTTAGACACTTCATATAAGTGTTTACAACACCTCAAAATTGCATATCTAGATATGCAACACTAGAGGAATGCAGACCAAAACAACTAAGTGTACTACTCTGAATAGCACTATATTCTGTTCTACTGGACTTAGGCCATTTGAAGATATACTTTCAAAACTGATCAAAAGCTAAAACCTTGAATATAAGATCATCTAAGAGTTAGGAACATCATACCAGAACCGCAAACCTTGGTCTTCAACTGCGGACCAATGCCAATCCAAACACTATTCTTCTATCTCTACCTATGTACATTTCCAATACTTAGCCAATATGATGAAGTCTTCTTTACCGGACCACAAACTATGTTCCAACCTTGTTCCTTTTCTTGTTGCCATCAATGACAACACTCAATTATCCAACATAGCAGTGTCTCTTGCCAACAATCTCCCCCTTTGGCATTGATGGAAACACTTAGTGAAAAATGCTTGACTGCCTTGACTGCTCCCCCTTTCTATATACACTCTATATATCTTCTCCCCCTGAGATGTTTGCCCATTTTTCACTGATCTTCTTCTCCCCCTTTGACATCAATGGCAAAGGTGGGGGAACAAGCAAAATTGTGTCATATTCTGCCACTTATATACAAGTACACATTTGTATCTTAATTTATAGTTGAAGGTAGAATATCATTATAGATAGTCTTTATTAGAGCTATCTCTCCATTCCAACTATTCCTTGTAGTCTCCAAAGTGTGGATGTGGCTATTTATCAAAAAATACTAGCTCTTCTGTCTTATGTACATATGATGGTGTATTAATTAATGCTTGTGATTTCAAGGCTTCATCTACCAGATTGGTCATGGAATCAATTTTTGGACTTATCAGCCCCCTTAGCTGGCACAACCTGTCTTTTATTTCTTCGATTTTCTTCATCAAAATGCTCAAATCATTGTGAATATTTACAACATGTGTCTCTTTGGCACTTATTGACTCAACTGCCAAATTATATGTCTTAGAAATATTAAGCAGTTTGAGTACCATGTCCTTGATTTTATCTTCTAATTACTTTGTAACCTTTGGCCAGGATAAATAATATTTGTACAAGTCACAGGCTTCTTTTATGGCACTTTGTATACCTCTTATTCCTTGGTCTAAAGAGATTTTATCATTGATCAACATTGTTTTTAACTCAGCTAGTCTTTTCTCATCAAATTCTTTTCTGACCTTTGTTTCTGCAAATTTTTCAAAGGATTCAAAATGATTGTTGATTGATCTTAACATACCTTTTAGTTGATTAGTAAATGATATCAATGTATTTTTCTAGTATTCAGGCATCAATTTTCCTAGTACATCAGATACTGTTGTAATGAGCTTATTGTCTTGCATGTGAGTTTTCATCAATTCTTGTTGTACCTTTGCTTGGGAAAATGATACTAATTCAACTTTCTATTCCGGAGACAAGGAATTTAGATTTATTGGTTCTTGAAGAAACTTGGGTAGATCTAGGATTTGTGCACTTTGTAGCTTTTCCAAGGGTTTTACAATAGTGTCTCTTACCACTTTTTCTTCACAAAGTGAAACTTTCTTTCTCTTCTTTTCTTCAATTGTGGCTTCTGTAATGGATAAGGTCCTTATTCTTTTTCTAGGACTAGATGCTGGTCTCTCTTCTTCAGATCTCTTATCTTTCCTTTCTGGAGTGCTTGATGTCCATTCTACCAGAGCACCTGATTTGATTTTTGTCTTAATTGTTCATCTGATGATTTCTTTGACTGCCCAGGTTCCATCAACATTCTGGAAGATAATTCTGAGAATGTCCTAAATTTATCCTCTTTGGGGTCAATAGGTTTACTTAGTAGTGTATCAACTAATTCAGTCAAGACATCTTCTGCAACTTCATAACCGAGTGTAAGGACCCATATAGTTCTTGGTTCCACAGCTTCCATGAAGCATTTGTCTTTATCCACCATGAATACAATATCCTTTTAATACTTTATCACTACATTTTCAAGTATCTAAAATTTACTTAACATTTTATTTTGATAATCTTTGAAATATTTCCATAAGATTTCATTCTACTTATCTGCATTACCCAAACTCTGTAAGTGATTTCTTATTTGAGCGGCTACAAGTATGTGATCAAGCCAGACAATATTTCCTAAACTAGGTAGCTCTCTCAGGAAGTAAAAGAGTAAACATGTAATCAATGTTCCAAATTTGAAAGGATGATTAGTTTCTTTTATTCTTTTCAAGTTCTCCATTAGTTCACTCTGGAGCAATTCACAGAGGTCATAGTTCGTATTATTTTTTATCATGTCATATGTTGTGTATATAGCTGATGCAAACACAAAATTTTCCTTGTTGGAGAAGTATACTTTGTATCCAACAATCATTGATGCAAATCTGATAGTCAAATCCTTGATATCATTTACTGTAAGGGCATTCTTATCAAATTTGGCTCATGTTAGCTGCATTACCACATTGTTCTTCATTTTCTTTATGTCTGGAACCCTTTTGGAGGGGCTCATACCAGTTATAGCTTTGATGGCTTCTTTAGTTATCATATAGTGTTCATCAAGCCATATAGATTCATCATGAATTCTACTTAGAATACGCTTACCCATGCATCATTTGGAATTATGGGAAAATCCAACCAGGTGTCAAGTTTCTTTTCTCCTAGAACTTTATGTTCCTCTTTCAACACAATATCCATGATAGTTAGTGGTGCAGGGCACCTCGGAGCACCTTGGTTCCTAAAGTCACTTTGTTTGCATTTTTTTGAAAGGTTGTGAATTTTGTTTAATGTGTTTTGTAATAAGGCTTTTCATAGCCATGTTGGAAGGTCTATTCTTGTGTGGTCAAGAGGTCTGGGGTAACTTTATAAACCTCATATCCTTCTTAGTCCACTTGGACCTAGTTGTGCCACTTAGGCCTAGAAGGTCTAATATTGGCTTTTTGAGTTTGTTTGAGTTGTCTTAGTGTTTTAGCATGGTCTAAGGAGTGTGATGGCAGTTTGATTCCATTTGACAAGCAAACCTAATCGCCATCCTCTTGAAAATGCAAAAACTCCATAGTGTAACAAGTTGCCAATGTTGCCAATGACACATTGGCCGGTTCAAAACTTAGTTTGGGCGGTTGAATCTGCTTTTGGAAGTTAGAAACTAACTTGGATAGGTGAAAAACAATTGTAATTCACTCCTGTACGGTAGAGGAGGTCTGGTACAGAGTTTTGGGGCTTTGAAACTACAGAAAACAGCAAATTTTCCTATTTTTCTCGCTGTGTACGGACTGTACAGACTTTTCACATGTGCAAATGACATTTTTCTGAAAGCTCTTGGAGTCAGGGTTCCAATGCAACTAGTTTGAGGTCCTAAAGTGGTCAGGATAAAAAATTATAGATTTTTCTTTCAAAACATGTCTAGAAACCCTGTTTTCTAGGGCAGCCATAGAAATCCGGCCCTAGAATGCATTCCCACCGTTGAAAATTCACAAAAACTGGTGAAATGTAGGCTAGGGGTATGTACTATAAGATTCCAAAAGATTTTTGTCGGAAAATGCAGTCTTCTATTTTTAAGGTGATGCCCTAGGTCAAGTATTTCATTGTATTTGGCCAATTTCATGCTATTTGAGGTTGTAGATGATAGAATCCTGTTAGGGTGAGCAAATAAATGATGGATTTGTGTTGTAGGGACATGGTAGAAGCATTTCAAATTCCTGCCCCTGACCTATGCACCCAATTTTGAGCACTTGCTTTGTAACCTAGCCTAAATTGATCAATTAGGCCTAGAAGACCAAATGAGTGTTCTGGATTGCTGGAGTAGAGTTGGAATAGGAGACTTGGGAGTTTGATAGGGTTCCATAGAGTGTATCTAAAACCATCATTTTCTTGCCTGATCATATGGGATTTTGTCAAGTTTTGTTGAGAAAACCTAGTTTGGAGGGCTAGTAGCCTTACTAGTCAAGGTATAGGTTGAAGAGTTTTGGGAAATTGGAGATCAAACCAACTACATAGAAGGTGTTTGTTGATCTGTCTTAAGGTGTTGGAGAAGCCTTAGGGGTTGGACAATAGTCTGGACATCAAATCCTTCATATGCCTTGTATGTGCCCTTGGTTGGTTGGTTGGTTGAAGGCTAGTTGAAGTGGGTGAGTGGGCAAAGGACAATAGAGTAAACCTTTGTGTGTTGCTTCCTTTGTGCCACTCTGCATCAGGTGGTATCAGAGACATCAAAGAGATGGGAGATAGAGGAGAAGAGGAGGAAATTCCTTCAAAGGTGACTAATGCCGAATTGGCAAAGATAGTGAGAGAGCAAGCAACCAAGAACAAAAGGATGGAGGCTGAGATAGAAAAGTTGAAGAAAGACAAAGACAAGAAGAAGAAGTCAGAAGTCATCTTAGATTCAAATGAAGAGGATCAAGATGAGGAAGAAGAAGTACCAATGGAAGAGCCACAAGGAGGCATGTCAGAGAGACAATTCCTAGATGCACTTGGAAAGTTAAGTAGGAAGAACACTAAGGCAGACTTACCTATGTTTCCTGGTAAGATGAATCCAGAGGAGTGCCTTGATTGGATTGAGGCAATGGAGAACTATTTTGAATGTGAAGAAGTGGCAGAAAATCAGAAAGTGAAGATTGCCAAATCAAGAATGAAAGGGCCAGCCTTGAGTTGGTGGAATTTTATTCAAAATGAAAGGATAGAAGATGAGAGGAATCCTATCTCTACATGGAGGAAGATGGTACTTGAAATCAAGAAGCAATTTGTCCCTGAGGATTATGAGGTCAACTTGAACAAGAAGTTGCACAACTTGAGACAAAAGGACATGGACGTGAGCACCTACACAGAGGAGTTTCACAAGATGACATTGAAAGCCAAGATGCCTAAGAATGAAAAATAGAAGCTTCCAAGGTATCTTAATGGCCTCAAGTTCTCCATTCAAGATGAATTAACTCTCTTTAACCCGGAGACAGTCCATAAGTGTTTTCAAATGGCATTGAGAATTGAGGATAAACAAAGAAGAAAAGGCGATTCATACAGCAACAGCAGAGGCAAAGGAAATCAGAACTTTAGGGGCAGGGGCAAATTTCAAAACAGAGATAATTTCTCTAGATTCCAAGGTGGCGGATCACAAGAAGGCAGCCAAGGGCAGGCTGATAAAAACAGTGCTGATAAGGGTCAGCTTAGGGGCAGAGGTAATGGCAGAGGAAGAAGTGGGGGCAGAGGTCCCAATGTGTTTACTGGAAGGTGTTTCTCTTGCAATCAGATTGGACATCAGTCCTTTAGGTGCCCGGAGAAGATGGGAAACACTGTTGCAAATCAGAAAGAAAGAAGAGTACAACTCCTTCAAGAAGAGGACTGTCAAAGCACCACAAGTTACCAAACAGCCTCTTCCAAGTCTGCAGCACCTGAGAGTGGAGAATGCATCATGTTTAATAGATCCCTCATCATGCCAGCCACCAAGGAGCAGCCCCAAAGAAACAACTTGTTCAGAACCACTTGCAAGGTGAAAGGAAAAGTTTGCAAGGTAATAGTAGATTCAGGTTCTTCTGAAAATTTGGCTTCTAATGAAATGGTGACTAAGTTAGGATTGGAGAGAATGCCTCATCCTAACCCCTATAGAGTCTTTTGGCTAACCAAGGAACAACAAATTGTGGTGAAAGAGCAAAGTTGGGTTGAATTCAAGATAGGCGAGTATCATGATAAGGTTCTTTGTGAGATAGTGGATATGGATGCATGCCACCTTCTTCTTGGAAGGCCTTGGCAACATGACACAAGTGCCCAACATGATGGTAAGAACAATGTGATTCATTTGTCCAAGAATGGTGAAAAGTTTACAATGACTCCTTTGATTTATGATTGCAAAGAGAAAGTCATTTCTAGTTTAGTTATGTTGGTAGGTGAAAAAGAGTTTTTAGCTAACCTCAAGGAAGAGAAAGTGCCATGTTTTGCAGTAGTCATCAAGCCCAAGGATGTGAATCCCAAGAAGGTCAAAGTGCAGCAACCTCTTAGGAGGATTGGACCAAAGGAAGTGGAAGAACTATTGGAGAGGTTTCAGGATGTGATAGCCGATGAAGGCAAGGATGCCCTTCCACCAAAGAGGGAGATTAGTCATTGAATTGATCTCATCCCTGGATCCACCCTACCAAACCAAGCAGCCTACAAGTTGACTCCAGAGCAAAATGCTGAAGTGGCAAGACAAATCCAAGACTTGTTGGATAGAGGACTTATCAGGAGGAGTATTAGCCCATGTGCAGTACCTGCAGTACTTGCACCCAAGAAGGAAGGAACATGGAGACTATGCACTGATTCCAGGGCCATCAACAAGATTACTATCAGGTATAGATTTCCAATGCCTAGAATAGAAGATTTAATGGATTGCTTGGGTAAGGCTAAGTATTTTACCAAGATAGATCTAAAAAGTGGTTATCACCAAATCAGGATAAGGGAGGGGGATGAGTGGAAAACCGCCTTCAAAACCAATGAAGGACTATTTGAATGGGTTGTTATGCCTTTTGGCTTGTCAAATGCACCAAGCACCTTCATGAGATTGATGAATGAAGTGCTAAAACCTTTCCTTAACAAGTTTATTGTTGTATATTTGGATGATATACTGATTTTTAGTGACAGCAAGGAAGACCACATAAGGCATATCCATCAAGTGCTCAGGAGGCTTCAAGAGGAGAAGTTGAGAATCAATCTTGACAAATGTGTCTTCCTACAAGAAGAGTTGATACTTTTGGGGTTTGTCATCTCCAAGGACAGCCTAAAAATGGATCCAAGTAAGGTTGCAGCCATTCTTAATTGGCCAACACCTACAACAGCCTCGGAGGTAAGGAGTTTCCATGGTTTATGCAGCTTTTATAGAAAGTTCATTAGAGGGTTTAGTGGCATTTGTGCTCCACTTGTTGACACCATAAAAGGGGGCAAGAAATGTGTGTTTTTATGGACAAATGAGGCCAACCAAGCCTTTGAACTGTTAAAGAAAAAAATATCAGAAAAACAGGTCCTTGTTCTTCCTGATTTTGACAAGGTCTTTGTGGTAGAATGTGATGCAAGTAAGAGGGCTGTTGGGGGAGTCCTAAGTCAAGATGGGAGGCCTGTAGCATTCTTTAGTGAGAAGTTAAATGAGGCAAAACAAAACTACTCCACCTATGATCTAGAGTTATATGCCATGGTTCAGTCATTGAGGAAATGGAGACACTACTTATTGCCAAAGGAATTTATAGTTTTTACTGACAACCATGCATTAAGCTTCTTGAACAGGCAGCAAAAGTTGAATCACAGACATGTCAAGTGGATGGAGTACATCCAAGCATACACCTTCTCCATAAAACACAAGAAAGGAGTGGCCAATAAGGAAGCCGATGCCTTAAGCAGGAGAAATCTTGTTGTGTAAACTATTCAATTGGAAAGTACAGGTATTCATGCCATTAAAGATCAATATACAGCAGATGAAGACTTCAAAGAGCCATACCTATCTTGCAAGGCCATGACAGGAAGGTATAATACTGATTTTTCTAATTTTTTGTTGCAAGATGGATATCTTTTCAAGGGTAGCATGTTGTGTATCCCAAGAGGATCTGTTAGAGAGAATATAATAAAGGAAAAGCATTGTGGCAGCATGTCAGGTCACTTTGGTATTGATAAGACCCTAGAATTGGTTAGGAGGTACTATTTTTGGCCAAAATTGCCAACCGATGTAAGGAAGTTTGTTGAAACTTGTCAAATTTGCCAAAGAGCAAAGGGGCATACATCAAATGCAGGTTTATACACTCCTCTACCTATTCCTTCAAAGCCTTGGGATTCCATAAGTATGGACTTTGTACTTGGTTTGCCTAGGACAAAGAATGGACATGACAGCATTTTTGTGGTTGTAGATAGGTTCTCAAAAATGGCTCACTTCATCCCATGTAGAACCACACATGATGCCTCACACATAGCAGGTCTTTTCTTCAAGGAAATAGTCAGGTTACATGGTTTACCTTTGTCCATAATCTCAGACAGAGACCCCAAGTTCATTGGACACTTCTGGAGGACACTGTGGAAGAGACTAGGTACAAATTTGTCCTTATCATCTGCCTATCACCCTCAGTCTGATGGACAAATAGAGGTGATTAATAGGTCACTTGGCAACCTCCTAAGATGCCTAACCAAGGAGCAGGATGCTAGTTGGGATTCAATTTTGGCTCAGGCAGAGTTCTCATACAATGACACTGTCAATAGAAGCACCGGCCTGTCTCCTTTCCAAATTGTTTATGGCACTCACCCAAGGGGTATTTTGGAACTAAGGGAGGTTAAAGGACTGGAAAATAGCAGTGCCTTGGCTGAAGACTTCGTTCAAGTCATGAAAGATGTCCATGAACACGTACAACAGAAATTGTTGTCCACTTCTCAGAAATATAAACAATTTGCTGACAGAAAAAGAAGGGATTTGCAGTTCAAGGAAGGTGATTTAGTAATGGTTCATCTGAAGAAGGAGAGGCTCCCTATAGTAAACATACCAAGCTACTCATGAAGAAGATTGGGCCTTGTGAAGTGCTCAAGAAATGTGGAGAAAATGCATATAAAATTAGACTTCCGGATGGCATTGCTTTGTCTCCAATTTTTAATATTTCAGACCTTTATCCCTATAAAGGATCTGATCCTCAGACTGCTGTTGAAGAAGATCAAACTGATCAGACACTCCAGGAACTCATTCCTTCATCTCCAAATCAGATTGAGTGTATTTTGGACAAGAGGATTGCAAAACAAACTAGAAGGCACACCTATCATGACTATTTGGTGAAGTGGCTAAACAAACCTCAGGAGGATGCCACTTGGACGAGCAAGGAAGACATTGAGAAGGCAGGTTTCACATTTGACAGCATTCCAACTCAAGAGACTTGAGTTCTGTTTGACAGTGGGTGTATGGTGCAGGGCACCTAGGAGCACCTTGGTTCCTAAAGTCACTTTGTTTGCATTTTTTTGAAAGGTTGTGATTTTTGTTTAATGTGTTTTGTAATAAGGCTTTTCATAGCCATGTTGGAAGGTCTATTCTTGTGTGGTCAAGAGGTCTGGGGTAACATTATAAACCTCATATCCTTCTTAGTCCACTTGGACCTAGTTGTGCCACTTAGGCCTAGAAGGTCTAATATTGGCTTTTTGAGTTTGTTTGAGTTGTCTTAGTGTTTTAGCATGGTCTAAGGAGTGTGATGGCAGTTTGATTCCATTTGACAAGAAAACTTAATCGCCATCCTCTTGAAAATGCAAAAACTCCATAGTGTAACAAGTTGCCAATGTTGCCAATGACACATTGGCCGGTTCAAAACTTAGTTTGGGCGGTTGAATCTACTTTTGGAAGTTAGAAACTGACTTGGATAGGTGAAAAACAATTGTAATTCACTCCTGTACGGCAGAGGAGGTCTGGTACAGAGTTTTGGGGCTTTGAAACTACATAAAATAGTAAATTTTCCTATTTTTATCGCTGTGTACGGACTGTACGGACTTTTCACATGTGCAAATGACATTTTTCTGAAAGCTCTTGGAGTCAGGGTTCCAATGCAACTAGTTTGAGGTCCTGAAGTATTCGGGATCAAAAGTTATAGATTTTTCTTTCAAAACAGGTCTAGAAACCCTGTTTTCTAGGGCAGCCATAGAAATCCGGCCCTAGAATGCATTCCCACCGTTGAAAATTCGCAAAAACTGGTGAAATGTAGGCTAGGGGTATGTACTATAAGATTCCAAAAGATTTTTGTCGGAAAATGCAGTCTTCTATTTTTAAGGTGATGCCCTAGGTCAAGTATTTCATTGTATTTGGCCAATTTCATGCTATTTGAGGTTGTAGATGATAGAATCCTGTTAGGGTGAGCAAATAAATGATGGATTTGTGTTGTAGGGACATGGTAGAAGCATTTCAAATTCCTGCCCCTGACCTATGCACCCAATTTTGAGCACTTGCTTTGTAACCTAGCCTAAATTGATCAATTAGGCCTAGAAGACCAAATGAGTGTTCTAGATTGCTGGAGTAGAGTTGGAACATGAGACTTGGGAGTTTGATAGGGTTCCATAGAGTGTATCTAAAACCATCATTTTCTTGCCTGGTCATATGGGATTTTGTCAAGTTTTGTTGAGAAAACCTAGTTTGGAGGGCTAGTAGCCTTACTAGTCAAGGTATAGGTTGAAGAGTTTTGGGAAGTTGGAGATCAAACCAACTGCATAGAAGGTGTTTGTTGATCTGTCTTAACGTGTTGGAGAAGCCTTAGGGGTTGGACAATAGTCTGGACATCAAATCCTTCATATGCCTTGTATGTGCCCTTGGTTGGTTGGTTGGTTGAAGGCTAGTTGAAGTGGGTGAGTGGGCAAAGGACAATAGAGTAAACCTTTGTCTGTTGCTTCCCTTGTGCCACTCTGCATCAGTTAGTTTGTCCAAATACAATTTTCCTAACTTCATGTGATCATATTCTTCTAGATTGATATGAATGTATGCTCTAATATCTTCCATATGCATAACCCCATGAGGAGTAATTGAGAATGCCCGTAACAGATCGTCTTCTAGTGATTTGAAGAATTGTTTCTTAAACTTGGGGTGAGGCATTTTCCCTATCTCGATTACGTGAGGAGTAAACATTTTCCCATAGCAATTTAATTTTCACAGTAGGGTTTCAGGTTGTAAATACCTCTTTCATCAGATTAGGGTTTCCTTGATCTTGATATGAAATCCTTTGGAGAATATTGTAGTCGCTTTGAATCTTGCTTTGGTTCGCCTTAGTCAATTGAGTGCATGGAATGTAGAATGATGTTTTCTTCAGATACAACTCCTTTTAACCTTCGCATGCCAAAACCTAAGTGTCATTAATGTCATCTTACAAAAAGCTATTGAGCACCTTCCTAACAACCACAGACACTTTAGATTACTTCACAAATCTTTGCAATTGGTCCTTTTCTTCCGAAACTTTCTTCAAAGGATTTGTCATATGATTCTTTTTATCATATCTTCGTGTCAGATTCCAACACTAACTATCTAGCTAGGGGTTTTGGATTTTCAACTCTGTTCCCCCTGAGCTAGAGCACCCAAATTACTTCCCGAAGGAAGTATCTGCACTAGATCCTGGTGTGAATCCATCCTTAACTTCAATTACCTCTTTCTTGATCCAGATCTTGTCCATTTCTTTCTAAGTTTCAATCAGATCAACCTTTTCTTTTCCTTTATCATCCCTTTGCTCTGCTTTCCTATTTTCAGTATGGTAGTTATTTTTCACATTCTTGCTTTTGCAAACTCTTGCAATATGTCCATAATTGTTGCAATTGTAGCACACCACATTCCTTTGTCATTGATTCCTTTTAATGATTGGATTTGATCTACATTGATTATCCATATGTCCAAATCTATTGCATGCAAAACACTTTCCATTGAATAATTGACTATTACTTGCATTGTAAGAACCATTCCTTACCATATTTTTGCATTCATTTGATTTATGACCAATTTTCTTGCAATTGAAACATTGACAAGAGAATGACGAAACATTCTGATTTACTCTACTTCTGCATTGAGTGGCTTTATGACCAAACTTATTGCAATTAAAATAGTGGCCATTGAAATATGGATACCTTTGAGCATTTGGTTGTCTGACCGGAGGTCTTCTAGGTCTTCTTCTTTGATTTATGAACCGGTTCCCTATGTTTTTCTTTAACTCAGTGTTTGTTTGACCAGATTTTGAACTTTCTCCTTTCTCAAATCCTAAATCTTGCTTATCATCGACACTCTTTTGACTAGCAATCATTTCATCAAGATTTGCAGTACTTACCTTGAGCTTTTCTTCATAGCTCTTAGATTTTTCCAAGTCTACTTTTAGACTCACAATTTCTTTTTCAAGTTTGGCACAATCTTCTGATTTTATTTTCACGATTAAATTCAGATCTTCTTTTGCTTTTGTTCTTTCTATAATGTCTGCTTCCAAATCATTCAGGGTTTCATTTGCTGATAACAATTGATCACTAACTTCTTTGTATTTGTCTTTGAATTTCTTGACTTGTTCTTTTAATTTTGAGATGCATTCATCAGCTTCTTGTAAGTTATCCTTTAGATCCCTGACTTCTGCTTCAAACTTTTCAAGATCAATAAGAGCTACTTCTAGTTCCTTGTTGCTTTCATAGTTTCCAAATCTTTTTGCTGCCATGATTACACTACCCCAGATCTTCCTCAAGCTGTTAGGCTTCTTCCAAGGAACCATGCTCTGATACCAATTGTTGATAGTAAGGAATACTAAGAGGGGGGTGAATCAGTATTCCATAAAACCTCTTCTTAACAAGTTTGTTAATCCAATTTCCAAATCTAATAATATAAAAGCAGAATCAGCATAGGAACAACAACCACAAAGACATAACACATGAACACCAAGATTTTACATGGAAAACCTAAAAAGGGAAAAACCATGATGAGTGTTAGCTCATATTATATTAATATAGCACAATACTAGATTACAAGAAGGCTCACTACCTTAGGGCTCACTGCCCAGAGAAATGCTCACTACAAGAAAGGCTCACTGTCAAAACAGGCTCACTGCTTAGAGAAAGAAAGAAGAAAGAAGAATGGCTCATTGCCAAGTTGAACTGCTTAGATTACATTTACACATGCATAGTTGCAGCTCCAATGAAGCACAAAAATAATGTCTCAAAACTCTTCATGTCTGACTGCTCTGTTTCACTACTCTACTTTTACATGGGAATAAGATCTATCTTCTTCCGCTCTTTATTGCTTCCACAAAATTGCCTTCCACTGTATGTCGCACATATGTATCTATATCACTTTCGCATCACACACACACCAAACACTGAATTTGATCCCATATATATATCCGCAACACTTAAGATCTTCATATTAGGTCGGCAAACTCAGATGAAGCATATAGTTAATAAACTTGTAGCTTGTTGGCTAAATCCATTCATAAAAATACATAGCAGACTTAAATAACATTTGAAACACCTTCTCATATGTCGTTTCCAACTATAGAACCACTTAGGATAAAGTTCTAATCAATAGAACTTATGACACAAATCAAACTATCATGTCAGCCTCAAACATAGACTGTTACTGACTCAGTCTAACTGTCAGATCACAACTTTCACTGTAGACCATAATATTTTCTAAAAATCATGTCAAAGACTTCTCAAACATCACAGACCATACCTTCAGAACTACAAAGCAAAATATCCTTTAGTGGCAAAATGTGGATGATCAGAACTCAGACTCTGTCACAGTCAAACTCTATCAAATAGTGTATCGATACTCAGCGGCTGCAACTGTCTTTTTGGTGGCCTTCAGAACATACAACTCTAGATTTAGACACTTCATATATAAGTGTTTACAATACCTCAAAACTGCATATCTAGATATGCAACACCGGAGGAATGTGGACCAAAACAACTGAGTGTACTACTCTGAATAACACTGTATTTTGTTCTACCAGACTTAGGCCATTTGATGATATACTTCTGAAACTAATCAAAAGCTAAAACCTTGCATATAAGATCATCTGAGAGTTAGGAACATCATACCAGAACCGTAAACCTTGGTCTTCAACTACAGACCAATGTCAATCCAAACATTGTTCTTCTATCTCTGCCTCTGTACATTTCCAATACTTAGCCAATATGACTAAGTCTTCTTTACCGGACCACAAACTCTGTTCCAACCTTGTTCCTTTTCTTGTTTCCATCAATGACAACACTTAATTATCCAACATAGCAGTGTCTCTTGCCAACACATCCATGTCCCAATATTGACTATCATAAGGGGATAGAGGAAGAGATGACAAAAGGACCACATTAAGAGCAGTACAAGCAAACTCCCTTGGAACCAAATGTAGAGGATTGACAATAGGAGCAGGATTCTCTTGAGCACTAGTGGAGGCAATTGTCAATAATTTTGTGAAAATCATGGACAATGAGGGGATATCTGTAGTTGAATCAAAGATTCACTCTGCTGGGGAGGAATCATTTGAATCAATGTTAGAATTTATTGAACCAAACATGTCTCATCAGTGCTATCAGTAGAAATGCAAGCACTGAGTCATGGGTGGAGGAACATCCTCCACAACTAGAAGAAGTGACGTAGAAGGGCTTAGAGGTGGCAGAGATGGCGGCATGCTCTTTGGCTTATGGAACGACTGTGTAGGGTAATTCTCAAGCTTACATTTGGGTGGAAGATAGGGAATGTCAATACCTATGGTAGCAGGGCAAAGGATATCAATAAAGACCACATGGCGGGTGCATTGGAATGGAACGAGAGCAATGAGGGTGGCACTAGAAATGACACTAACATTAGGAAGGTCTAAGGGCTCTGAGAAGGGTGGCATGTTAAGAATGGAAGGGATGATGGGACCCTCCATAGAAGGAGCCAATACTACTTGCAATCTTTTGGGGTGGCATTCATCTAAGTCCAAATAAGGAGGGGAGGGGGTTAATGATGGGAGAGACTTAGGCTGGGAAAGAGGAGGCTGAGGCTCAAAAGGAGGGGCAAGACTAGGTGACGGTTGCATAGGAGGGAGATGTTCAAGAAGAGACTATGCATTAGTAGCATGCTCTTGAGTTATGGCATGCCAATGACACTTGTGATCTCTCACAAGTTGACTACATCATGTATGAGCCAAGGCCTCTACTGAAGGAGTCGAGGGTCTTCCAATATAGGGTCCTTTTCATCCCCTACCTCAAGGATAGGAGGAGGAATGAAAGGAACCACAGGGGGAGGGGGAGGATCCTGCAACATGACATACTTTCCTCATGTCACCGAAGAGTTGGGAGGAAGAGAAGTAGCCACTAAAGGTCAAGGAAGGATAGGAGGATGGGGAGGATACCTCAACAGAGGTTTCTTTCTTCTCTACTGAAGTAGGAGAATTGAGAGCAACCACTGAAGGCTGAGAAACTACAGGAGCATGAGGTGCATGAGGTTGTACTAGTTGCTGACCTGTGGGCCTCAAGTATGAGGCTAGAAGTTGGTCCACTGAGTACAGACCAGGGGTACAGGAATAGGGAGGTACACTCTACACAGGTTGTTTTCCTTTAACTATTGGTGGGGAAATAAAAATAATAGGAGCATCCTCTGAAGATAGAGAGACTGAAGTAGAAGCAACCACAGGGGAGGAAGAGGAAGGGCCACTAGACAACTATATAATTTGACTGGCTTTGAACTTCTAGGATGATAAGAACAAGAATTCATTACACGATCAGAGAGGCTCTGCTAAGGCCAGACATAAGTAGTCCAAAGAAAAGTTACCATGCATGGAGAGAGGCTAAAATACACTGTGGAAGATTATGTGCACTACACTGTCATGTGGGAATTTTAGACACTTGTGAACTACAAAAGGAACCTCTCTCATAGAAGTAATCCATGGATGGCCCAACTTCAAATGAAAATGGTGTGAGCTAGGGATGATTGAGAAAGGAACATCAAAGGTTTTGGGTCCAACCAGGATAGCAAGGGTGATCAAACCCATGGTAGGATGAGACATCCCATCATGTGACCATATATAGACCTCTAATTTCTTGTACACCTCCTTATACAGGTCACATATGTACATAAATTCTTTTGTAATCACATTTACCATGCATATGGGGTCAATTAGGACACCCTTTTACGGGTTTCCCATTGATCTTGATAGCAATGTATATAGGACCATCATATACATGCATAGGCACATCGATGGATGAGAAGGAAATGATAGGTTTGGGAACAAGATGCTTTTGAGTAAGGTGAGGGAGAACGTCCACCATCCCTACTATCTCAGAAAAGGATGAAGAAGGAATGTCAGCAGTCTTATCTAGCACCACATATGAAGACAAGAGGTCAATGAAGTTAGACAAAAAGTGTGGCATGGGATTTGTGTAGATATATAGGTTTTGGTTGGGTAGAACAATAGACTTGTTTCCTTTGTCATTAACACTAACTAGTTGGATAATGTTTTGATCGATGTAGTCTTCAACAATATGTTTAAGATATAGACATCTCTAAGTGTCATGCCCTAGAACATAGTGAAACTGACAAAACGCCTTCAAGTCATAAGAAGGCAGAAAGAGTTTGTGAGTGTCAATTGGATGAATGGATGGTAGTTACATTAGATTTTTGTTTAGGAGCTTCTACAAGATTGAATAGAGAGACTCTTTTAGAGGAGTGAATTTACAATTGTTTTATGTTTTATAAGTAGAGAGGGCTAGAGCAAATTTTGAAGGTGTTGTAATCGTTGTATTATTAATCATTATTGATGTATTATTCTTAAAAACTCTTTTATTCTTTTTATAGTTTTTGAATGAAGAAGAGGCATCCGACTTCCCAACAGGAACCGATGAGGTGGGTACCTCGAGCTGGCTAACTGAATGTTGGTAATCACATAGTGTCGTGCATAAGTGTGTGAAAGATGGATATTTCATCAGCAAAATCTTATCCTTGATCAAAGGCTACAAGTTTCCAATGAAAGCCCACTGCACATCTGAATCTAGAAGGACATAAGGTATTTGCGAGAAGAGCGCTTGATACCTATAGATGAAATTAATAACCTTCTTATTCAATCCCTGGTGACAGTGGATAAGGTTAGTGAAGGTGACCTATGGCCCAGTGTTGGCCTATAAGTGTTGTAAGAACTTATTAACCATCTATTCAAAAGAAGAAATATAATGATCAAGAAGAGAGAAGAACCAATCCAACATATTGTCATTTAATGATTGTAGGAATAGCTTCGCTAATAATGCATCCTAAAAGATAAAGTCGCTACACAAGGAAGTGAAGGCAGATACATGTGTCTGGGGATCACCTTTGCTTGAATACTTTTTGAAACATGGTGCCTCGAAGCCCTAAGGGAAGTGGATAGTGAGGATGTAAAGAAATAGCGGACTGCATCAACAATAAGAGAGAATAAGTGGTTACGCAGATGAGGTGGATAGTGAAGGAAGTTGCTATTGCAAGGAACAAACATTCTGGAGGAGTTGAATAATGATAGGGTTAGTAGTTTCCACAAGTGCAAAAAGAGGAGTAGAGACAAGGGGAAGGGATAGTTGTTGAGAGGCTCCAAGGGCACTTCCTAATTAAACTCTTGTGAAATTAGTTTCTGATTATCTGTTGTGATCAAATCTTTGCAAATCTAGGGTTTAGTGTATTAGTTGACCTAGGGTTTGATAAAAGACTTGATTAAATTAGATCTTTCCATAGCACTCTCAAGAGCACAAGATCTGTAGCTAATTCTACCTCCATTTGGTAGTGATTTGGCTCGGTCTTGTCCTTGAGTGTTCTTGTGGAAGAGCGTTTGATTTAGTCTGCATGTTAGACTTCATCATTCATCTTTTCCATACATAATAGGTCCAATTAAGGATTATCCAACCATGCAAATACACAATAGTGGAACCCAATGAAATGGTAAAACAACATAAATCTTTATTGATTGTCCATAAAAAAATACATTACAATCCACTACAAGGGATTACAACATAGGGCTTTGACATTCAAAGATACATATGCACAAGTATGTGCAAATTATAAAATTCTCATAGGATATTACAATACAAGGCTTTTGTTCTATCATCAAACACTCTAATTAGCATCTAATTCTTCATCCTTAACCACTAACTCCCATTTGAATTGCCCTGAGTGGTGTCTATTTAGTGAGCTTTAATTGTTGGAGTGTTCTACATCGATCACAATGTGGCACAAAACTTGATGCTAGATGAAACATGAATCCAAGTAGCATGTAGCTGGGAACCTTCTAGAATGAATGCGGTAAATAATATACATTGAATCATGATGTGGTTCATACTACAAATCTCCTTGGGACCAATGAACTTAGAAATGTAACAGTGTTGCTACAAAGCTCATATAGTCACTGCATAATCTCAATAGTGCTTTTGGATTGAACTCTAATATGTCTGGTGGTGAGTACGGATTGATCTTAACTGTGGAGGAGTGCAATGTAGTTAGATTGCTGCACTTTAATGGATACTAGAAAACAACTTAAAAATTTTGTAAAACAAACAAATGTTAAAAAAATATTTTTAAGTGATGCAAGATTGCTCTTACACCCTAGATGCTCTTACATCAAATAATAAAAGAATCAATAATAAAAATAGTAGGCAAACAAAAATAATAAATATTAAACAAATCAATAATGAAAGTAATAAACAAACACAAATATTTCAAAAACCAAATATAAGCAAGAACATGGCTATACATTGACAAGAATTTCTAGGCATTTGTAAAGATAATCATAACTAATAAGGATGCCATGGGCTTTGCTAAGCATAGGTTATTGTGTTATTGTCAAAAAAATTGAATGACACACCTAATGCCAAACAGTTTTGTGAAGAAAACAATGGTAAGATTACTGCGCATACCTTAGGTGACTCATCAATTATAGCCTTCCATTATTTTATTTTATTTTTAAATCTCATTACATATGTGACAGTCAAAAGGCTAGCCAAATAAGATTGCTGATTGTTGTTGAGCTCAATAGTGTGCCTATTATTACAGTATAAAGTTGTAAATGGTTTCGTGGGTGTTTGACTTTTGTGCTCACAATGATGCTATAAGAATTGTGTTTGCCACCTAAAAGGTTTAGAATAGTAGTGAAAACCTACAATATAGTCTTATCAAAGCCTACCACAACATCTAAGTAGATTCAGAGGTAGTAATTTCGAACATAATGGAAGTAGCAGGGGGAATCGATACTGAAAGTAGCAGGCAGATGGAAGCAGCTGGCAAATCAATAATGGAAGTAGCAGGCAAACAAAAACGTTTCAAAGGCCAGATATAAGCAAGAACATGGCCTAAATAAAAGTGGCATCCTTACAATAAGCTACATTGGCAGGCATTTCCATGCATTTGTAGGGGCAATCACAACTATAGCTGCAAAGGTAGATGGTGGTTCGAAATTAATGAGTTCGAAGAGTACTGACCTGGATCCACTCGAGCAAGTTGGCAGATGTTGCTCCCTAGTCACACTCACGATGACAACCTTTATTACCATGATTTTACTGCAATTTGCACCAGACTGGTCATGTCATCCTCTGTAGAAATATTGCCATTTGTTCTCATATTTGAAATATGAGAAATGTTGAAATTTAGATAAATAGCTGGTGCTGTGACTCTGTGAAATCGTTGCAAACTTTTTTGGAGCTAATCTACCCCATTCAAGCTTGTGGCTTGTTATCCAAGATTGGATGTTTGTGCCTGTAAATAATTTGAAACGCTGTCCAAAATTATCTGAATATTTTCCTAGTCAAACTATTTTCAAAGTCTACAGTCATACATAATAATGGAGGCAGGGGCCAGGACGTCCGGCGCAGGACCAGAGGTTCAGCACTACTCCCTGCCCACAAACACAATCATGAGCAAATAATCTTCGGTTGTTGAAATAGGGCTTGAGTCTGCAAATTAATCAAAGACTAGGTTAATAAAACAAATTTAATATCCTTTTGTGATATTCTCTTTAAGGGCTTTACAAATGGAGGTTTTTTAAGGAACCATTTTAAAAATATATTCAATATTAAGTATAAAAAGTTTAACAACAATGTTTTAGAAGGTTTAAAATAAAAAGGTGGTAGTTGGTATTTATGGTTAAAAAAATATGTTTACAAAAGTTTATGCTAATATAATTAATTAAAATTTGAATAGATGTCATTTTATTAGGTATAGGTGGTGGAGGATCATTAGTCTTTGGAACCATCTACTAGGTGTGCTCATCTAGTACATCTAGAGCCACCCATTAGAATGTGAAGCAATCTGATTTTGCACAATAAAACAAACCAAAACACCATAGAGCTTGGTGATAGATTGATTACTAGTAGCAGATTCCCAATTGGTAGATTCGAAGTTGAAGGCAAATTATTGACCACTGCTTGCTTAGAGCTAGACACCTTCCTATGAGGGGAAGTGAGACACCCATGCTAAAACAATAGTGGCGAGAAATGGCCACAATTGCAAGCGCAACTACGGTTGCATCTATGAACAAGTAGAAGCGTGGTGTGATTAGTACCATCTAGTAGTACTTGACTCATTGTGCATAGGGCACCCCCCTAGTGGTTAAGAAAATCCTACAAGTGTTGGTATTTTAGCACCACTTTCTCTACTTGAGCTTGAATTTCAAAATAAATGGAGGAAACCGCATTGACCTTTTCAATTAATGATAAACTACACCCAATATCCTTATAAGAAAATATAGAGTAATTTCTATACTTCTAGAGCTAAACAGGGAATAATGAATCAAAAAAATTTAAAGTTTAGCAATGAAAGCAGGCTAGGGGTGTATCCCCAAAAATAACAACTCTCTAGGATAAAAATTTTAGATGAAAGGAAGCAAATAGGCTATGAATCTAGCACCTTGCAAACTAATCCCAAGGGCAAGACTAAAATCAATGCTTGAACAACTCAATTCAATGGCAAGCTAGACATTTAGGCTGAGAATGACCAAGATAAAGAAATTGCTGACTAAGAGGCAAACCCTAGTAATATAAGCACTACAAAAAGAAAGTAATCTTAGGCTTTAATCTAGCTTGCCAAATTTTCTACAACCAAAAAATTCAATTGTGGAGGGGAAGAATGAAAAGCAAATTGTAGATAAAGCTTTAAAATCATTGGACAAAACAAACAAAGAGTATAATAGATCAAGCCAAGAGTGTAATTCCTAAAAGTTATATCTTGATTCCAATGCCAATATTCTCACTAAACATATGGGAGTTGCAACCCCAACTTGTGTAACATGAGATCAAGAGAAAGCTCCTAAATGTACTGAATGGAAGGAAGATCAACTAGGGCAAGTTGATAATGTTGCTACAAGACTAACAAGGAATCCAATGTTAGAAAGATGGATGTCGTTGTACCAAAAGATCGACCTATTAATGTTTGATACAACCGCCAGAGTTAATGAATCCATGGTGTAGGAGCACCTAACACAAGGTGGCCTCTGTGAGGCATTTAATTTCATGTTCTGTTAAAACAAGTTTTATGTTGTACTAAGGTCTATTCGACCAATGTATTTTTCTTTTATCTGGGTTCCTCAAGACCTAGAACCTATGTTTGTAAGTCCCAAGTAATTAGGTTGCATTTGTCAAGTTGTTAGATGGTTGGTCTTCCAGCCGCTTGGAGACGGTTAGTTTTCTCCCAACCACTTGGAATAGGGTTGGCGTTCCTCTAGCGAGTTTATAAAACCAGGGAAATGAACAGAATCAAGCATCAGTGATATTGTAATTGAATGCAATTGTACGAATGTAATCAAGCATTGTGAAGGAGAAATCGAACTATTCTGTGTCGTCAATCTATTTTCTGTTCTCTGTAAATACAAATTGCATAGCTATAGATTTCTTTTCCTTTTTTTACTTCCGTTGTTGCAAAATGTCGATGTGAAGCATTCCACTAGTGAGATTTCTGTCGAAATCAATGGAATGGCTTCGTTGTATCATATTCGTTTGTTTCCTGTGTTGTTTCATTGTTTGGCGGTGCAGAGGATCTAGACGGTGCGAGGTTCACAGTAGGTTGACCTAGCATCTCCATGTGCTAGGGTTTGGATCAGAGGAGTTGGAGCTGTTATCGGTGAGACAGAGGCCATCAGAAAAGCATTCCTTGCTCAGAGCGACGAGGATAGTCTAGCCGAAGGGAGATCAAGCCATCGAAAGGAAGTCACGGTCTAAGTTACACATCGGAATGACAAAGTTCATCGGGTAGGTGACTTGGTGTTGTGCCGATGGCGTTGGTCTTACCGGTCAGGGCATATCGGGGAGATAAGGGGTAAATGTTACTGACGGAGATCCATCAGTGTATCGGCGTAGTGGAATCTAGGGCAGCCGATAGTCATTGTCTTGCCAATAGGCAAGAAACGTAGGTCACACATCGAGGAGAGTGGTGAGATCAGAGTGACAGGTCGCAAGGTGGCCGACGGTGGACATCTTACCGACTGAGGCTCCCCATCATATTAGTATCAGAGCCAGCGAAAGCTCTGGGCGGAGGTGTTGTGTATTTGATTTCTGTCACTAAGAAGGCAGGCAAAGAATTGAAGCAAAATGTTTGGTCGATGACCATTTTAAAAATAGAGATTATAGAAAGTATTTTCAAGGCTGACAGTAGTTGCTAGACTGTTGCAGATGCTCGTGCCATCTAGCTGCGAGAAGGAATAAGATTCCTATAGTGTGTGGGCAAATGATGTTGAGGTCTATCAAGACCATTCACCAATAGAGGTTTGGTTGGAAGAGGGTGCAGAGTGAGGCCACTACAAAAAAGAGTGGTAGTGCATCTCTAGGATATGTTGTTGGATGAGAGGAATGGGTCTGTAGCAGCGTGTAGGATGGACATCTGATTGAGCATTGTGTTGTAGTCAAATTGAGGATTTGTAGGAGTGTTGGCGTTTGGGTGCTGTCTGTGAATGTTTATGTTAGACAGAGAGAGCGAAGGAGAGGCTAGCAATATGCCTCCAAAGGGGTTGACCACTGAAGTGGTCAAGAAATTTAAAGAGATGGAAGAGATGATCAAAACTGGAGTCAGGGAAGCACTCCAAGCAGAATTGAAGGCAATGAAGATAGGAAAAAGGATAGAGGAAGATTTAGATGGAGAAGAAGAGAAAGAGGAAGAAGCAGAAGAAAAAGAAGAGGCAAAGATACCGACTGAACAAAAGCAATTCCTAGAAGCCATCAAGGCAATTGGCAAGGACTCTTCGGAGGCTCAGATAGATATTCCCATGTTCAGTGGAAAGATGAATGCTGATGAAGTTATGGAGTGGATTGAGGCTCTGAACAACTACTTCGAATACAAGGAAGTTCCTGAAAGTAAGAAGGGTAAGTGTGCAAAAACTAAACTCAAAGGTGCTGCCCTTACATGGTGGAATTACACCCAAGGAGAAAGGGTAAAGAATGGGAAAAGTATGATATCTTCGTGGAGCAAAATGCTAGAGAAGATTAAGTCCCAGTTCCTTCCATCTGACTACAAGGTGCAGATTTATAGGAAGATGCAGAACCTTAAGCAAAAAGATATGGATGTGGCTACTTACACCGAGGAGTTTCACAAATACACTCTTCACTATGGGTATATGGAGGATGAAAAAGCCAAGGTAGCAAGGTATTTAAATGGTCTGACAATCAATATTCAAGATGAGATAAGCTTATTTACACCTGAAATTGTGGAAAAATGCTTTCAAGTAGCATTAAGAACTGAAGAGAAGTTGAAGAGGAAAGGTGAGCAGCAGAGTAGAGGAAGAGGTGACAGAAATTTTAGAGGCAGTTTTGGAGGCAGAAGTCCTAACCAGAGGCCTAGTGGTGAGTCTAGCCAAGAAGAGCAAGTTGGAGACTCAAGTAGCAGAGGAGGCTACCGAGGAAGAAGGCCTAATGAAAGAGGTGGGACAAATGGATTAGGTAGAGAATCCAAGTTCTCCAACATGAGATGTTATAATTGTAATCAAATAGGGCACCCGACTTATAAGTGTCTAGAGAAGGCCTCAACTTCTCATGGTAATGAGAGAAGAACCACATTGACTCAAGAGGATGCAGGGAGTGAGACATCTCCTGAAGTGAATTTGACATCAGAGGTGGGAGAAAATCTAATGATCAAGAGGATACTGCTTAAGGCACCAGTGCAGACTAAACCATCACAAAGGAGAGCACTTTTCAAGATCAATTGCAAAAGCAAAGGTAAAATATGCAAGGTAGTCATAGATTTTGGTTCAATAGATAATATGGTGTCTAGGGAAATGGTGGATAAATTGAACATAGAAAGGATTCCTCATCTAACTCCTTACAGAGCATCTTGGGTAAGTGATAATCAATCACTTTTGGTAGATGAGTAGGCATATGTTGATTTTAAGATTGGAGAATATAAGGAGAGAATTTTATGTGACATTTTGTGCATGGAGTGTTGTCACCTACTTTTAGGTAGGCCATGGCAATTTGATAGGCAAGCATTGTATGATGGCTATGCTAACACATACACCATCAAGAAGGATGAAAAGACTTTTGTGATGACACCATTACAAGAGGATGCTGAAGCAAAGAAGGCAGCCAAGATTATTTTGGTGGGTAAGAAAGAGTTTGTGGAGATCAATGAAGAAGAAACAAGGATAGTTAAGGATACCTCAAGGAGTGGGGTTACCAAAGATCACAGTTTGAAGGTGATTTCAGTTTTGAATGATGGAGATCAGATGGTAATGTCTGAGATGGATCAGCAGAAGGTCAAAGAGCAGGTCTGCAAGCAGCCACAAGTTGATTGGAAAGAAGAGGATGCTATCATAGTAGGAACCATTGTTTGTCCTCTAGAGCCAAAAAGAGTTGGATGGCAAACATATTCTACCATAGCAGTAGTACAAGAAGCATCAAATAAGATTTTCAATGCAGGTGTTCAGGCAGAGATGACAGTAAGGACGAATGGCGAGAAAAGTATGGGTTTGGTTGCAAGCACTCACTCATGGCAAGGTGTGAGTAGAGCCTACAATGCTAGGCATGAGTTTTTGATTCCATGGAAGCAAGTTGCAGTCCATAGATTGTGGGAAAGGCATGAGGCAACAAAGGATAATGGTGGTGCAAGACAAAGAATCAACTCATGGGACATGAGTTCTTTTCTAGGTGGGGTGTATTGTGCAGGAGCACCTAACACAAGGTGGCCTCTGTGAGACATTTAAGTTCATGTTTTGTTTTAAAATAGGTTTTATGTTGTAATAAGGTCTATTCGACCAATGCATTTTTCTTTTATCTGGGTTCCTCAAGACCTAGAACCTATGTTTGTAAGTCCCAAGTAATTAGGTTGCATTTGTCAAGTTGTTAGATGGTTGGTCTCCCAGCGGCTTGGAATAGGGTTAGCGTTCCTCTAGCGAGTTTATAAAACCAAGGAAATGAATGCATCAGTGATATTGTAATTGAATGCAATTGTGTGAATATAATTGAGCATTGTGAAGGAGAAATTGAACAATTCTGTGTCATCAATCTGTTTTCCATTCTCTATAAATACAAATTGCATAGCTATAGATTTATTTTCCTTTCTATACTTCCGTTGTTGCAAAATGTCGACGTGAAGCATTCCATTGGTGAGATTTCTGTCAAAATTAGTGGAATCACTTCGTTGTATCATATTTGTTTGTTTCCTGTGTTGTTTCATTGTTCGGCGGTGTAGAGGATCTAAACGGTGCGAGGTGCACAGTAGGTTGACCTAGCATCTCCACGTGCTAGGGTTTGGATTGGAGGAGTTGGAGCTATTATCGGTGAGACAGAGGCCATCAGAAAAGCATTCCTCGCTCAAAGTGACGAGGATAGTCTGGCCGAAGGGAGATCAAGCCATCGAAAGGAAGTCACGGTCTAAGTTTCACATCAGAATGACAAAGTTCATCGGGTAGGTGACTTAGCGTTGTACTGACGATGTTGGTCTTACCGATCAGGGCATATTGGGGAGATAAGGGTTAAATGTTACCAACGAAGATCCATCAGTGTATTGGCGTAGTGGAATCTAGGGCAGCCGATAGTCATTATCTTGCCGATAGGCAAGAAATGTAGGTCACACATCGGGGAGAGTGGTGAGATCGGAGTGACAGGTCACAAGGTGGCCGACGGTGGATGTCTCACTGACTGAGGCTCCCCATCAATCCACAGGAGGTGGTTAAGCCTTGTCACGAACCCAAGCACTATGTTGTATAGTACAAAGAGACTAAGGGTGCACACCTTGCAACAATTCCCCAGCGCAAGCAAGGGGTTCAAACCTATGACCCAGGCTCTGATACCAATTGTTAGAAAGATGATTGTCGTTGCACCAAAAGATCAACCTATTAATGCCCAATACAACTGCCAAGGTTAATGAATCCACAGGAGGCGGTTAAGCCTTGTCAAGAACCCAAGTGCTGTGTAGCACAACACAAGGAGACCAAGGGCAGACACCTTGCAACATCTAATCTCTAGAAGAGATGAGATCTCATATGGTGTGAATACCTTTCTTAAAAATTCATAGAGCTTTGATTCGAAGGATCTCAACAAGTGGTAAGTTAGTTGAATTAATGATGGGAGACCAACATATGTTCTAATCATTGAAGGACAAACTAGTCTTGAAGTAATCACCAACCCACTTAAAAAAACTTAGCACATTTTAAAGCTTTCCAAATGTTTTGAGCAACAAATGAACCCTTAATTTTGACATGAATAGAAGCATTGAGAATGAATGTAATCTCATCTTAGTTTGTTAATGGGATGATTCATTTTTGTTTTGGGCACTTGTCATCTTGTCTGTCATGTGTGGCTAAAATAGGGATAATTATTTTTATTTTATAACCGAAAATTATCCCTGCAGAATGTTTAAGTATACATACTTGTGAATAT
Source organism: Cunninghamia lanceolata (assembly GCA_027924645.1). NCBI lineage: Eukaryota > Viridiplantae > Streptophyta > Pinopsida > Cupressales > Cupressaceae > Cunninghamia > Cunninghamia lanceolata. Next base: position 4,471,630 of record BSBN01000754.1, read on the forward strand.
ATATTTTTTACATTACATTTATGAGTATATATACTTGTGTGTGTGTGTGTGTATTTATTACCATATATCTCTTGGCCTTTGTAAATGATAAAATAATTATCCATATAACTAGGGTCATTATTTGGCAAAAATAAACATCATAGGGTACATAAAATCACAAGAAAAGGCCCAATAAAATAAATGACACCAAATGGTGAAATTTAAACAATACACATTTACAACACATTAATAAAATAAATAGAAAGGGTGAAACCTAATCAGAATTAAACATAAATGCAGACATCACGAAATCATCATGCACCAACACATGTGACCTTGGTCCCTCTTGGGGCTAGATCGGCTTACACACAGATTTCACATAGGGTATGGGATGACCTCTAAATTTTCCGTGGGCATGGAAAATTTACCTACACACTTCCGCAAATGTATCAGTAGCACATGTTCATCATAGCCGAAGTGAAAGGAAAGCATACACACACACAACATCACATAATCACAAATATATGTTATAATACACATGCTAACATATATATATATATATACACTTCATGATTCACTTGCATTTTCTAAACATCAAGTAAGGATCAAACTACATATTATCTCATTCATTACTCATCCACTAACACTTTAATTTCATCAAAATAAATAATGCATAACATTATAAATTCAAATGAAATCTAACATGTGAACTATAATCATCATCAAAACATAATCTATCTAATTCAATCATAGCATATGAAATAATCCTGAAAGTCTAAATAATGGGATCAGCTGTCCCAATGTCCATATGTCCATCAAAATGTAAATATGATGTAAGCAAAAATAGGAGGTGAGATAAGTAGGCCTCACATTTGACAATGGTTACTGTAATTCATCCCCAGCAATGACACCAAAATGTTGGTTTCCAAAACCATAGGTCCAAAATCCTAGAGATTTTCTCCTCCTTCCAAGCCAACGGTGTTGTCAGGGAGGTGAGAAAGAGGCTCATCCATAGATTGAGGATGGTTATGACCAACTAACGAGAGTGGGTATGCTCTCCTGCACTTCGAGCTCAACTAGACCTAGGAGGGATATGTTGGCAAGAGACACATTGTGGCTTCATGATTGTTGTCATTGATGGCAACAAAGTTCATCCCAGACATCTGTAGGACATGGTGTGCCTATACCGGAAGTCAGATTGAAGAGTGTTGTGGTCCGGTAAGCAAGAACAGAGCATGTGGCAAGGTCCGACAGTCAGGTCTGGATCTCTCAAAGGAAGTATCTTAGTAAAGTGCAGACTTGGGGAAGTCAAGAGGTGTACCTTGACTGATACATTCCAAAGATTGAGCCTTCGGTGATGAAAGAGTGAAAAGATATGACCACCTAAGTGTTGGGTTCCTGTTTGGCAAAGTTGACAGAGGACAAACTGACCGGCAGAGCATCAGACCTTAATCTGGATGAGTTATTGATGGTGATCAAGTTTCTTAAGGTATCATTCATGATTGGCTGACATGATTGATGACTTCTATAAGCATCTCCTTGATACGCATCACTTGATAAGTAAGGATTCAGCCGACAGATCAGAGTTTGGGAAAATATTGACTATTCTGGATGTCGACTAGAAAGGTGTTGAAATCATTGGTGCAGATATATATACCAGATGGATTTGGATGTGAAGGTGTGTGTTGTGTGTGGTGAAGTGCGAAGAAAAATAGAAGGGCAGTGTGAAGACAGTAAGACAGGTCTGGTATGTGACAGGACATCAGCACCAAAGAAGAGGAAGAATGAAGTGCAGTAGATCAGTGTATTGAGCCTAACTAGAACTGAACCTCAACATATGTGGATGCTTCTCATCAGTTCAAGTTTCTTGTTACTCTCTTTATAACTTGTAGACAGTGAGTCTCTTGTAGGCAGTGAGCCTCTTATGAGCAGTGTGCTTGGGCAGTGAGCCCTAATTGGCAAGTGCCATTTTGTATTTCTATTCTTCTAACAGAGAATACATTCTTGGGTTAGTCACCCCATGGTTTTTCCCTTAACAGGGTTTTCCACGTCAAAGTCATTGTGTTATGTGTATTGACTTTGTTTCTGCTTTCATGATTATGGATGCTTATTTGCATTGATGTTGCACTAGTTGTTAAAGAAGAACATAAATTTAAATTAATTAAGATAACTCATTCACCCCCCCCCTCTCAGTTATCAACAATTGGTATCAGAGCTAAGTTCCTCCAAACAGAGCCTAACAGCTTGAGGAGATCTAGGAATTCAAATGGATGTGTATGGTATGAGGGAACAACTTCAGTCTGCCCTAGATGATCTTGAGCAATCTAACTCTGAAGTCAATGAATTGAAGGAAAGACTCAAACATGCTGATGATTTCATAAATGAACTAAAAGGGAAAATGAGTATCTCTATGAAAAAGAGAAAGGATCTGCTTCAACAATTAGCAAGTCAAGGTGAAGCCAATGATACAAATGAAGATCTGAAGGAGAAAACCAAGTTATGTGAAAAGTTATCAAAAGAAGTCATTATGGTAAGACATGAAATGGAATCAGGAGTTATGAAATTCACTCAAGAAATTGAAGAGAAAAGAAAAACTGAAGATGATCTAAGACAATCTCTCAAGGAGAAATCAGAAGACTACCACAAAATGGATAGAACAATCAGGCATCTAGAATCTGATCTTGAAGAAGCTAGAGATAATGAAGAACAACTTGAGAATCAGATTTACACTCTTAAAAGGGAGCTTCAAATAGCAAATGAACACAAGGAGAAATTCAAGATAAGCTCTGCTCAACTTGAAGTTCTTCTTCAAAGCCAAAAGAGGGTAGATGACAAGCAAGGCTTGGGATATGAAAAAGGTGAAAGCCCCGGATCCGGTCAGAAGAACTCTAGATCAGAAAATCTAAGAAACAAGCCTAGAAGACCTCCGGTAAGGCAACCAAATTCTCAAAGATATCGTTCCTTCAATGGATACTGCCACAATTGCAATAACTTTGGTCATAAAGCAAATCAGTGCAAAAGAAGAATGAATCAAACTAGGTCATCCTTCTTCATACAGTGTTTTAATTGCAAAAGGTATGGTCACAAAACTCATGAATGTAGAAATATGCAAATGAACAATTCATTCAATGGTAGATGTTTTGCATGCAATAGAATGGGACATATGGCTAATCAGTGTAGATCAAGAGGATAGCAGTCAAATATGCAAAGAAATGTTGTTTACTACAATTGCAATAGATCTAGTCATACTGTCAAATTCTGTAGAAGCAAGAATCAGGACAAAAAGGGTCCGATGCATCATAATCAAAACCAAGACAAAGGAAAAGGAAAAGAGAATGTGGATGAAATTCAAAGGGAAATGAACAAGATATGGGTGAAGAGAAGTACAAAAAATGATGGGAATGGATCCGCACCAAAATCTGGTGCTGATATTCCTTCTGGAAACTAAATAGATGAGCTCTAGCTTAGGGGGAGTCACAAAAGAAAATATTTTCCCCCAGTCAGTCAATTGGTGCCTGAAATTGGCACATGGAAGGTTGCAGACTAAAAGGGCTCTCAGAGAAACATCTAAATAGCCCTTGGGGAAGATATGAAAGATCCGCAGTGAATTTGAAGAGGTTAATCATCTGAGATTAATCTGGTTTAGCAGTCATCCGGTAAGAACAGGATTTTCACAGTTAGATCCAGTATGATTCAAATTTGAGGTAGTTTGATCTGCGGATAGATCAAATGTTTGGGGAAAGGAAGATAGATTGTCATCAATCACCGAGAATAATTCTAAGTATATCTCAATAATCCGAAAAAGATCTTTCTCAGAACAAAGAGAACAAGGCAACCGGAATAACTTAAGTTGCACATTTATTGCAATGTGGAATTAGGGTTTGCTCAGAGATAAAAGGGTTCATTTGCTCGTCATTTATACATTTGCACTTGAGAAGAAGAGAAAATGAGCTCTGCAAACAAATTGTCTCAAGCCTCTCAAAGATCAACCATAGAAGACAATTCTTCCAGCAATCCGATCCAGCTCATTCTGTGAAACCTAGAAGCGTAAAAAGGTATTTTTCACTCTTGATCAAACTCTCTCTGAATCTTTAAGATGGCTACTCTGAATGTTGTAAAGATTTCTGATAGGCCTTGCCCCAAATTTAAGAAACATCCCTACAAGTCTCTAGAAGTGGATCCCTTAGGTGCCTTTTCCAGCATTTCGCATGGGGTTTTACATGTTGAAGACGTTAGGGCATACATTCATGCCAATATTGAGGATTTCAGGGAATCTAAGTTGATGGATATATATCACAAGCAGCTAATAGATGAATCATTTGAACTAAAACCTTAGTACAAAGCCATCCAGGACAAGCATTTTGCACAATACATTCATTTCTCCTGTTTTACAGAAGACGAATGGGTCCGATATGTTCTAAGTAGATTACATGACAACTTTATGTGGTTGATGAGACCATTCAAGATAACCAAGGATGCCATTAGGGCAGTTACCGGATTGCACTCATCCAGTGGGATACCTGCTCTCAAGTTTGTCAAGAATCAGACAGTGAGTGAGGCAATAGGATCAAAATTTGATAAGAGAGCAATGACAATAGAAGATATCATTGATCCGGATATCAAGTTTGCCTCCATGATAATCAGTTACAAGATATATCATTCCAGCAGGGAAAATTCAGTACTTGAAACTGTAATTTACACTGCTTATCAGATGCTTAAAGAAAATGTTGACTATGATCTCTGTGAGCTCCTTCTAAACCAACTTTTGGAGAATCTATAGAAGATAAAGAAGGACAAGAAGAACTCTTTCAAATACGGTGGCTTGATAATCTGTCTATTCTTTTATTACATGAATGAGCTACCCGGATCTAGTGGTTGGATGTGGCAAAATGACAGACCAGTAGCCATACAAATCAAGGATTATTTGCATGGGCTTGGTGAAGCCAAGGCACAAAATACAGCTCTGTGGGGTTACTTGAAAAACCTCCAAAGCCTGATGCAGGCTAGAGAAAGAATCCCCCAATCATTGGTTGAAAGGTATAAGGATACAGTATGCTTTATGGTAGAAACTGATCAGTGCCTAATGGAGGTTGTGGAGCCAAGGATAGTCTGGATCATGCCAATGGGGTATGAAGTAGATGAGAAAATTGTAGAGCTACATGTTCAACACATGCTTAGTCAACCCAAGGATCCTAAGGCAGAAAGGTTTGGAACCTTTGAAGAGTTGAGTGTAAAGATTCATGTGGAACTTAGACAACCGGAGATGAAGAGAAAAGTGAGAAAAGAAGTAGAGAATGTTGCCAAAAAGTATGGCATATCAAAAGAGGCACTTGATGCAAACAGAGAGAAGATGGAAAGGGCAAAGAAAGAAAAGGAAGAAGCAGAAAAGGAGAGTACTCCTATAGAAGCCCCCTCCCAAACCAAATCCTCTAAGAACTCTGCACCTGCCACTACTAAGAGCTCAAAGGCATCAAAACTGGAAGCAAAATCATCTGGTAAAGGAGAAAAGAGAACAAAGACAAAGGCTACAAGATCATATACAAGCCTCAAAGATGATGAAGAGACAGAATCTGATGAAGAGATCAAGAAGATGAAGAAGAAGAAGAAAGTATCTGAAGAATCCTCTACCGATCTAGACAAGGAAGAAGAAAAGACAGATAAAAGTGTTGAGAAGCCTACTCTTGACGATATCATCAAGGCAATTACTGTAAGGAAATGTGAGCATCTTAGAATGTATTTCTAAGAACAGTGGTGTCTTCGACTGATTTAAATTCTTTTCAATTGCTTCAAAAACACACACAACTATGCCATTAAAGCGGAAACTAACATAGAACATTTCCAACATTGACCCTTAGAGGAAAGCACAAGCGAACATTAACCAGTTTCAACAGCAGAGACATTAAACATGAAAGATAGAACAAGAACACAGATTTAAGTGGGGAAAACCCTTATGGGTAAAAAGCCCCACACTCCAAATAACAGAGCCAATGTATTATTCAACAACCAAATAGTTACAATACATTTACAGGCTCATAGCCTTTATAGGAGATTAACATCTTGTTCCTTCTGAAGAATATCTGACAGTATAACCCTGCACAAAGTTCTCTAGCGGTTGGTTCTTCATACTATTATCATGCCATAAATAGCACACAGTATAGAACTTCACCTTCTCGGCCAGAACCCTTTCACCTGAACTCTGTTTACACTCTATCCTCGATCCTTTTACATAATGTTAACATGTTGCGTACAACATACAGCATAAGACTTCACAGAAGGAGAAAACCAAAGCTCACCAGATTGATCGCACCGTCCAACTCTCTCTCCAACCAACCCCAATGACACCAGCAGATCTGTATTTATATCCAGTCTTCAAGAGAAAAGATAGTTATTCAACTTTTACCCTAACTGATCAATCTGACTTCCCTAGCGTCGCTGCCTACAAACCGTCGTAACCGTTCACATTATCGCGAGATACTTTAGTCCCACATGCATCCGTAACAGGTCACTTTTCTAGTTTAAATGCCTGAGCACTCGATAAGACTATCATCGGCACTTTTTCCACCGATGACCCCAGTCTAACCTCATTGGTGTAATCCAAAACCATCGGCCAACCACTCAGTATTCACAGGGACGAGTCCTTGTCCCACCGATGCCCAAGACTTCGTGCCTTCATCGGAATAACATAACCATCAGAAAGACATCGACCTTCGGTGTAACTTCATCCTTCTTCACCGACCATGTTCCTCTCGCTGATGCCAAACTTTTACCAACTCCCATCGGTAAGACAGTTCATATCAAAGAAACATCCCTAGGTTGGGCCGATAGTTATTCTCACGCCCATGCCAACTTCGCATATCGTTGAACCTGTTGAACCATTAAACCTTGACGCGAGGTTCAAGCCTTTCATCAGGGAGACACTATCGTTGGAGTGATATCTTCAGCTAAGTCCAATAGCTAGAGTCAAGCCGATGGACCATTGAACCACTAAACTGATGAACCATTAAAACTATCCCATTGAACCAAGGAACCAATGCCGCTGAACCATTGAACCAAGGAACCATTGAACCAATGAACCAATGCCGCTGAACCATTGAACCAAGGAACCATTGAACCAATGAACCAATGCCGTTGAACCATTGAACCAAGGAACCGTTGAACCAATGAACCAATGCCACCAAACCATTGAACCAAGGAACCAATGAACCAATGCCGTTGAACTAAGGAACCTTTGAGCTATTGAAGCTGTAGTCTGAGTCACTAGTACTCAACAATTACTGTGGATGGAAACCTGAAAACATTAAAAGAATTCTATGATGAATGTAGTGAAGCTGACCAGAAGATCCTGCAAGATACCACAGTCAGGTATCTAAATATCTACAACAAAGCCTTCATCAAAATCATATCTCTAATTCCTAAAAGCCTTGAGAAGGAACTTGAAATCAAAAAGAATAATGCTAAAGCAAAGGATATGGAGATCCGGGAACAGATAGCCATTCAGTTCTATCCATCCATCACTCCTAAGCAAAAGAATATGATATTCAAAGATTGCAAGGATGAGTTCCAGAGCAAAGCTAGGATGAATCAGCTTATGCTTGGAGAAACTGACAAGGTGGCTAAAGAAACAGAAGACATCCTCTGAAATGCATACAAAAGATTCAATATTCCTATTATAGAGGACTTAGGTGATGATCCTTCAGCCATGGATGACAAAGAAGAATCTACTGAGACAGTGGCAGAAGAGGCAAAGGAGACAAGTGAAGAGAAAGCTAAAGACTTAGAGTCCTCTACTCCAGAAGAGGAAGTTCATGAAGAAGAAGACACTTCTCTTCCAGATCCTCTTGCATACTTCGGAATTGAAGGAGAAGAAAGAAAAGAAGAGAGCATCAGTCAAGAAGAACAAGTAAAGGGAAGCGAAGAAGGTCAAACAAAAAAGACCATAGATGACAGTGCTAAGGCTACAGAAGGGGAGAAAACCCTGTCACTGGCAAGAGACACAGTAGAAGCAGTCAAAGATTTCTTAACCAAAGAGATGATGGAATTTGATGAACCAAAACTTCTTCAAGGTCCATTCAATTTTGATTCCCTCTCCCCGGTTCAAACCATGAAGCTAGCATCCTTTACTCAAGCAAAGACAAAAGAAAAACTCCTGAAGTCTCACATGGAAGATTGTGAGCTCATAGAAGCTGCATCCGGTGTATTGAAGAAGATCATGCTATCCTTCAAAAAGGATCCTTCGGTGTCCACATCCAGTAATCTAAAGTCTCTTGTAAATTTTTTTCATTCACATTTTGATTCCTTAGAAAAGTCAGCAGAAGAAAAGGTCTGGAAGGAGTTTTTGGAAAAGAGACTCTCTGAAGTGCAAGGTCTAATAAAAAATGATAGGAGAGTTATGGATATTGGAATAAAGAGCTTAGAAAATGCTCTTAAAGATGACGGAGATATCTATAAATTTTGTTTATCCTGGCCTAAAGTGACCATGGATATTGAGAAGAAAGTAAAAGAGCACGAGGATAAACTGTTAAGTTTATCTCAAATTTTTTATCCTCTCTCCTCCATAGTAAATCAAGAGTGTCAGACTATTATAGTCATAGATGAAATAAAGAAGCTTGAGGAGAAGAAAAATAGAATAAACAGGTTAAGTGAACTTAGAGGGATCATTATCCCTAAGTTAGAGGCCATGCATGAGGCCCTAACTAATGCACAGGCCATAGCCCGGACCAATGATCCGACGGATATTTAGAAGGCAGAAGCTTTTGCATTCCTATTGAGTGGTCACATCTCAATTTTGGACAGGATGAAGCAGAGTTGGGTGACAGAAGTTGTATAGTTGAAGAATACTTTTGCAGACATACTTAAGTATATGTAAGTACAACTTGTAAATATACTTATGCAGATATGTATAGACTATTTTTGGACATTTTGGTGTGTAGACCCTACCCTTTGCAATTGATATCAAAGGGGGAGTGAGGAGCAGTGAAAAATGTGGAATCTAGCTAAGGGGGAGCTCCAGTAAAGTGTACATTAGAACAGAGCATCAACCAAGGGGGAGTGTAATATAACACTTAGTCATTTTTCACTAAGTGTTGCCATCAATGCCAAAGGGGGACATTGTTGGCAAGAGACACATTGTGGCTTCATGATTGTTGTCATTGATGGCAACAAAGTTCATCCCACACATTTGCAAGACATGGTGTGCCTATACCGGAAGTCAGATTGAAGAGTGTTGTGGTCTGGTAAGCAAGAACAGAGCATGTGGCAAGGTCTGACAGTTAGGTCTGGATCTCTCAGAGGAAGTATCTTAGTAAAGTGCAGACTTGGGGAAGTCAAGAGGTGTACCTTGACTGATACATTCCAGAGATTGAGCCTCCGGTGATGAAAGAGTGAAAAGATATGAGCACCTAAGTGTTGGGTTCCTATTTGGTAGAGTTGATAGAGGACGAATTGACCGATAGAGCATCAGACCTTAATCTGGATGAGTTATTAATGGTGATCAAGTTTCTTAAGGTATCATTCATGATTGGCCGACATGATTGATGACTTCTATAAGCATCTCCTTGATACACATCACTAGATAAGTAAGGATTTAGCCAACAGATCAGAGTTTGGGAAAATATTGACTATTCCAGATGCTGACTAGAAAGGTGTTGAAATCACTGGTGCGGATATATTTACCAAATGGATTTGGATGTGAAGGTGTGTGTTGTGTGGTGAAGTGTGAAGAAAAGCAGAAGGGCAATGTGAAGACAGTAAGATAGGTCCGGTATGTGACAGGACATCAGCACCAAAGAAGAAGAATGAAGTGCAGTAGATCAGTGTATTGAGCCTAACCGGAACTGAACCTCAGCATATGTGGATGCTTCTCATTAGTTCAAGTTTCTTGTTACTCTCTTTATAACTTGTAGACAGTGAGTCTCTTGTAGGCAGTGAGCCTCTTGTGAGCAGTGTGCTTGGGCAGTGAGCCCTAATTGGCAAGTGCCATTTTGTATTTCTATTCTTCTAAAAGAGAATACATTCTTGAGTTAGTCACCCCGTGGTTTTTCCCTTAACAGGGTTTTCCATGTAAAAATCATTGTGTTATGTGTATTGACTTTGTTTATGCTTTCATGATTATGGATGCTTATTTGCTTTGATGTTGCACTAGTTGTTAAAGAAGAACAGAAAGTTAAATTAATTAAGATAACTGATTCACCCTCCCCCTCTCTATTATCAATAGGATATTCATATGGTATAAAATAAGACATAAACTAATAACCACAACCATACCCAACGTACACTCGATCCCCTATGATTGTCACTAGATCAAGACCAACTGGTTGCACAAACCTCTAATTAAGCTAATGATATATCTTGCACATGCACTCATAGATCACATTTCATATATCCCCACAAGATACGTACATTTGATATTCCATACACAATGGCAAGATATAAGCATGCATGACATGATTCACAAATGATTTGAATTGTTGTGGATTACTTCATATTTATCCCTAGTTATTGCACCGAATCATGAAAAAGATGTAAACTAAACCTAACCCTACTCATACTCCTAACACTAAAATAATGAGGGTTTGATAAAATAAGAGTGATTCATCCATCTCCAAACTAGACCGGTGTCTACTCCAATGGTGGTGCAAGAGCACCTAACACAAGGTGGCCTCCATGAGGCATTTGAATTATGTTTTGTTTAGGAAATCATGTTTTGGGTTGTAATAAGGTCTATTTGACCAATGCATTTTCATTTCAGTTTGTATCTAGGCTCATTTTGTAAGTCCCAAGTGACTTAGGGGACATTTGTCAAATTGTAACTGCATAATGCCAAAAATAGGCAGTTGGGCAGTTGGAGGCTATTTAAAACGAGTGTCTCCCAGCCGCTTGGAGTCAATTTGGTACTACTCTGGGTGAGTTTATAAACCCAGGGAAATGAACAAAGTCATATATTTGATATTGTAATTGAATGCAAGTGTGCGTATGTAACCAAACATTGTGAAGGAGAAATCAATCTTTTCTGTGTTGTCTATTATTTCCATTCTCTGTAAATATGAAATTGCGTAACTGTAGATTTCTTTTCCCTTCTGTATTTCCGTTGTTGCGAAATGTCGATGTGAAGCATTCCACTGGTGAGATTTCTGTCAAAATCAATGGAATGGCTTCGTTATACAATATGTGTTTTTCGTTTCCTGTTATGTTTCATGATTTGGCGATGCAGATGTTCCAGATTGCGGGTTGCACACAGTAGATCGCCTAGCATCTCCATGTGCTAGGGTTTGATTAGAGGAGTTGAAATAGTTGTCGGTGAGACCGTGGCCATCAACAAAACATTCCTCGCTCAGAGTGATGAGGACAGTCCAGCCGAAGAGGGGTTTAAGCTGTCGAATGAAGCCACAGTCTAAAGGTTCATGTCAAGATGACAAGGTCATCGGGTAGATAGCTTGGTGTTGGACCGACAGCATTAGTCTTACCGATCGGGGCAAATCGGGTGATACAGGGTAAAGAATACCGACGGAGATCCATCGGTGCATCAGCATAGTAAAACTGGAGTTCACCGATAGTAATTATCCTGCCAATAGGCAAAAGACGTAGATCGCTGAGACATGAGTTGGGCTCTCACCAATCGATCAATTGTGCGTTTAGGAGGAGGCTCCTCATCATATTGGTATCAGAGCTAGCAAAAGCTCTGGGCGAAGGTGTTGTGTATTTAATTTCTGAAGGCAGATTAATCATATTCCTATAGTGTGTGGACAGATGATGATGAGGTCTGTCATGACCATTCACCAACAGAGATCTAGCTGGAAGCGGGTGCAAAGTGAGGCCACTGTGAGAGAGAGTGGTAGTGCATCTCCAGGATCTGTTGTTGGATGAAAGGAATGGGTCTGTGAAGCAGCGTGTAGGATGGACAGCTAATTGAGTATTGTGTTGTAGTCAAATTGGGGATTTGCAAAAGTGTTGGCATTGTTTGTGAATGTTTATGTCAGACAAAGAAAGTGAAGGAGAGGCTAGCGATATGCCTCCAAAGGGGATGACCACCAAAGTGGTCAAGAAATTTCAAGAGATGGAAGAGATGATCAAAACTAGAGTCAGGGAAGCACTCCAGGCAGAATTGAAGGCAATGAAGATAGGTAAAAGGGTAGATGAAGATTTAGATGGAGAAGAAGAGAAAGAGGAAGATGCAGAAGAACAAGAAGAGGCAAAGATACCAGCTGAACAAAAACAATTCCTGGAAGCCATCAAGGCAATTGGCAAAGACTCTTCAGAGGCTTAGATAGATGTTCCCATGTTCAGTGGAAATATGAATGCTGATGAAGTTATGGAGTGGATTGAGGCTCTGAACAACTACTTCAAACACAAGGAAGTTCCTGAAAGTAAGAAAGTTAAGTTTGCAAAAACTAAACTCAAAGGTGCTGCCCTTACATGGTGGAATTACACCCAAGGAGAGAGGGTAAAGAATGGGAAAAGTATGATATCTTCATGGCGCAGAATACTGGAGAAGATCAAGTCCCAGTTCCTTCCATCTGACTACGAGGTGTAGATTTATAGGAAAATGCAAAATCTCAAGCAGAAAGATATGGATGTGGCTACTTACACTGAGGAGTTTCACAAATTCACTCTTCGTTGTGGGTACATGGAGGATGAAAAAGCCAAGGTAGCAAGGTATTTAAATGGTTTGGGGATTAATATTCAAGATGAGATAAGTTTGTTTACCCCTGAAACTGTGGAAAAATGCTTTCAAGTAGCATTAAGAGCTGAAGAGAAGCTGAAGAGGAAAGGTGAGCAGGAGAGTAGAGGAAGAGGTGACAAAAATTTTAGAGGCGGTTTTGGAGGCAGAAGTCCTAGCCAAAGGCCTAGTGATGAGTCTAGCCAAGAAGAACAAGCTGGAGACTCAAGTAGCAGAGGAGGCTACTGAGGAAGAAGCCAAATGAAAGAGGTGGGACAAATGGATCAAACAGAGGATCCAAGTTCTCCAACATGCGATGCTATAATTGTAATCAGATAGGGCATCTGACCTATAAGTGTCCAAAGAAGGCCTCAACTTCTCATGGCAATGAGAGGAGAACCACATTGACTCAAGAGGATGCAAGGAGTGTGACAACTCTTGAAGTGAATTTGGAATCAGAAGTGGGACAAAGTCTGATGATTAAGAGGACATTGCTCAAAGCACTAGTAAAGACTGAACCATCACAGAGGAGAGCTCTTTTCAGGATCAATTACAAAAGCAAAGGTAAAATATGCAAGGTAGTCATAGATTCTGGTTCAACAGATAATGTGGTGTCTAGGGAAATGGTGGATAAACTGAACATAGAAAGGATTCCTCATCAAACTCCTTATAGGGCATCTTGGGTAAGTGATAGTCAATCACTTTTGGTAAGTGAGCAAGCATATGTTGATTTTCAGATTGGAGAATATAAGGAGAGAATTTTATGTGACATTTTGCCCATGCAATGTTGTCACCTACTTTAGGTAGACCATGGCAATTGGATAGGCAAGCATTGTATGATGGATATGCTAACACATACACCATCAAGAAGGATGGAAAGACTTTTGTGATGACACCATTGCAGGAGGATGCTGAAGAAAAGAAGGCAGCCAAGATTATTTTGGTGGGTAAGAAAGAGTTTGTGAAGATCAATGAAGAAGATACAATTATAGTTGAGGATACCTCAAGGATTGGGGTTGCCAAAGGTCCAAGTTTGAAGATGATTTCAGTTTTGAATGATGGAGATTAGATAGTGATGTCTAAAATGGATCAGATGAAAGTCAAAGAGCAGGTCTACAAGCAGCCACAAGTTGATTGGAAAGCAGAGGATGCTATCACAGTAGGGACTATTGTTTGTCCTCTAAAGCCAACAAGAGTTGGAAGGAAAACAAAATTCTACTATAGCAGCAGTACAAGAAGCATCAAACAAGGTTTTGAATGTAGGTGTTCAGGTAGAGATGACAGTAAGGAAGAATGGCAAGCAAAGTCTGGGTTTGGTTGCAAGCACTCACTCATGGCCAGGTGTGAGTAGAGCCTACAATGCTAGGCATGAGTTTTTGATTCCATGGAAGCAAGTTGTAGTCCAGAGATTATGGGGAAGGCATGAGGCAGCAAAGGATACAGATGGAGCATGACAAATAATCAACTCATGGGACATGAGTTCTTTTCTAGGTGGGGTGTATGGTGCAGGAGCACCTAACACAAGGTGGCCTCCATGAGGCATTTAAATCATGTTTTGTTTAGGAAATCATGTTTTGGGTTGTAATAAGGTCTATTTGACCAATGCATTTTTATTTTAGTTTGTATCTAGGTTCATTTTGTAAGTCCGAAGTGACTTAGGGGACATTTGTCAAATTGTAACCACATAATGCCAAAAATAGGTAGTTGGGCAGTTGGAGGCTATTTAAAACGGGTGTCTCCCAGCCGCTTGGAGTTAGTTTGGTACTACTCTAGGCAAGTTTATAAACCCAGGGAAATGAACAAAGTCAGATATATGATATTGTAATTGAATGCAAGTGTGCATATGTAACCGAGCATTGTGAAGGAGAAATTAATCTTTTCTGTGTTGTCTATTTGTTTCCATTCTCTGTAAATATGAAATTGCATAACTGTAGATTTCTTTTCCCTTCTGTATTTCCATTGTTGCGAAATGTCGATGTGAAGCATTCCACTAGTGATATTTCTATCGAAATCAATGGAATGGCTTCGTTGTACAATATGTGTTTTTGGTTTCCTGTTATGTTTCATGATTTGGTGATGCAGATGTTCCAAATCACGGGTTACGCACAGTAGATCACCTAGCATCTCCATGTGTTAGGGTTTGATTGGAGGAGTTGAAATCATTGTCGGTGAGACCATGGCCATCGAAAAAACATTCCTCACTCAGAGTGACAAGGACAGTCTGGCCGAAGAGGGGTTTAATCCGTCGAATGAAGCCACAGTCTAAAGGTTCATGTTGGGATGACAAGGTCATCAGGTAGATAGCTTGGTATTGGACCGACAGCATTGGTCTTACCAATCGGGGCATATCGGGTGATACGGGGTAAAGAATACCGACGAAGATCCTTCGATGCATTGGCATAGTAAAAATGAGTTTGCCGATAGTAATTATCCTACCGATAGGCAAAAGATGTAGATCGCTGAGACATGAGTTGGGCTCTCACCGATCGATCAATTGTGCGTTTAGGAGGAGGCTCCTCATCAAATGGGCAACAGAGTCATTATAACAAAGAGGAAGAAATAACCAACAACCATCAACAGAAGCATGAAATGTATTCTTATTCAAATCCAAAATATATGTACATGCAATAGACATACTTAGTAATCCTGAGCAGAACTGCAACAACCCAAATGCAACAAAAAGGAGACCAATACAAAGCCTTTGTATTGTATTAAAATATTGTCACACATTAATCTAAACTTTGTTACAACATACCAACAATTGTGGTACAAGAAAATACATAACTGGGTTCATATATTCCCTTGAATCCTTATAATCTGCCATGGAGACATACCATTGCATGAAGATATTCATTGAAGAGCTTTCCTATGACCTTTTGGATGTATTCCTTCATTTACAGACCTAACAGGCATTATTTGATGCCCTAAATCCTCATGAGTCATTTCCAAATCCAAGATGGCTCAAAGACCAACCGTTTGAATGTGTTCAATCCTTGTATTTATAGAATTTTGGTCATTCCCAATCCCTCACGGAATTCAGAGTGGGAAAACACATTAGGAAAAGCCTGCATATTAATTTTCCACCAACCACCAACTACGCAAACATTTTCAGATCCATTTCTGTGCTTTTTCTACCCTTTGTAGAAATCCAAGGGGTATTGGATATGGCAAAACTTTGAGGGGGGCAGGGATTAGTGAAGCCAAAGGGGAGTCTAGGATATGGTGGGAGAGAAGGCCAAAAGTGGACAAATCTAGAGGCATAAGGATTTCCACGGGATGAGGAGTGGAAACATTGTGCTGGTTTTCGAGGGGAGTTTAAATCTTGCAAAGATCTAAGGACACTTAGAATGCAGGGCTAGAGAGGGATCTGGGACATGTCTTAGTCTTCCTAGAATCTCGTGGAATGGGATGAGGAAAGTTCACAGAGAAATGATGGAGTAAGGGATGTACAGAGCTGGAAGGGAATGTGGACATATCCACATCTGAGTCGAAGCTCCACAGAATGGAGAACAAAGGGAACTTAAGGACTCATGGGGAAATGAGGGGTAAGGGGATATGTGGAGTTGAGAAGGGGTTTAGGATGCAAGAGTCTGAGGGAAGACTAGAAGCAAGTGTGGGGACTGATATCAGGCATATTTGAGTCTTCATAGGAATTCTACAAGAGAAGACTGAAGAGGAAAGCAAGGAAGAAGGGGAGAATGAGAAGTGCAGGGATTTAGTAGGGGTATGGATGCATCTGCATCCACATCGTGGATCCACCAAAGGGAAATAATGAGATTTTGTAGTGGTTTCAGAGAGAAGGGAATTGGGGGATGTGGGAGAGAAGGGAATTTAGGGATGCAAGGGCATCAAGGATATATCCACATCTAGAGGAAAACCCCACCCATCTAGGAAGGGCCAAAAATTTTGCAAAAGGAAATTTAAGAATTTTTATGGATTTCTTTCAAGATTTCAACACATTCCAAAAATAAAACTCAAATTTCACAAAGGGGGAAACATAGGATTTTTCAATGGATTTTGGGTGAAATTATGCAAGTTTAGGGAACAAAAAAATGGGTCCCAATAGACCCACTGCAAAGGGAGAAAAGGTGAGAAATTGAAGTGTATTACCTTTGTGATAAGAATAAATAGACTAAGAGAATAGCAAATACCACCAACAAGTAAGGGCGAATGATGGGGAACCACAATGAGGTAATAGGGGACACCGCAAGTGAAAGGGAATCACCACAAGCTAAAGGGAAGCAAGTAGGGACAATAAAATAGTCCACCAAAAACCACAAGTGAAAGGGAAGCACCACAAGCCAAAGGGAAGTAAGAAGAGACAACACAATAGTCCACCAGAAAGCACCGCAAGTGAAAAATAATGTATTTATATGGGTTGTGGTGGAGAGAGCACACAAATGATGACCTACAGAAGGCACTTAAGCAAATAGAAAAGCACCACATCAATAGAAGCACCAAGTTTGAGCATGAAATTTGGGCAAAGGCCAACACCTTCAGATTCTTCTCCATCTATCTAAAATTTTGCATTCTTTTCAATAATCCTAACTCATAATATGTGGGTATGAATTGATTCTTAAATGTTATCACCATTCTATCCCATGTTTCTGTCTTTCTTTCCCTCTTCTATCTTTTCCAATTATACTTGTTTCCACCAAACAACAACATTTCCTTTCAATTTAGTTTTAGCAAATCTAACCCTTTAAGATCTACAATTTCTTCATACTTAAAATATTCTTGTACCTGTCACTTATCTAGCTAATTAATTCCTTAGGATTTAAATTACTACATTAGCTAGCAATATCAACTCTAAATCTCTTACCAATTTTGGAGATAGATTTCAACATTTTTACCTAATATGTTTCTTCTTCCCCTTGATCTTCCATATCTTGTTCATTAGATGGTACATTTTCTCTTCTTCTAGTTTCTTCATCATTGTTTTCATCATTTCTATGGTTATGACCTATTTTTTGATCTTCTTTTAAAATATCCAATTATATCTTCATTTCTCTCATTGTTTTGACTATTTCTTCCATCTTTCGAGTAACATTAACAACATCATGTCCTCTTTTCTTTGTGGAGGTATCTTGTCCTTGGATTTGATGCAAACTACCCCAAGGTTGGTGATCCAACAACAGTCACTCTTACAAACTACCTCAAAGCCAATGCTTTATTTACAAGCTTCTTGCAAACTCTCTCAAAGTTGACAACTGATTTACAAGTAGAATTCCTAGACCTTCACAATATGTAAAACTACACTCTAATACCATCTGATCAATCATGGCCAGAGGGTCCAATTAAGGATTATCCAACCATGCAACTAAACATGCAAATACACAATGGTGGAACCCAATGAAATAGTAAAACAAAATAAATCTTTATTGATTGTCCATCAAAAAATGCATTACAATCCACTACAAGGGATTACAACATAGGGCTTTGACCCTCAAAGATACATATGCACAAGTATGTGCAAATTATAAAATTATCATAGGATATTACAGTACAAGGCTTTTGTTCTATCATCAAACACTCTAATTAGCATCTAATTCTTCTTCCTTAACCACTAACTCCCTTTTGAATGACCTTGAGTGGTGTCTATATAGTGAGCTTTAGTTGTTGGAGAGATCTACATCGATCACAATGTGGCACAAAACTTGATGCTAGATGAAACATGTATCCAAGTAGCATGTAGTTGGGAACCTTCTAGAATGAATGCGGTAAATAATATAGATTGAATTGTGATGTGGTTCATACTACGAATCTCCTTGGGACCAATGAACTTAGAAATGTAACAGAGTGTTGCTACAAAGCTCATATAGTCACTGCATAATCTCAATAGTGTTTTTGGATTGAACTCTAATATGTCTGGTGGTGAGTATGGATTGATCTTAAGTGTGGAGGAGTGCAATGCAGTTAGATTGCTGCACTTTATGGATACTAGAAAAGAACTTAGAAATTTTGTAAAACAAGCAAATGTTAAAAATAAATGTTTTTAGGTGATGCAAGATTGTTCTTACACCCTAGATACTCTTGCATCAAATAGCAAAGGAATCAATAATAAAAATAGTAAGCAAACAAAAATAATAGATATTAGACAAATCAATAATGAAAGTATAAACAAACATAAATATTTCAAAAGCCAGATATAAGCAAGATCATGGCCAAAAAAAAAATCCTTACAATAAGCTATATTGACAATAATTTCTAGGCATGTGTAAGGGTAATCATAGGATACCATGGGCTAAGATTTTCCAGTATAAAAAATCACAATGATTATTGTGTTATTGTCAACAAATTTGAATGACACAACTAATGCCAAAGAGTTATGTGAAGAAAACAAAGGTAAGATTACTATGCATACCTTAGGTGACTCATCAATTATAGCCTTCCATTATTTTATTTTATTTTTAAATCTCCTTACATATGTGACAGTCAAAAGGATAGCCAAATAAGATTGCCGATTGTTGTTGAGCTTAATAGTGTGCCTATTATTAGAGAGTATAAAGTTGTAAATGGTTTCATGGGTGTTTGAACTTTATGCTCAACTATGATGCTATAAGAATGTGTTTGCCAAGTAAAAGGTTTAGAATTTAGTAGTGAAAATCTACAATATAGTCTTATCAGAGCCTACCACAACATCTAAGTAAATTCAAAGGTCTAAGTAATTTCGAATATAATGGAAGTAGCAGGGGGAATCATTACTGAAAGTATCAAGTAGTAGGTAGATGGAAGCAGCTAGCAAAAGGCCACATATAAGCAAGAACATGACCTAAATAAAAGTGGCATCCTTAAAATAATCTACATTGGCAGGCATTTCTATGCATTTGTAAGGGCAATCACAACTATAGCAGCAAAGGTAGATGGTGGTTCAAAATTTATGAGTTCAAAGAGCACTGACCTGGATCCACTCGAGCAAGTTGGCAGATGTTGTAGAGGATCGACATGTAAAACCTTTCACAGAGTAGAGGATGAAAGCAAGTGCATCATAGCAAGACAATGATGGGGATAATTTGGGAAGGATTTAAAAAGAATAAACAATGCCAAGTTGTTGTCAATGACATTTAAATTCATTTGGATGGAAATGGAAATGGATCCTTTTATAGTCTACGATGTTGGGCGACCTGATTTTGGGTCTACATGGGGCTTATAACATATGAGACTACCTCATACTGAGGCACCTAACTGTGCTTCTAATATGAGGCATACATACCATACCCCCTTGCAGGATTTGAATTTGTGACCTCTCTTTCAAGAGGGCAAGTTTTTCACCAACCGGCCAACTCAGGGTGTATCATTTGGATCATTTGTTATCAATCAAAAAATACAATGGAAACAAGTGACATTTAAGTTTAGGAAGTTTGCCAATTATAATTTTATAACTTTAATGTATTATACTTTACAATGTGGTCATTAGAGATTTATTTTATTAATGTATTCATTGTGTAAGTTTTATTTTATATAGTAATATTAAGTGAGGCCCTTTATACATGGGTAATGTTGGTGAGATCTCTTATAATGATTTATGTTTTTATGATATGATTTTATTTAAAAAATAATAAACAAAATAATAATAATTAAATTAAATTCTTAATTATAGAGTTTATGTATTATATGAATTGTGGATATTAGATTTTTAAATAAATATAATAAGATAAATTGAACACATGCAATGGTTTTCTTGGACACCAATGAAGACTCTGTTTTGTATAAAGTAGAGCATTCAAGAGACTTAAGGATGCCAATATATTTCTCCAAACTCATACATTTCAACAAACTTTAGAAATGAATCTTCCAAATCTTATTCATTTTTGGACTTTAGGGTGACCAAGCACTTAAACAACTTCTCAACCACAAATGTCACTTAAGAAATGGCTCCTAATACTCCCATTGAAACCCTTATGACTTTGATTTCCTCATATCTCTCTATCAAATGAATAAACTTTATGTAGGTGGAAAGTGGAACATAGAGAGATAGAGAGATGGATAGGGAGAGGGAGAGATATAGAGAGAGGAAGAGAAAGAGAAAGAGGAAGAGAGTTGAAATGCACAGGACAACTGAGAGGGGGGATGAATCAGTTGTCACAAAAACTTAACTTCATATGAATATCAAACCATCAACTACTTAATTACTGATAATCAGATTTAATCATGAAAGCATGAAACCATAGACTTAATCACAATCACACATTCAACACTGTAGACACCATATTTTTACGTGGAAAACCCTAAAAGGCAAAAACCACGATGGGTGTTAGCCCACATAAATATATGAGTTATAACAATACTGAAAAATAGAGGCTCACTGCCTACAGGGCTCACTACCCAAATTGCTCACTGCCAAGAACGGCTCACTGCCAAGAACGGCTCACTGCAAAGAATGGCTCACTGCCAAGAATGGCTCACTGCCAAGAATGGCTCACTGCCAAGGGGTGGCTCACTACCAAAATGATGAACTAATTAAGTAGCATCTACTCCATTCCTGGGTTCAGTTCCATTGAAGCACAATATAACTTCTCTGCTCTACTCTTTTACACCTTCGCACATATCTATTCATTTTTGCACACTCATACACTTTTTCGCAATTCATTACAAGTCTTTATACAAGTCATCAACCTTGGAATGTACATCAAGGTCAGCAATACATTCATCAACTGTTGGAACAATCTACAAGGTCAACATTGCAAAAACATACATAGAAATAGGTCTAGACCTAATACATAAATTTGCTAAGGGAAAGATGTAAAGATGTATCTTGATCACATCACGCCTTAGCTAGGACTCAAATGGAATTCTTCACACCATGACACGCTTCCACAATCTTCAAGGCATCTCCGCAATTATTGAAATCAACCAAGTCTGCCAAGACTGGTTAGAACACTAGGTTTTCTAAGAACATTCTTCTTTCACAATTCAACTTTCTCTTTGCGGACCAATCCAAAGGTAGGTAGATGATCAGGAGACATCCACAAGCACATTGAAATCATCAAGAAACAACCGCACAACATCTAACCACTCTGTCAAGAAGATTCTTCAAACCAGAGGACATAAACAACACACCCAACTACTGTCATAAGGAAAAGATTGCTTGTGGACCACCAAATCACGAACCATTGAAGTTGAAGGCACTTAACTCTAGAACCGCAGACATAAATACTTTAATGCAGAGGAATGAGGAGGAATGAGGAGAATAACACTTTCTCCCTATCACCACCAAACATGCAGGAAAAGTAGTTTTCACTTTATCTTCATACCGGAGGCTCAAACTTGGAATATAACATCTTCAGACAGACTTCTAAATAACTTACAATCCACAAACAAAGATATTCATCCTATAGGAAATGTGGAGAAATCTTCTGGACTGTTCTTCTGTATGCAATACACTGTTTTCATTACAACTCATTGTTTCTACCGGAGGAGCTAATTTTCTCAATATCCTCAACATCAAGATCACAAGCAAGCAACAAAATAGGAGTACAGTTGACACCAATGACAACACAGATATGTTGACATCAATGACAACACCGATTAGACAAATACTTGCAACAATCTCCCCCTTTGTCATTGATGGCAACATATGATGTGAAAAACTGAAAAGACCATCAAGACAAGATTCTCCCCCTTTCTCTTTACACATCTGCATTCTTTCTCCCCCTAAGTTTTTCACATGATTTCTCTCCCCCTTTGACATCAATGGCAAAGGGCACATACTTGCATTCTGCTACTCTAATTCAACTAAACTATTACCAACACATCTAGCTACTCCCCATGAGAGGTAGCTCTCAAAACATCAATCCAGATCAAGGAATGAGACTTTGGGCACAACTGGATTGATGCATTCCCATGCATCTTAGTTTAGGACAGGGGGGGTAATGACCCCTAACTTTTCTTTGACATACTCAAAAGTATCCTTAGGCAGAGGTTTGGTGAAGATATTTGCAATCTAATCCTTTATGGACACATATTCCAACTTTACTTCATTCTCTGTCACCTTTTCTCTTAGAAAGTGATACCTTATAGACATATGCTTTGTTCTTGAATGCGTCACTAGATTCTTTGAAATATTTAAAGCACTTGTATTGTCACAGAAGATTGCAACTGGATCTTCATACACAACTCTTATTTCTTTCAAGGTCTACTTCATCCATAACACTTGAGTACAACAACATGTTGCAATATATTTTTCTTCTACAGTTGACAAAGAGATTGAATCTTGTTTCTTGTTTAGCCATGAAACCAATATGTTACCCAAAAAGAAAGTGCCTCCACTTGTACTCTTCCTATCATCAACATCTTCAGCCCAATCAGCATCTGTATAAGCACTAAGAGTGAAATCATTATCCTTTGGATACCATAAGCCATGATCTGGAGTGCCTTTTAAATTTCTCAAGATTCTCTTTACTACCATCACATGTGATTCTCTTGGATCAGCTTGAAATCTTGCAACAAGACAAACTACATGCATAATATTAGGTCTAGTTTGAGTTAGATAAAGCAATCCTTCAATCATGGATTTGTACTTCTTTCTGATCAGTCTTGGATGATTCATTAGTTTTGCTCAATTTGCAACCAGTCACCATGGGAGTACATACCGGTTTAGAGTCTTCCATCCCAAACTTCTTTAACAACTCTTTCACATACTTAGACTGAGATATGAAGATTCCTTTATCTGATTGATTGATTTGCAGACCCAGAAAGAAATTCATCTCACCAAACATAGACATCTCAAACTCTTTCTGCATTTCACCAACAAATTTCATACACATACCTTGATTTCCTCCAAAGATGATATCATCAACAAAGACTTCAACAATCAAAATTTGACCACCATTAATCTTGAAATAGAGATTATTGTCAGTAGTACCTTTACTAAATCCTAACTGCAATAAGTACTTATCCAACCTTGCATACCAAGCCCTAGGAGCTTGCTTGAGTCCATACAATACTTTCTTCAACCTGCATACCATATCACCTTGATTTGATAGTTGGAATCCTTCCAGTTGCTCAATGTAGACTTTCTCTTCTAACTCACCATTCAGGAATGTAGACTTCACATCCATCCGATACACTTTGAAATCTTTGTGAGCTACAAACGCCAGAAACATTCTGATTGCTTCAATCCAAGCTACTGGACCAAAAGTCTCTTCAAAATCTATCCCTTCAATTTGAGAATATCCTTTGCACACAAGCCTTGCTTCATTCCTTACAACTTCTCCATTTTCATTCAGCTTATTCTTGAAAACCCATTTGGTTCCAATAATATTTTTGTCAGCAGGTCTAGGAACTAATTCCCAAGTTTCATTCTTCTCTATCTGCATTAGTTCTTCCTCCATTGCCTTTACCCAATTTTCATCATTGCAGGCTTCATTCACAGTTTTTGGTTCAAATGTATAGAGAAAACAATAATTCACTTGTTCTTTTGTAGCCCTTTTCCTTGTCAGTACTCCTTTTTCTTTGTCTCCAATAATTTAATCTTCAGAGTGATTGATTCTTACATACCTGGGGGTCTTAGCAATTTTTGAAGCCTTTTCTTCTTCATCTTGTCTGTCTTCTTGTTCAACTTTTTCTTCATAAGTTATAGCAACAGGTTCATCTGATTCATAGCCACTCTGATCTGATGTTCTTCCATTGCCTTCATTTACCTTCACATTTGCACTCTCAACAATCTTTTTTAACCTTTTGTTGTAGCACCAATAGGCCTTACTCTTGGTAGAGTATCCAAGGGAGATTCCTTCATCACATCTTGCTTCAAATTTCCCTAGGTCTCCATCTCTTCTGATATAGCATTTGCTTCCAAAGACTTTGAAGTATCTTACTGTTGGAATTTTTCCATACCACAATTCATAGGGGGTTTTAGTACCATTACTTTTCACTTAAACTCTATTTTGAATGTAGATAGTGTTGGAATGAGATTTGTCGTTGATGTCAAAAAGGTTGGATTGATGATCTTGCTTTAGGATGTTTGAGTTGCTTCAGAGGTTCTTGCTTGTCAATTATTATATGATGATCAGGATGTGTGTTGTATGTTTCATATCTGATGCTTTCATAGCCTTCATGTCAGATTCTCAAGAGTTCATGATGACAAGATGAGTTGATGTTGTCAGAGTTTGTTGATATGGTTTGAAAAGCTCATCTTCATATGGTGTACTTTAATTGATTGTTCTTCACCTGTGTTGGATCATCTTTATATGTTGTTAATCAAATCAAGATTATCTTTAGTTGTTGATTGTCAGAGTTTGAAAATCTCATCTTGGACCACTCAATTGATGTGTTTGATCAGATTGTATGGTGCTCTGATTGGCAAGGTGTTGGAGGCAATTATCTTCTTTGACAATGCTATTATTTCTATCATATAACAGGGTCTATGAGGGTTTATGTATCCCTCTATTATATTCTATAAGGGTCTGAGTTCAATTTGCATAATAGGGTTGATTTATCCCCTTTAATTTTGTTTGCATATCTTATATCTAAACCCTATACTATATTCCTAAAGACCTAATTTATTTCATTCCCTAACTATCATATATAGAAAGCACTTTATGTTTTAATTTGAAAGTGACTCCCTATCGAAGGTTGCATGTCACTTAAGTAACATCTTGAAGGGGTCATCACCGTGGCCTAACCGGCCCCTCCCCTCTTTCCCACCAATGACACAGGTTACCATATGGCTACGTGGGTGCCATAACTAAATCTAAGGCTCTCTTTAAATATTTGGTGGGCACGTAGGCTGAAATAGAAGGTCGAGATTTAAATTTGCAAACCCTTCACCCGAGCTTGTTATTTGAAGTGCAGAGGAACATCATTACTATTTAACTGCAGTGAAGAGATTTTTAAGGCTATTTTTAGCCTTTCAAAAAGGCAAATTTTTGTGGGATTCAAAAGTTATTTTTAGGAGATTTTTTTTCTATTTTTAAGACTTTACTAGTGGCCCTCTTGTGCATTTATTAAGATATCGAAGAGGAATATTTTATTGGAGAAGTTTTAGTGGAACTTTAATTGCCTTTGTGAAGGGATGTATTGGAGCTATTATGAAATTTTTTTTTGTCTTCATGCAGATAGTGGGTCCGAAGATATTAAAAGAGTTTTATTTCTTTGACAAAGGCAGATTGATTAAATATTGTTGAAGATTTTTATTTGCAAGAGATGGATTCCATTTATGATTTCTAATTTTTATATGGGAGATCGTAAATGCAGGGAAGATGAATAGATTGGAGATTATTGAAGAGTTATTTTTTGAAAAGGGAAAATGAATATGCAGAGAGGAGAGGAAAATGAAAGGTCATCTTATTTTTAATGACATTGCAAGTTCATTATGAATGAGATTTTGAGGACTAATAAATGCAGCAATAAAGAAATTTTTTTAGAGGTTTTTGAGTTGAGATGAAGTCAATGCAGGAGATGATTGAAAGACATTGTTAATTGAAAATGAGAGATATTATTTTGTAGATAAAAAGAAAGATAATATGCAGATTGAATTGATTGTGAAGGTATTTGCAGATTAAGGGTAGAGCTTGATCAATTTCTTGCAGAACAAAGAAGAATGTGTAGAGATTGTTGATTGTATGAAATAAAAGAGATGGATAGAGAGCCATGATGTCATCATTAGCATGAAAAATGAATGCAAGGGTTTGGTACTGAGAGATTGAAAAGAAGGATAGTGATATGTAGAGAAGCAAAGTTTTCCTCTGTATGTTTTCATATTCTTGTGCTTGGGTTGGTGCCCTTGGAGTTGGTGTTCCTAAAAGTGCTAGAGTTGGTGCTCCTAAATATTTTGTAGCTGGTGAGGCTTTGTAATCAATGAAACTCTATTAAGCCAGTGAGGCAAATTTTTACAGTGGTTTTTTTATCCCTATGAGGGTTTTCCACTCAGCAAAAACATGTGTTATGGTTTATGTTATTTGCCTCTATGTGTGTGTGTCCTAATGTTTTGCTCATAAGGTCATGTTCACACTATTCATCATCATACTTGTGCATATGTGTTTGATAGATTATTGAAGTCTCTCTCATTCTCTGTCTTGTAAATTAAAGGGTGCAAAAGATGTTAAAAATTATAGACCACTGATTCACCCCCCCTCTCAGTGGTCATGTACTCCAACATATAGCAGTATGTATAGCTTCTTTCCAAAAAACTTCCGACAGGCCTCCTTCCTTCATCATTGTTCTGGTAGCCTCTTGAATTGTCTTGTTCTTCCTTTCCACAACTCCATTTTGCTAAGGAGTCCTAGGTGCAGACAACTGTCTCTTTATTCTTTGCTCTTCATAGAAAATGTTGAATTCATTTGATGTGAAATCGCCTCCTCTATCAGACCTCAAGCATTTGACTTTCAGTTCTATTTCATTTTCAACCATTGCCTTGAAGGATTTGAACTTCTCTAGGGCTTTAGATTTGTCTCTTAGAAAAGTAACCAAAGTCATTCTAGAATAATCATCAATAAGCAACATGAAGTACCTGTCACCTTGTAGACTTATTATCCTTGTAGGACCACATAGATCTGTATGAACTAGATCTAGCAAACCAGCAGAAAATTGCTCTTTACTCTTGAAACTTGTTCTTGTTTGCTTCCCCAACTAACATTCCTTGCACATAGTATTGGTGGGTTTCACAATTTTTGGTAAATCTCTTACAGTCTGACCTAAACTTATCTTTACCAGATTATCAAAATTTATATGAAACAACCTTCTATGCCACAACCAACTCTCATCTGCTTGGGCTAATAAACAGTAATCATTAGTTCCTCTTAATTGCTAGATGTTGCCTCTGGTCTTCTTATCGGTAGCAATCACAATTCCGGAGCTTTCCATGATCTTGCATCCATTGTCTTTGAATCTCAAATCATAACCTTTGTCACATATATGACCAACACTCAAAAGATTGTGCTTCAAACCCTTCACATATAGGACATTGTCAATATTATGCTTTCCATCAAATGAAATAGATCATTTTCTACAAATCTTACCAGTTGCATTGTCTCCAAACCTAACCAGTCCTCCATCATATTTTTCCAAACATACAAACTTACTTTCGTCACCCGTCATGTGATGTGAGCATCCACTATCAATAATCCATTCATCCTTATCTTTCTCAACCTGAACAACGAAAGCACTTTCTTCCACTAGTTTTTCTTCCGTCACACAACCAGCAGGATTAGTAGACACAGGTTCTTTTTTAATAGCAATAAACAAGCATTCATTTGCACTAGTACTAGCATCATTAGATTCATCATCAATCACACCTTCATCATCAAAATCTCTAACATAGTAGCATTTCTTTGGAGCTCTAGGCCTGCTCTCAAATCTTTTTCTATTTCTTTCAATTCTTTCAGGACATCTGGAAGCATAATGACCTACTTTACCACATGAAAAACATTTGAAAGGTAGTTTGCCTTTGAACTTACCAGAACCTCTTTGCAATCTGTCAACAAAGTTATCTTCAATTTCATCAAAGTCATCATCAGGTTCCACCTTATATTTCTCAGCTCTAGAGATCTTTTCTGAAGTACTGGTTTTGAAATAAGTTTCAACTTTTAGCAGAGCATCACCAAACTCTCTCATCTCAAAGGCTGTAAGCTTTCCAAGTAATTGATCTCTATCAATAATTTTCATAGTCATTACTTCTTCAATTGCAGCTACTTTGTGACTGTATGACTTTGGTAGTGGTCTAAGAATTTTCATCACAACTTCCTTATCACCAATAGTACCTCCCATACCTTTTATTCCATTGACAAATTCATCAACCCTTTGCATGAAGGCAGTAATGTTTTCATCTTCATTCATCTTTAAACTCTCATATTTTGCTTTCAGGCCCTATATCTTGGCTTCTTTTATAGAATCATCTCCTTCATACAGTTTATTCAACTTTTCCCAAACCTCATGTGCAGTTTCTAGATCCATGACTTTTATCAATTCAGTGTCAGATAAAGCACTTAACAGGGCATCTCTAGATTTTATATTTAACTCATATTCTTTGATTTCATCTTCAATTGACAAACCATTTTGAGGCATGGTATATTTTGATTCTACAGCTTTCCACACTTTATAACCTAGACAAAGGAGATGGCTTTTCAATCATACTTTCCAAAGAGCATAATTTGTTCCATCAAACTGTAGTGCTTCCTTTTTAAAAGACATCTTAGATCTTCCTCAAGCTGTTAGGCTTTCTTCCGAGGAACCTGCTCTGATACCAATTGTTGAAATGCACATGACAACTACGAGGGGGGTGAATTAGTTGTCACAAAAACTTAACTTCATATGAATATCAAACCATCAAATACTTAATTATTGATAATCGGATTTAATCATGAAAGCATGAGACCATAGACTTAATCACAATCACACATTCAACACAGTAGACACTAGATTTTTACGTGGAAAACTCTAAAAGGGAAAAACCACAGTGGATGTTAGCCCATAGAAATATATGAGTTATAACAATACCGAAAAACATAGGCTCACTCCCTACAGGGCTCACTGCCCAAATTGGTCACTGCCAAGAATGACTCACTACCAAGGGGTGGATCACTGCCAAAATGATGAACTGATTAAGTAGCATCTACTCCATGCTTGGGTTCAGCTCCATTGAAGTACAATATAACTTCTTTGCTCTACTCTTTTACACCTTCGAACTTATCTATTCATTTTTGCACACTCATACACTTTTTCACAATTCATTACAAGTCTTTATACAAGTCATCAACCTTGGAATGTACATCAAGGTCGGCAATACATTCATCAACCATTGGAACAATCTCCAAGGTCGACATTGCAAAAACATACATAAAAATAGATCTAGACCTAATACAAAAATTTGCTAAGGGAAAGATGTAAAAATGTATGTTGATCATGCCACACCTTAGCTAGGACTCAAATGCAATTCTTTACACCGTGACACGCTTCCATAATCTTCAAGGCATCTCCGCAATTAGTGAAATCAACCAAGTTTGCCAAGACTGGTGAGAAAACTAGGTCTTCTAAGAACATTCTTCATTCATGATCCAACTTTCTCTTTGTGGACCAATCCAAGGGTACATACATGATCAGGAGACATCCACAAGCACATTGAAATCATCAAGAAACAACTGCACAACTTCTAACCACTTTGTCAAGAAGATTCTTCAAACCGGAGCACATAAACAACACAACCAACTGCTGTCATAAGGAAAAGATCGCTTGTCGACCACCAAATCATGAACCATTGAAGTTGAAGGCACTTAACATCATCTCAGACTTAACTCTAGAACTGCAAACAGAAATACTTTAATGCAGAGGAATTCAGAGCATAATACTTTCTCCCTGTCACCACCAAACATGCAGGAAAAGTAGTTTTCACTCTATCTTCATACTAGAGGCTCAAACTTGGAATATAACATCTTCAGATGGACTTCTAAATAACTTCTAATCTGTAGACAAAGATATTCATCCTACAAGAAATGCAGAGCAATCTTCTGGACTGTTCTTCTGTATGCAATACATTGTTTCCACTGCAACTCACTGTTTCTACTGAAGGAGCTAATTTTCTCAATATCCTCAACATCAAGATCACAAGCAAGAAAAAAAATAAGAGCACAGTTGACACCAATGACAACATAGATATGTTGACATCAATAACAACATTGATTAGGCACATACTTGCAACAGAGAGCAAGGGAGGGAGGGAGAGAGAGACAGGGGGAGGTAGACAAAGACAAAGAGAGAAGGAGAGGAAGAGAAAAAGAGAAAGAGAAAGAGAAAGAGAAACAAAGAGATATAGAAAGAGAGAGGGAGTTAGAGATGGATAGAGGGAGACAGAGAGAGAGGAGAGAGATAAAAAGAAATAAAGAGATAGAGAGGGAGAGATAGAGATATATAGAGAGGTAGAGAGAGAAAGAGGGAGATAGAAAGATATATATATGGGAAGGGGGAGAGAGATATCTAGGGGGGAGGGAAGGGGGGAGGAAGAAGGGAGGTAGGGAGAGGGGGGAGGGAGGGATAAAAGAAGAGAAGGGGGAAGAGAGAGATAAAAGAAGAGAGGGAGAGATAGAGGGATGGAAAGGGGAGAGAGGGGTATATATATATATATATATATATATAGAGAGAGAGAGAGAGGAAGTGAGATAAAGAGAGAGGGAGGGAGGAGGCAACAAGTGCAAAAGAAAGAGAGAGATAAAGATGATAGAAAAAATTTAGCCATTCGACAGTTCTATAATTATAGTTTGTGGAAGGTCGATAAGGGCGTGGTTTGGTAGTCAATTCACACGGTTGTTGTGGTAGCCACCAAGGTTCAAACCCCCACAAGGCCAACAAGCTCGCAGGTCATGTATGCCTTCATTGGGTTGCCATGCTTGCAGGCTAACTGTGCCTTCATTGGGCTGGCGTGCTCGTAGACTATGGACCTTCATTGGACCAACGAGCTTGCGGGTTTGACCAAAAGGGTGATAATGCCCATTAGGGATGGAGACCTCCCAGTTGTGGTCTCAAGCAATAAAGTTGATGGGAAGAGATCCCCCATAAGGGTCTCTCTGGGCCTGGACCAAGCTAAAAACCTGAGTATCCACCAACAAAAAAAATTATAGTTTGTGGAAGATCTTTTGTCCCTAGAATTGAATTTCAAATCATCATCATCGTGACCCAAAAAAAATGAAATGTATATTAGTGGTAGTTAAGTTAGCTTAACCATCATTAAGATCAACAATATTGTGCAAAATAATCATTCTCATCAACTGAACAAAATGTTATGTCGTAAAATGTCCCCCTAGGACTTTTACCTCCTAAGTTTAGCTCTCGGGTCCCTTGTTTTGCATCTTGCATGTTCATTCTAACTTCTGAGACAAAATGGCCTGAAACCCATGTCAAATGGGGACTAAGGGACATTGTTGGGCTTAGACCTGACTTAAAATAGGTACCAGGGGCTTGGGCACTTGCAACCTAGTCCTGCCTTATTTTAGGCAAGTCCCAAATTTGAATGTCAGTTATGTGACCATTAAAGGTGTCCCATGCCGACATCTTAAGTTTGAATTACAAAATTAAAGTGGGAATGCATATATAAGCATGTTTAGGGTTTCATTTGTAAACTAGAACATGATTATGAACTTTTGGCACACTTGTGATTTTAGAGCATTCAAGATATTCATTGTTGCATAGCAGACTTGTCTTGTTATTATGTTTGTTATGCAGATTTTGCTTCATCTTCTCATGATGTGAAATATTTTCATCTACATGTGAGCTACACCTTCGGGATGACATTTATTTATGTTTTCAATCAGTTATCAATTGGTTTTTGCCTCTATCCCATAGGGATACACACTCTCTATTTGAAAACGGTGTTCGAAAGACTTGAATGTCTCTCTGGAGCTTGACCAAGGCAAGCCTCTAAACACCACAACCCCCAACCCCCTTTTCTGTGATTGCAAGTTATAGGTGCAAAAGTGAAAGGAGTGGAGTTGCAAGGAGACATCATAGAGTGTCAAAATTGTAGAGCAAAGCATAAAAGCAAGACCTAGATTTGGGCGACCGCTCATTAGTCCTCCAGATCCCAAAACACAGAAATCCTAAAATAGCAAAAATAGGTTGTAGACAATCTTCAGAGATCCTAACAGAAACTGATACATTAGACTAAATCACCTGCTCATTAGTCCCTGACTTTTTTGAATATAAAATCTCCAAATATGGTATGTATCTAATTATTATTTGATATCTCTGTGTGCGAGCATTTGTTGTGATTCATCTGTTTGTTTACGATTTTACCAAATTATGGTTTTAAGCATAATTGGACTTCAACTGATAAATTAATTAGAAAATTCCAAGTTTCCTCTTCATTCTAAGGGACACTAAATCTATAGCAGAGCCCTCTTGCAAAAGATTGTGGCTTCACTCAATTTATGTCCTTGAATGTAAGGTGTTAAATGAGGATTTAACCTTGAAATTGAAACCCCTCTTTTTCCACTAAACATTTTAGTGAACGGTCCATGTTCATTTGAATTTTGCACCTTGATAAGTGTTGTAATTCAGATTTGCATTAATTTCATTCATCATTTTCATATTACATTTGAAAATTTACAAAAAAAATTGAAAAATTTTTAAAATTTGAAAAAATTGGCATGTTAGCTTTGCATTTTTTATATAATTTGAATTAATTTGCATTTAATTTCATTTAATTTTTGTTATTTAGATTAGATCTGATTTAAATTATAGAAATTCATCATTCATTATTCATTTGCATTGCATTTTCATGCCTAATTTGTTAAAAAATTGCTCGAAATTATGCATTTTTCATATAACCTAGTTTTTGCATTAGCTAGGGTTTGTGGTTAAAATCTTATTTCAGATTTTACTACTATTTTAAACACTCATTTAAGACTGATTTCTAACTATAATGTTTCATCATAGTGCATTTTTGCATTTAAATCTCATGACTAGGGTTTAAAATTTTGCATTTTCACTAGATTTTGACTTATTTTGCATATAGAATTGCATCAAAGGTGTATTGTGAAGGATATTTATGCATTATTGGACTAATATTAGGGTTATTATTGGCTTCCCCTCTTTAATTTCTTCACAACACCTCTTCTTTTAGTGATTTGCATTGAAAAATTGTGAAAAAAAAAGTGAAAAATCAAGCATTTTGGATCTTAAACATATCTTATTCCTAGGGTTTGTTCTGTTAGTTTGTGCATTGAGTGTTGTATTCTTTTGAATGAGTCTTATAACTCTCTACCCTAATAGAAATATCCCTTTAAGAAGAAGTATTAGACTAATGGGTTCTAGTGCTCTTGAAGAAAACGGTATTCCTAGCTCTGAAAATCCATTGAACACCTTCTTTACAAAAGGAGAGACACAAATTTTGCAAGATATCATATCTCCTACAACTACAATGGAAGATCAAATATTTCATGATGTCAAGGACACTATTGAGGTGGTAACACATGTACCTAATGAGCAAATAAACAAACTTGATAAAGAACTAGCCAATTTTCAAGCATTTATGGAAAATGAAAGGATAGTGGAAGAAGCTATACCTGTGATTCATAACATAAGAGAGCTAATAAAAGAAGGACAAGATGGTGTTAATGCAATTCAAGTTTTAGCGCATATAGTACATAATAATGTTATGCCGGTGACTGAATGCACAAATGTTATTAATAATATGTCATCACCGTCTCATACGCAAGTATCAACACCTATACTGACCACTGGAATGTCTACATTTACATCAACAATTTTAACTACTAATGCAAATGCTTGTAGTAATTCTACCACTGGTATTGGAGTATCTAATGGCACTAATTCACAAAATTACAAAGCTGTGGGATTCAACTATCAGAACTTAGCACCTAAAATGACCTCTTTCATGAATAATTATTCCCAACCACCTCTCCATCCCACTTATTCTCAACCACCTCTCCATCCCACTTATTCTCAACCACCTCTTACATACAACTATTTGCAACCACCTTCCACTTACAATTACTCTCAACCACCTTTCATTTCAACTCACAATCAATCCCCTCAAAATGTCATGCACATGGCTTTAAATTCTCAACCCACATCTCCTAATGATGCCCTCTTAAACCAACTCTTACAAGGCATGACTTATTTACAAAAAAAGGTGACAAGCTTGACAAATTCTTCACAACCTAATATACCAACTTATCATGCTCGTAATCCTCTATCTTATGCAATCTTGAGAACTCCTATGCATGAGAAGTTTGAAACTCCTCACTTTGAAAAATATGGTGGAAAAGGTGATCCTAATACTCATGCGGCAGCATTCACGGCTATGTGTAGTGACTTCTACTTTGAAGAGGGTTTGTTAGAAAAACTTTTCCCGTGATCTCTTAAAGATACTGCTTTAGAATGGTTTTTCTCTCTACCTCCGAATTCAATACACTCTTTCGCAGCTAGTTGATCAATTCTTACAATATTTTCAAGCAAACATTGGACCTCAAGTTTCTTTGATTGATTTAGTTCATTGCAAGCAAGGTCTGAAAGAGAAGTTAACTAAGTTTATTAGTCGATATCAAGCTCTATATGCACAAATTCAATATCAGATGAAAGATGAGGATGTTCAGAAGGTGTTTATTACAAATCTACAACCTAACATCTGTGATAAGATTCTATTGATGAAGTATAACTCTTTTTAGCATATATACACCGCCCTTCGTGATTACCAACTTTCCTCTAGTCAGTATGAAAACCAAAACTCATCGGCTCAAGTTGGTCAATCCACGGGTGGACCTTCACAAAACAACTTTAAGAGGAATAATAAGAGTTTCATCAAGGTTAATGGACAAAATTCAAACAACTTTTCACAACTGTCAGCTATCACTAATCCGAAGAGGACACCGTTTCAGAAAAGACAATTCACTCTGATATCTAACTCCTTACATTCTATCATGAATCAAACTGTGAGTAACAACCTCTTGAAGATTCCTCTGATTAAACAGTTGGATCCTAGTAGAATGCAAGGACCTTATTTCTATGCTAATGTTTTTTTGTCATTTTCATTGACAACAAGGACATGATACTGAACGATGTTGTTATATGGAGCCTAATCAGACTCGGAGGTTACATTTTCCCCACTTTTATCAGCACGGTTTCCCCCCCAGATTCCTACGGGGTCAAGGGGCAGCACCCCCAAGACAGGGTCAAGGGGTAGCGCCCTCGCAGGGGCTCGGGGGCAGCGCCCCCGAAACCTCACACGGTTTTTTATTATTTTATAAACGCACCGGAAGTTATTTTTTCATTGACTGACATAAGAAAACCCTATTTTTGTAACCGACAAAAAGCTTGATAAAAGCGGCTAAGGGTTAGGGTTTTGATATATTGTATGGTAGCATTTTGCAGCGGTATTGAGTTGCAGGGATTGCTGATTGTAATTGGTTTGATTTACTGGATAATAATATTGGACTCTTTGTTTGGTGGATGTAGCCCAAGTTTGGGTGAACCACATTAGAACTTGTCTCTTGCTGTTATTAATTCTGTGTATTTCCATTTCTCTGTTTAATCTTTATTTGCATTTAATTGATATCTTCTGCCGGCTAACCCTAACAAATGATGTATGTGTCTTAAACATGAAATACAAGACCTCATTGACTCGAATGTTATACAGGTATCTAGTGTGAATGATAATAGAAATAAGTCAGTTGCTCCTCTAAATTAGAATTTACAATTTTTACTAATCCCTTTCCTAACCATACTAATAACAACATGATGGAACAAAATACAGTAAAACTGGAAGATGACTATTTGGATTATGATGAAATAGTGGGTATGATAGGAGTGGATAAGGAAAAGCTTAAAAACACACCTTGTCAACGAAGAAATGGTATTTATGTTAAGGTTCCTCCGCTATTATCCCTTCAAGGATTAGGAGTTGACCAAAATGCATTAGAAATACAAATTGACCAATCGAAACAAAAGATTATAACACAGGAAAAGGTTGATACACTGGAAGATAGTGCTTTTCACTATGATAGATGAACTCAACAAATTAAGAAATCTAAGGATCGGAAAAGAGTAAGGCGGTTATCATTAGTAGGAAATAACAGTGGTTCTCCCCCTCATAAGCAACAAAAGATTTCAAATTTACAAAGATCTAGGAAACAAGCACCGCATGAACTCTCTGACAACAAAGAACAATCTAATATGAACCACTCAAGCTTCACACAAAACTTGATGGAGCATCTTTCTAAGATACTCACAAGTCACAAATTCTAGTATGGGTGTATCTACAAGTATTTCTAACCCTTTTTCCCTATGTTGTGATTTCCCTCCGTGATATGTTATGTGTTGTTTAGGCCTCCTTTGATGACCCTTGATACTCTTGTAAGGTCAAGGATACTGGGAGACCGCCTCTATTGTGATCATTCTTCTATTTGTATCATCATTCTTCTATCTTGCTTCTCCTCTATTTTTATTATTGTGTGTCATGCCTTAGGGGCATAGCATTGTGGTTGGTGACCTGGGGGCCACTCCTTCCTACGTGATGACCCTAAGGTATTTATTTCTCCTCTCTTGATTTATTGTTTACCTTCTTCTAGTGATTATACCTAGCCGGTGGATGACGAAAAACAAACATATACTAATACAGACCACGTGTCCCTTCAGCAAGCATATCTGACGCTTGGCTAGTAGAATCACTTAGTGTGATATTTTGATGTTGCGTTATATTTGCTAACAAACCATAACAATATAGTTGCTCTGTGCACTTTGTTTATCTTGGGTCTAGCCATGGTTATACTCGGTTCAAAGATCTTCGTAGTATAGCCCCGTGGTTATACTTGGTTTTTGAATCCATAGTATAACCTTGACTCTTGATGTAATTATTTTCATACATTGCTTTTTATCATGTGATATGGTTATTATCTTAGAAAGATTTCTAACCTCTCCTCTTGCAGGAAATTGTGCGTTTGTGGGAACATTCGATGATCGTGAAGCACATGTTACCTTTGGGGGCATGGGCTTTGCAAGAGCTCTTGTTCCCTTGTGTGTTTCTCTCTACCTTAACGTGCTTGATATCGGTACACGATATCAACAATCTTAAGGTGGGGGCATATAAAGGTAAGTTGTCTAATGATTTTGGTACTAACGAAGTGTGTTTGTAAGCCCTCTACAAAGGTAGGATGTTGTATCTTTGTGTGAGTGCACATCTTTATTCTATACTGCAATCATTAAGCCCTCTGCGGAGGTAAGATAGCATACATATCCTTTTATTCAAAGCCCTCTACGAAGGCAGGGATGGTGTATCTCTTGAGCTAGTGCACATCCTTTTTTATTTCAAAAGTCCTCTGAGTAGGCGGGGTTGGTGTATCCTTCCTTAAGCGTGTCTTTGGCGGTTGTTGTGGCATAAGCCCAACTGTCAGGTGTGCCTGTAGCATGCTTGAGATGGTGGGGGCTTAGCAATAAGTTCCTTCCATCGCCTTATTTGGTGTGTTTTAGACGTATAGTATGTCTTTGGCATGCTATACGGTGCTCGTGTTTTTCATGTGTCTTCCATGTGTTTTCCCCTTATGTAGTCTAAAGTTGTGTGGTGAAATACCCCTCCTACACTTGGGTTTTGTTTGGCGTGCTTGCTCTCA
Source organism: Cunninghamia lanceolata (assembly GCA_027924645.1). NCBI lineage: Eukaryota > Viridiplantae > Streptophyta > Pinopsida > Cupressales > Cupressaceae > Cunninghamia > Cunninghamia lanceolata. The sequence goes on from BSBN01000754.1 coordinate 4,509,316, forward strand.
AGTGTAGTCTAAAGCTGCGCGGCAAAATGCCTCTCCCTACACTTTGAGATTTGTATTGCATGTCTTCTCCCCCATATGTAGTATAAAGCTATGTCGCGAAATGTCTCTCCCTACATTTTGGGGTTGTGTATTGCATTTTTACTTTCCATGTATCCGCATTCATATATATGAAAATGAAAAATAAATAATCACTGCATTCACTGTATTCATCGTGTTTTGCATGTCTTCAATACTATCTTCTCCATGTTTTGCATTCCTATTACTATCTTCACTGTGTTTGGCATGTTTGGCATGTCTACGGCGTGTTTGGCGTGTCTGCGGCGTGTTTTCTCTAATGTCTACCTAAGACTAGGGGCTAGAGATAGTTCCTCAATCTTTGTGTATGTAATAGCTTCAACTGCCTAGCGTGTTTGTTGTGTTTTTTACCGTACTTTAATGCATGTATGGGTTGTAAGATCATACATACATTAAAGTGGGGGCTAAATGTTATGTCATAAAATGTCCCCTAGGACTTTTACCTCGTAAGCTTAGCTCCCAGGTCCCTTGTTTTGCATCTTACATGTTCATTTTAACTCCTGAGACAAAATGGCTTGAAACCCATGTCAAATGTGGCTTGAGGGACATTGTTGAGCTTAGACCTAATTTAAAATAGGTACCAGGGGCTTGGGTGCTCGCGCCCTAGTCCTACCTTATTTTAGGCAGGTCCCAAATTTGAATGTCGGTTATATGACCATTAAAGTTGTCCCATGCCGACATCTTAAGTTTGAATTACAAAATTAAAGTGGGAATGCATATATAAGCATGTTTAGGGTTTCATTTGTAAACTAGAAGATGATTATGAACTTTTGGCACACTTGTGATTTTAGAGCATTCAAGATATTCATTGTTGCAGAGCAGACTTGTCTTGTTATTGTGTTTGTTATGTAGATTTGGCTTCATCTTCTCATGATGTGAAAGATTTTCATCTACATGCAAGCTACACCTCCGAGGTGACATTTATTTGTGTTTTCAATCATTTATCAATTGGTTTTTGCCTCTATCCCACAGGGATATGCACTCTCTATTTGACAACGGTGTTCGAAAGACTTGAATGTCTCTTCGAGGCTTGACCGAGGCAAGCCTCTAAACACCACAACCGCCAACCCCCTTTTCTGTGATTGTAGGTTACAGGTGCAGAAGCGGAAGGAGTGGAGTTACAGGGAGACATAACAAAGTGTCAGAATTGCAGAGCAAAGCAGAAAAGTAGGACCTGAACTTGGGCACCCGCTCATTAGTCCTCCAGATCTTGAAACATAGAAATCCTCGAAATAATAGAAATAGGTTGTAGACAATCTTTAGAGATCTTGACAGAAACTGGTACCTTGGACTAAATCATCCGCTCATTAGTCCCTGACTTTTCCAAATATAGAATCTCGAAATCTAGTATGTATCTAATTATCATTTGATATCTCTGTGTGCGAACATTTGTTGTCATTCGTCTGTTTGTTTACAATTTTACGAAATTAGGGTTTTAAGCATAATTTCACTTTAAATGATAAATTAATTAAAAAAATTCCAAGTTTCCTCTTCGTTCTAAGGGACACTAAATCTGTAGCAGAGCCCTCTTGCAAAAGATTGTGGCTTCACTCAATTTATGTCCTTGAATGTAAGGTGTGAAAGGAAGATTTAACCTTGAAATTGAAACCCTTCTTTTTCCATTAAACACAAAATTTACTGCTTGTTTAAAAATTCAGCTTCAAGAACAAATATGCTTCACTCGCACAAGGTTAAATCTATCACCAAAGTTACTAAACAGTGAACAGATATGACAATAATCAACTAAAAATATGTGACAAACGACGTATATATGTTAAAAAAGTCAAGAGAGAGAGAGAGAGGCAAAGGGGAGAAGAGAGAAAGAGGAAGATAGAGAAAGACAAAAAGAAAGAGTGTGTGAGGAAGAGAGAATGTTAGAGAGTTAAATAGAGAGGGAGAGAGGGACATAGATCTCGAAAGAGGTAGAGAGATATAGAAATAAATAGGGGGACACACACACACAGACACACACACACAGAGGAGGGGGTAACAAAGAGAGATAGGGAAAATAAAGAATGAGAGAGAGAGCGTTTTTTATGTGGTTTTTGGGTGTAATGAGCATTCCAAGTTGGAGGTTTCTAGTTCAAATTTTTGAAATGGAAATAATTTAGTACTAAATTCCTATGTGGTATTTCTATTTGCAAAGAAACAATCAATCTAAAACTGTCCCTTGTCTTATTTTTATATAATTTTTTATCTAGTTTTTTAGTGTAATGAGCATTCTAAGTTGGAGGTTTCCATTCAAAATTTCAAAATATCAATAATTTAGTGCTAAATTCGTATGTGACATTTCTGTTTGCAAAGAAACAATCAATCTAAAACTGCCACTTGGCCTATTTTTATATGACTTTTTATCTGGGTTTTTGGTGTAATGAGCATTTCAAGTTGGAGGTTTCCAATTCAAATTTCCAAAATATTATTAATTTAGTACTACATTTGTAAGTAGAATTTCTGTTTACAAAAAAATAAGTTGCCACAAAATGTTGCTTGCTTAACAACCTCGCAATTAACCTCATGCATTGCCCCACTTTATGCTAAAAAAGATGACATCAACAAATACAATCATATTGACGTACCCATTGCACACCAAGGTGCGATCGCTGGTTAATTTTTCGTCATGCGTATAGTTAGTTTACCTATTTACGGCGGTCAATATTGCTCCCCAGTCACACTCATGATAACAACCTTTATTACCATGATTTTACTGCAATTTGCACCAGACTGGTCATGTCATCCTGTGTGGAAATATTGCCATTTGTTCTCATCTTTCAAATATGAGAAATGTTGAAAGTTAGATAAATAGCTGGTGCTGTAACTGTGTGAAATCGTTGCAAATTTTTTTGGAGCTAATCTACCCCATTCAAGCTTGTGGCTTGTTCTCCAAGATTGGATGTTTGTGCCTGTAAATAATTTGAAACACTGTTCAACATTATCTGAATATTTTTCTGGTCAAACTATTTTCAAAGGCTACGGTCATACATAATAATGGAGGCAGGGACCAGAGGATCAGCCCACAAACACAATCATGAGCGAGCAAATAATGTTCGGTCGTTGAAAGAGGGCTCGAGTTTGCAAATTAATTGAAGTCTAGGTATAAAACAAATTTAATATCCTTTTCTGATATTCTCTTTAAGGGCTTTACAAATTGAGGCTTTTTAAGGAAACATTTTAAAAATATATTCAATATTAAGTATAAAAACTTTAACAATGTTTTAGAAGGTTTAAAATAAAATGTGTGTGGTTGGTATTAATGGTTTAAAAAAAATGTTTAAAAAAGTTTATGTAATATATTAATTTAAAATTAAATACATGTCATTTTATTAGGTATAGGTGGTGGAGGATCAGTAATCTTTTGAACCATCTATAAGTGTGTTCATCTAGTACATCTAGAACCACCCACTATCATGTGAAGCAATCTAATTCTACACAATAAGACAAGCCAAAACACCATAGAGTTTGGTGATAGATTGAGTGCTAGTAGCAGATTCTCAATTTGTAGATTCAAAGTTGAAGGTGAATTATTGACCACAACTTGCTTAGAGCTAGACACCTTCCTATAAGGGGAAGTGAGACACCCGTGCTACAACAATAACGGTAAGAAGTGGCCACAAATGTGAGAGCGGCTATGGTTGCATCTATGAACAACTAGAAGCATGGTGTGATTAGTACCATCTAGCAGTTCTTGACTCATTGTGCATAGGGTACTCCTCTAGTGGTTAAGAAAATCCTACGAGTGTTGGCATTTTAGTGCTACTTGAGCTTGGATTTGAAAATAAATAAAGGAAACCACACTGACCTTTTTTATCAATGATAAACTACAAACAATATCCTCGTGAGAAAATATAGAGTAATTTCTGGACTTCTAAAGCTAAAAAAAGAATAACGGATTAAAAAAAATCTAAAGTTTAGCAATGGAAGTAGGCTGGGGGGTATATCCCTAGAAATAACAACTCTCTAGGATAAAAAAATTTGGATGAAAGGAAACAAATAGGCTATGAATCTAGCATCATGCAAACTAAGCCCAAGGGCAAGACCAAAAGCAATGCTTGAATGACTCAATCTAGTGGCAAGCTAGACATGTAGGCTGAGAATGACCAAGATAAAGTAGTTGTTGACCAAGAGGTAAACCCTAGTAATATAAGCACTACATTGAAAGTAATCTTAGGCTTTAATCTAGCTTGCCAAATTTTCCACAACCAAAAAAGCCAAGTGTGGGGGGTAAGAATGAAAAGCACATTGTAGATAAATCTTTAAAATCATTAGACAAAACAAACTAAGAGTACAGTAGATCAATCCAAGAGTGTAATTCTTGAAGGTTGTATCCTGATTCCAATGCCAATATTTTCACTAAGCACATGGGAGCTACAACCCAAACTTGTGTAACATGACATCAAGAGAAAGCTCCTAAATGCACTAAATGGAAGGAAGATCGACTAGGGCAAGTTGATAATGTTGCTACAAGACTGACCAAGGGATTTAATCTCTAGAAGAGATGAGATCTCGTATGGTGTGAATACCTTTCTAAAAAAGTCATAAGAGCTTTGATTCCAAGGGTCTCAATAAGTGGTAAGTTAGATGAATTAATGATGGTCTGAGACCACTAGAGGTTCTAGTCATTGAAGGCCAAACTAGTCTTGAAGTAATCACCAACCCACTTTAAAAAAATTAGCACATTTAAAGCTTTCCAAATGTTTTGAGCAACAAATGAACCCTTAATTTTGACATGAATACAAGCATTGAGAATGAATGTAGTCTCATCTTAGTTTGTTAATGGGATGATTCTTTTCTATTCTGGGCAATTGTCATCTCGTCTTTATCATGTGTGGCTAAAATAGGGATAATTATTATTTTTAAGTGTTAATGTCTAAAGACACCAAAATAATCAAACTAATTAGAACATCCTAGTCATTTCTCCTTTCATACTAGCCACTTCTAATATTTGATATTACACACTTTCCTCCAACTTTTGCACTTTTTCATCAATTGAAGACCACATAAGATTTGAAGTTCAACCTAATGCTAGCTCTAAATATATATCCTCTTTGTTAGGAGATTTTCCTAAATTCTTGCCTCGACCTCTAGTTTGTGGCCCCATCATGATGCCTCCAAAATAGTTTTGACAATAACTTATTCAAAATGAATCAAAATATTATAAAAAATTTACTATAATTTACCTCTGCGTAGAAATCACTTCTCTAAAAAATCTCCAAGAAATTCGCTAATTACAGCCTTGAGAGCAAATTTGGTGGAAACCCTAATTTGGCAATAACTTCCTCAAATCTACTCCAAATGATCTCAAATATAGATTGTAGTAAATTTATTATTTCCTTGATCAACCCTCTAGAAATTTAAAAAAAAACTTCATTGATTTGCAATCTTGGGAGCGAATTTATTTGAAACCCTAATTTCACATTAACTCCTTCAAATCTGCTCCAAATGACCTTTAATCTAGACTGTAGTAGCTTCAATATGTCCTGAAAAATCCTCCACAATCAAGACAAATTCAGAGAGATATGCTCTGAACACAATTTGACCTCCTAAGTCAAAAAAAATTGCCTTGATTCTTGCCCTTGGAGTGTCAAGATCATGCTTTGATACCACTTGTAATGAAATAAATTACACAAGAGAAGAGTATAATAAGAAATATGTTACAAATACTTGAGAATAATAAGACATCTTGAGGGGGAAAACCTCCAAAAGTCTCCAAGAAGAATACAATTCATAATATGATGCTAATAAACTAGCCACTACCATCTATATATACGATACGTATGTCATGGATGCCACCCATGTCGACTTAACTACCTATATAGGACTATATTAATTATCATATAATTTAATTAAGAGTTATGGTAGCCACAATCTGACTACTTGAATATCCCTATGCACACTATAGGATTAAGGGTGTAGCATTTTGAAGAGAGGAATGGACTCTATTCCTAGTCCATTTCTATAAAAGAGCATGAGAACATACCCCATCCATAGTCTTAGGATTTGAAAGTAATATGTAAGTCTCCTTATATGGCTATGTGGATTGCCTATTTGCTTCATCATAAGTAATATGTAAGTCTCCTTATTAGTGAGTTTTATGTTAACAGTCAAATATCCCAATAATTACTAGTTCCCTTTTGATTCACATGTTGAATTTCTTAACGAGATATTTAACTAAGGTAGCTTCAACTTGATGACAATCATTATATGCAAAGTTATGGCACTCAACAAATACAAAAATTCTACTTTTCAAAATGGAGCGATTTATATGGTAAGATTTAGACATGAATATAAATCTTTCAAAGGTCTCATTCACTAATATTACAACTCCATATCATATGTAAGGCCTTAAGGGTCTAATACATGGGGTCTATACCCTGTTATTCAACCATTATAAGGTCCTAAAGTTAAAGTAAGTAGGATTTGATAGGTGGGTGTAGATTGTCACTTGAAATGTGTGGCATCCATCAAGTCCATTAAAGATTTTTATCTTCCAAAACTAATGCCTTAAATTCTTTGTCAACTAGTTATGTTGTTTTACATTCATGATACAATTGTATTGCATTTGTTAAGTAACTTAAATCCCCTTATCTTCATTTTGATGTTGAAATTCTTTATGCATTAAAATAAATCTCAAGTACATTGTGCATTAAAATATATCTCAAATAAGTACATTTTGCCCCTCTTGGGACATTAACAAGGCCAAATGAAGATAAAGAAACTTTTCAATATTTGTTAAATCATTATAAACTTTGAATAAAGGGTTGGTAATGGTAATATTAAGAGGGCTTTGATACATTAGCCAATTTGTGACAATGCAACTAATGAACCAACAAACAAAAAGTTTGTGCACCTATCCATCCGAGATGGTATTCAAAAAATATAATGGAGAACGATTTGTTGCTTTCAAGATAGTTTTTGAATAAAGGTAAAACAAGTTTTGAAGGGGGCCTAAAACCCTTTACAATAGGCTGATAAGCAAATCAGCCAAAGCACAATGAAACATGCAACAGCGAACCCCACCACAAAAATAGACCCGAGAAACTGTGGCAAAGATGCCAACAACAACAAACCTAGGGAAACTGTTTACACTACCCCAGGTTTCGATCTAACAATCTGAGCACACTTGACCCGAGTGTTGGAACAAGCATGTTTAGGAAGACCTTTCTTACTTCTTTAAACAATATTCCATGAGACGTCATCCTCCATGAATTCAGAATGAGGAGATAGGTGAGGACTATCCTCCACTAAAGCCTAAGCCCTCGCAGGGGCTAAAAGAGGAGCAGAGTGCGGAACTAAAGCATCCAATGAAGCAAGAACAACATACTCGGCAACCAACAACTTGAGGTCCATTGGTTTGTTTGTCAATATTGGTATAAGAGATTATCCATCAGGATGGATTTTTGAAGTCTCTGCAACCCTAGAGGGAACTGATTCAATAGGAGCCTCTGAGGACTCATCATTCTTTGTAAAATTGTCAATGGTCAAGTGGTTGCAATGGGCATTCCTCCACCAAGTCACTTCACCCTTCTTCCTGTGTAGACAAGAATATTCCAAAGCAAGGTGTCTAATGGTAAAGCATCTCCTACAGAGAAAGGGAAGACCCTCATAATCGATAGTCTAAGTCCATGGTCTATCCTCAACAGGTAGGATAATATCCCCAGGCAACTCCTTAGATGTGTCAATGTTGACAAGAATGCAGGCAAAAGTAGTATGGTAAAAATTTGACAATGCTTCATCCTCCTGTAAGAAGTGACCTAGAACATTGCCAATAAATTCAAAATAGGAAACTTCCCAAAAAAGGAGAGGGAGGTTAGGTAATCTAACATATACAGGCATGATACTCGAGAATTCTGTAAAAGGCTTGAAGGAGGGAAACCGTGGTTTAAGTGAGAGGGAGTGTTGCCCCCACATCCAAACCCCACCTTCCAAAACTCACTTCCTATCATCTTCTAAATAAAAAGAAGCAATGAAAAACCCTCTTACACAAGGATATAGTTCTATCCTTCCTTCAGTGAGAGACATCCAAGATTCCAAAGCCCAGTTGTTCGAATCCGAAAGGGAGGGCCAGAAATGAGTAAACCTACAAATAAGGGCTAAACATTTGAAATGATCTTCATTATCCTCCACCTCTTGTCCACGTATGATGGCAGGGGAGGAAGAAGTGTGTGAAATACGTTAAAGTTTGCTCTGAAGAGAGGGGCGAGCAGTACCCGTCGAAGGAGCACCAACATTCATCCCACTCCTGGCAATATGAGCATAAGATTTGGAAGCTTCCATCGCCTTAGCCAAAGAGGAGGCACCATCTTGAGTTGGTTGCATAGTACCAGGCACTGTAAACCCCATGCAAGCAGAAGAAGGGGCGCCAAAACCAGGCCTGAGTAGTGAAAAATCCACATAACCAGAACCAGGCCCAAGTGGCTGAAAATCACACAAACCAAGCACAGTAAAGGTTTGTGATCCATGAGCAGAAGATAGTTTCAAGACCTCAGTGTTATAACCATATTGTTTAAGGTAAAAATTAGGATAAGGGTTTGATTTGATGGTTTTTGTGAATCCTCCTTTCATCTTAAACATTCAAGGACTTTAGGTCAAGTACGAATCTACTGTCAAGCCTTCAGTCGCTTGAAATGTAGGGAAAATTGGAATTGTGTAGATTTGTTGTTCAATTATGCCCAATTATGCTCAAAACCCTAATTATGCAAATTCGGAAGCAAACGGACAAATCACGGAAAATGCTCGCACACAGAGACACTAAATATAATCAAATGCGTACCAAATTTCAAAGTTCAGAAAGCGAAATAGTCAGGGACTAATGAGCGGGTGCCCAAGTCCAAGGTACCAGTTTCTTTACGGAATCCTGATCTCCTTCCGACACTGATTTGCACTATAACTTCCATTTTCAGGAATTCAACTGCGGAGGACACAGGGACTAGCGCCCGAGTCCAGGAAAAGCTCCAGAGTTCTGCTTCTTTCCAGATCTTGAATCCTTGATGCCTGCTAACTCTCCCTTCAACTCCACTTCTTCCAGATGTGACACCTGTAACCTACAATCACAAGGAGTGTGGGAGGGGGTTGTGGTGTTTAGAGGCTTGCCTCAGTCAAGCCTCGGAGATACATTCAAGTCTTCCAAACATCGTTGTCAGAGAAAGAGTGTGTATCCCTACGGGATAGAGGCAAAATCCAAATGATAATTGATTGAAAACACAATTGATATCACCTTGTAGTGAAGATCTCATGGAAGGAAGATGCTCTTCATGCCATGAGGAGATGGCTGCCCAAATCTGCAAATACAAACACAATAACAACACAAAGTTTGCTCTACAACACACAATGAATGCCTTGGATCACTTCTACACAAGCTCATGAATCAAAATTGCCGTCTAGTTTACAAATGAATGCCTAAACATGCTTATTTATGCAACTACAAACATTCCTGTCAAGAATTTCGTAATTGAAACTTACCGTGTCAACATAGGACCTAAATAACGGTCACAAACTAACACTTAAAAATTGGGCTTGACCTAAAATAGGGCAGGTCTAGGGCATGGGCAACCAAGTCCACCCCCTATTCCAGGTAGGATTTGTCATAAGTGCATCCCCTAAGTCCAAATTGTCATGGAATTTTAGAGTTTTTTCATCGGGAAGTCAGATTAACATGAAAAATGCTCTAAATGCATAAATAAGACCCGGGAGCTAAACCTTAAGAGGGAGAAGCCCCCAAGGGGACATTTTTCAATGTAACACATACGAAATTTTTGTGTTCATATATTTTCACTAATCTTACAAGTATTAAATGTGAAGATCAAACATCATCAAAGTACTCCTAGACAAATTTGGGTCTTCGTAGAAACGAGATGATAAAACACTTTCAAAATTTAATCTCGGGAAGATGTTTAAAGGTCTTGGTGCTCCAAAATTCATTTAGGCATGCCAAGGGTCAATTTGGCATGCCTAGGCCAATTTAGACATGCCAAAAGGAGATGGAACGTGCCTAGAAAATGTTTGAAGCACCTTCATTAAGGTAAGCGCACCAAAAGACTAGGAAGCACATCCTTCACCTAGGAGGCACGCTTTGTTCAAATCAAGGTGCCAAGTGTAGAGGAGTGAAGGAAAGCGCTCAAGTGAGATGCACTTGGTGGTGGAGTGGCGTGATAAAATTCAAGAAACGCGCGAAGGAATGCAAGCGCATTGAGAGCACGTCAATGAGATAGTGCGCCAAAGGGATAAAGTGTGTGCCAAGGAGAGAAGGTGCACTAGAGACCATTCAAAATGCATGAAGGCCAAAAGCGTCCTCCATCTAGACTTGGCGCCTAAGGATAGTTTGAATACATTTCAAAGTACACTTTATCTTGAAATAAGTGATCAAAAGACACAAAGTGTGTTCTGGTTTTTGCAAACACGCTCCCTCAAACTCCAGTGAATAAAGTGTGTGCCAAGGATGGATAAAGTGTGTGCCAAGGATGGATAGCTTTGATGACTACAAGGACATGGTCAATTTCTTAGCCAAATATGGTACTACTACTAGTCCTTATGTTTTTGTTTGTTTATGTTTTTGATTAGCTTCATTTTTTGTCTGTTATTATTGTGTTGTAAATGGGCTGTTTCTGGCAAGCTTAAGGCTTTTTTCCCTAGGGGCTATTTTGTAAAGGGTTCAAGACCCTCTTTACCTATTGAACTAATAAAAAACAAGAGTCAATAGATGTGGTTGAGTGATTCAATCATTTAGTTTTTATGATGGAGACCAAAGTCCAACTTTTTCCAAGGGCATCTTAGCACTGTAAAATGTGTTGAGCAATAGCCCCACTAGAATTGTAGGCAGAATGTAGCTAAATAGTGTTGGAGGATATGGCATTGATGCAACCAAATAGTGTTAAAGGATGCAACAAGTGGGTTAGATAGAAAAATTGCATTAGCAGTAGTCTCATTGGTTATTTGTAGATGGAAAGGCATATAGCAACGAGTATAGGTACAATCCATTATGTGGTGTTCATGATGTAGTGAGCCTAATAATCTCAAAATGTTGTAAAAAGAGTGGACCTTGTTTCAACCCATATATCTAATACACTAAAAGCAATAAGATAACAACCCATCTCATCAAACTCAACAAAAGTTTATGATTTTACCAATTTACGTTCAAATTTAAATTCTCACAAAGATTACACATCTTGAGTTATTAGTGAGTTTTATGTTAACAGTCAAATATCCCAATAATTACTAGTTCCCTTTTGATTCACATGTTGAATTTCTTAACGTGATATTTAACTAAGGTAGCTTCAACTTGATGACAATCATTATATGCAAAGTTATGGCACCTCAACAAATACAAAAATTCTACTTTTCAAAATGGAGTGATTTATATGGTAAGATTTAGACATGAATATACATCTTTCAAGGGTCTCATTCACTAATATTACAACTCCATATCATATGTAAGGCCTTAAGGGTCTAATACATGGGGTCTATACCCTGTTATTCAACCATTATAAGTTTCTAAAGTTGAAGTAAGTAGGATTTGATAGGTGGGTGTAGAGTGGCACTTGAAATGTGTGGCATCCATCAAGTCCATTAAAGATTTTTATCTTCCAAAGCTAATGTCTTAAATTCTTTGTCAACTAGTTATGTTGTTTTGCATTCATGATACAATTGTATTGCATTTGTTAAGTAACTTAAATCCCCTTATCTTCGTTTTGATGTTGAAATTCTTTATGCATTAAAATAAATCTCAAGTAAGTACATTGTGCATTAAAATACATCTCAAATAAGTATATTTTGGCCCTCTTGGGACATTAACAAGGCCAAATGAAGATAAAGAAACTTTTCAATATTTGTTAAATCATTATAAACTTTGAATAAAGGGTTGGTAATGATAATATTAAGAGGGCTTTGATACATTAGCCAATTTGTGACAATGCAACTAATGAACCAACAAACAAAAAGTTTGTGCACCTATCCATCCAGGATGGTATTCAAAAAATATAATGGAGATTGATTTGTTGCTTTCAAGATAGTTTTTGACTAGAGGTAAAACAAGTTTTGAAGGGGGCCTAAAACCCTTTACAACAGGTTGATAAGCAAATTAGCCAAAGCACAATGAAACATTCAACAACTAACCCCACCACAAAAATAGACTTGAGAAACTGTAGCAAAGATGCCAACAACAACAAACCTAGGGAAAGTGTTTACACTACCCTAGGTTCGATCTAACAATGTGAGCACACTTGACCCGAGTGTTGGAACAAGCATGTTTAGGAAGACCTTTCTTACTTCTTTCAACAATATTCCATGAGACGTCATCCTCCATGAATTTAGAATGAGGAGAGAGGGGAGGACTATCCTCCACTAAATCCTAAGCCCTCATAGGGGCTAAAAGAGGAGCAGAGTGTGAAACTAAAGCATCCAATGAAGCAAGAACAACAATCTCGGCAACCAATGACTCTGTTTGTCAATATTGGTATAAGAGATTATCCATCAGGAGGGATTTCTGAAGTCTCTGCAACCCTAGAGGGAACCGATTCAGTAGAAGCCTCTGAGGACTTATCATTCCTTGTAAAATTGTCAACGGTCAAGTGGTTGCAATGGGCATTCCTCCACCAAGTCACTTCACCCTTCTTCCAGTGCAAACGAGAATATTCCAAAGCAACGTGTCCAATGGTAAAGCATCTCCTGCAAAGAAAGGGAAGACCCTCATAATCGATAGTCTAAGTTCATGGTCTATCCTCAACAGGTAGGATAATATCCCTAGGCAACTCCTTAGATGTGTCAATGTCGACAAGAATGCAGGCAAAAGTAGTATGGTCAAAATTTGACGATGCTTCATCCTTCTGTAAGAAGAGACCTATAACATTGCCAATAAATTCAAAATAGGAAACTTCCCAAAAAAGGAGAGGGAGATTAGGTAATCTAACATATACAGGAATGATACTCGAGAATTCTATAAAAGGCTTGAAGGAGGGAAACTATGGTTTAAGTGAGAGGGAGTTTTGCCCCCACATCCAAACCCCACCTTCCAAAACTCAATTCCTATCATCTTCTAAATAAAAAGAAGCAATGAAAAACCCTCTTGCACAAGGATATAGTTCTATCCTTCCTTCAGTGAGAGACATCCAAGATTCCAAAGCCTGGTTGTTCGAATCCAAAAGGGAGGGCCAAAACGATTAAACCTACAAATGAGGGCTAAACATTTGAAATGATCTTCATTATCCTCCACCTCTTGTCCATGTATGATGGCAGGGGAGGAAGAAGTGTGTGAAATAGGTTAAAGTTTACTCTGAAGAGAGGGGCAAGTAGTACCAGTCGAAGGAGCACCAACATTCATCCCACTCTTGGCAATATGAGCATAAGATTTGGAAGCTTCCATCGCCTTAGCCAAAGAGGAGGCACCATCTTGAGTTGGTTGCATAGTACCAGGCACTGTAAACCCCATGCAAGCAAAAGAAGGGGCGCCAAAACCAGGCCTGAGTAGTGAAAAATCCACATAACCAGAACCAAGCCCAAGTGGCAAAAAATCACATGAACCAAGCACAATAAAGGTTTGTGATCCATGAGCAAAAGATAGTTTCAAGACCTCAGTGTTATAACCCTACTATTTAAGGTAAAAATAAGGATAAGGGTTTGATTTGATGGTTTATGTGAATCCTCCTTTCACCTTAAACATTCAAGGACTTTAGGTCAAGTACGAATCTATTGTCAGGCCTTCAGTCACTTGGAATGTAGGGAAAATTGGAATTGTGTAGATTTGTTGTTTAATTATGCCCAATTATGCTCAAAACCCTAATTATGCAAATTCGGAAGCAAACAGACAAATCACGAAAAATGCTCGCAAACAGAGATACTAAATGATAATCAAATGGGTACCAGATTTTGAAGTTTAGAAAGCGAAACAGTCAGGGACTAATGAGCGGGTGCCCAAGTCCAAGGTACTAGTTTCTTTGCGGAATCCTAATCTCCTTCCGACACTGATTTGCACTATAACTTCCGTTTTCAAGAATTCAACTATAGAGGACATAGGGACTAGTGCCCAAGTCCAGGAAAAGCTCCAGAGTCCTGCTTCTTTCCAGATCCTAAATTCTTGATACCTGTTGACTCTCCCTGCAACTCCACTTCTTCCAGATGCAACACCTATAACCTGCAATCACAAGGAGTGTGGGAGGGGGTTGTGGTGTTTAGAGGCTTGCCTCAGTCAAGCCCCGAAGATACATTCAAGTCTTTCGAACACCGTTGTTAGAGAAAGAGTGTGTATCCTTGCGGAATAGAGGCAAAATCCAAATGATAATTGATTGAAAACACAATTGATATCACCTTATAGTGAAGATCTCATGGAAGGAAGATGCTTTTCATGCCATGAGGAGATGGCTGCCCAAATCTACAAATACAAACACAATAACAACACAAAGTCTGCTCTACAACACACAATGAATGCCTTGGATCACTTCTACACAAGCTCATGAATCAAAATTGCCATCTAGTTTACAAATGAATGCCTAAACATTCTTATATATGTAACTACAAACATTCTTGCCAAGAATTTCATAATTGAAACTTACTGTGTTAGCATAAGTCCACCCCCTATTCCAGGTAGGATTTGTCATAAGTGCATCCCTTAAGTCCAAATTGTCATGGAACTTCAGAGTTTTCTCATCGGGAAGTCAAATTAACATGAAAAATGCTCTAAATGCATAAATAGGACCCAGGAGCTAAACCTTAAGAGGGAAAAGCCCCCAAAGGGACATTTTTCGACGTAACACATACGAATTTTTTATACATGTTGGTATATTTTCACTAATCTTGCAGGTATTAAATGTGAAGATCAAACATCATCAAAGTACTCCTAGACAAATTTGGGTCTTCGTAGAAACGAGATGGCAAAACACTTTCAAAATTTAAGCTTAGGAAGATGTTTAAAGGTCTTGGTGCTCCAAAATTCATTTAGGCATGCCAAAAGGAGATGGGACGTGCCTAGAAAATGTTTGAAGCACCTTCATTAAGGTAAGCGCACCAAAAGACCAGGAAGCACATCCTTCACCTAGGAGGCACGCTTTGTTCAAATCAAGGTGCCAAGTGTAGAGGAGTGAAGGAAAGCGCTCAAGTGAGATGCACTTGGTGGTGGAGTGGCGTGACAAAATTCAAGAAATGCGCGAAGGAATGCAAGCGCATTGAGAGCACGTCAATGAGATAGTGCGCCAAAGGGATAAAGTGTGTGCCAAGGAGAGAAGGTGCACTAGAGACCATTCAAAATGCATGAAGGCCAAAAGCGTCCTCCATCTAGACTTGGCGCCTAAGGATAGTTTGAATACATTTCAAAGTACACTTTATCTTGAAATAAGTGATCAAAAGACACAAAGTGTGTTCTGGTTTTTGCAAACACGCTCCCTCAAACTCCAGTGAATAAACAACATTTTTGAAGGCACCTTAGGTGTAAGGAGAGTGCTCTAGAAGGAAGGTCACACACTAATCTTAAGGATGGTGCTCCATTCAGATAGAAGTCGTGCTTTTCTTTGAAGATGCGTCCAAGGAATTTTTTAGGCATATCCATCTCAATTCAGGCACGAGTAAGTGATGAAAAGTAGGCACAAAATGGAAGGAGACGCGTTCAAAAGCAAGGGGATGCGCTTTGACTAAGGAAGGCATGCCTCTCCTTGAAGTGGCGCATTTTCACTTAAAAGGAAAGTTATTTTTAGTGTTCCATATAAAAAAACAAAACACAAAGCAACAGACCCTCAAATAGGCATGCGCACCTCCAAATAGGCACATCTGCTTGAGAGAAGGCGCACCTGCTCTAAGCTTGGTGCTCCTAAGTTAGGCGATGCACTCCTCTTGTTTTTAAAATTGAAAAAAAAACACCTCCTAATATAAGGTCAGCCTCTTACTTAGAGCGCACCTTTTTCATGCAATCTTTCATGTCTTTTGGAGGCTATTAATATCCTTCCAACTTCACCTAAACTTCAAATTCAAAGTTGCATGTTTATACGTTCTAAAATTAAAAAAGGAAGACATAAGATAAAAAAGCAGTGTTGCCTCTATAAGAGAGGTTTCTTTCTCTATTTTTCATCAAACAAAGAGCATAAATTTGTTCTTCTACAACAGATAAGGTCTGAATTTTTCTTTTTGGTGCATATAGAGGATCATTCAGAGGATATTTTTGCAAGAAGACCATTGTTTTGTGCAGGTCTAGTAGTATAGAAGGCAGAAAATCCATTTTGCAGCAGTTTAGAAGGCAAAATCAGACATAGAGGAAAGAATTTTCCTCAAATTTGTGTAGGCCCAACAATGTTCAAGGGTAAATTTTGAAGAAAAGTGGAGAGATTTTCATTCTTTTATGTAGGTCCTGCCCCTAAAAAAATTAGAAAATTGATTTTAGCATCGATTTTTTGAAGGCAAAAGTAGAACAAAAGGGGCAGTTATTTTGCATCCAAAAAGCAAAAAAACTCAAAAAATTGATTTTTCAAAGAGAAAATATCAAATTTTCTTGAATTTTCTAAGTGTGGCAGTGATAAAAGAAATCTAATTTTTAGGAACAGCAACAAGCAAATCTTCTTCAAATTCAAATTTTGAAGATGCAATACTTAGCAATCAATATGGAGGTCAAATCAATGCTCATTCACGAATATCCCAAGGTTAGAGAAACTGATTTATGTCAAGTTCCCCATGAGGGTTTTGACTTGAACTCCATGGTCAAAGGTGGAAGTACCACAGCCAAGAATTTGATTTATTCTGGGCTTGTTCAAGCTAGCTCATTTCCTATCTCGGTCCAATGCCTTGAGTTTGTACTTGCTTGTATTAAGCATTACGATCTTGAGACTATGGAAATTCGAGCGGTTGATGGGTGAGTTTTCTATAGCCTTAAGTTGGATGACATCAAATTTGCATTCTCTATTCCACATTTTGAAGAATCCCTTGAGATTGATCTTGAGGAGTGCGAAAATGTATGGGATAATCATATAGAGAATTGTCAGAAGCAGATGGCAAAGAAATGGCTAAAGGAAAAAAGGACCGTACTTCCAAAGAATGTAGGTTGCAGTGAGTTCAAGGATGAGTATGCTATTATGATAACATTGCTTAATCACATCACAGGATAAGCCGAGGCAAGAAGTTTAAGGCCATGGATTTCTACCTAATCAACAATATTAGCAATGGCAGTGAAAATTATGACTGGTCATCCCTCATTAGTAATAGCATCCACAAACAAATCATGGAGTTTCCTCAAGCTCATGAATTCAGGATGACTTCTTTCTTAGTCTACATGATGGCTCATCATGGCAAGTTCACAGGGTTGAATTTCATCGATTCTATTTAGCGCACAAGGATATACAGGTATTTCCCGCAGTTGGAATTCTCAGTCACAAAGGCACTTTCGGAGGGTTAATGATGCATTCCTTATGCATTTATGTGCGAGACTTAGACAGCCAGATGCACTTGCATATTTCTAAGGAAGCTAGGGTTGTTATATCATATTGGGCTGATTGGTTTATCCAATTTCCCACTTTTACTTACATCTAGATATATGGCTTTGCTTCGTATCCTTATATGCTTCCGAAGTACCCTTCGGATGAGGTTGTTTTCATGGAGTACCTTTGTTAGAGTTCTAAAGTTCATACCTTGCTACGCAGCCGACATAAGCATGGAGTTGGGTTTCCAATCCAACTAGGCATCTTCAAATGCAAATCTGTCGTTGATGCCAAATCTATTGGAGAGGAGATGTCGAGGTTCAACTTCAAGACTTTCAAGGAGAGGCATACCTATGACCCTAAAGAGGTGATGAAATCCAAGGTTGGCAATAATTTTTCTCATATGCCCAAGATGGAGGATTATTGGGCTAACTGTGAGGACGAGTATGAGGTACACTGAAGAAATTACAACTGATTCACTTTGGTCCAGATTGCGGATTTCCTTAAGGAAGATGTGAATGGTTTGTCAAATGATGACTGAGATGTTCTATCTCCTAACTTTGTTAAAGAAAAGATAGACCAACAACCATTGCCATAGATTGATTGGTCCATAAAAGGAATCTCAATTCAAGAAAGAACAAGAGAAATTATGAAACATAGCCTGTCCTTATTGAATTCAAAGAAGGCAAAGAAAGTCAAAGTGCGGAAGGAGAATACCCCAGTTGTAGAGTCGCCATCATTAATCGTGCTTCCTTTATCATCCCAATTGGTGACTCGGATGAGATTGAAGGTAATGATTGGAGGAGACAAGGAGGATAGTGTTCCAAAAAAGGGGCACTTGAGGGCAATTCAGGAGGTTAGGATCGGCATTGCATCACCAATTCAGCACAAGTAGCCCACTATGATTGATCTATCATCAGTGGAGTTTTCTCCCAAGGCTACTCCATTGGTACTTAGAGAACCAAAACCTGAGTCTCCCATACTTAATGTTTCCACACCATTTGACTCATCAGGAGTTGACGAGACCGAGGTTGAGATGGAAGTGGAGTTAAAAGAGGCTCCTCCTACTTGGTTACACAGGGTGATAGGAGAAAAGAGGAAGAAGCATTCCTACCAGTTGGATTTTGGGACATTTGATAGTGTCTTCAAGGAGCCTACAGTCAAGAAGTTGAAAAAAAAGACAAGGATAAAGAAGACTCCTAATAGAGATATGTTTTTAGAGATTGCTATCTCTCCACAGGACAAAAATATGATAGATGTTGAGCCTGATCACTTCCAAATTGTGAAGGCAAATTTGGGTAGAAGCACACGACATGTTGATGTCAACATGTTGGAGGTGGCAACTGAAAACTTGAAAGAAAGAGTGCTAAGGTACGGTGAAGATAATGCAGCCCTCAAGGTTGAAGTAAAGTAATTAAGGCAATATATCTCTCATTTACTTCATTCTCCTACACACTTGGTGCTTCTTCTGCCACAGGTATTAGAATCATCAGATGACCAAAGATGGCTAAATCAGCTAGTTGTTTATGGTAAGCACATGAAGGAGTGGATTGAAGATTTCATAAGTAAAGGCACCAACATCCTCGCCAAATTATTTGAGTCGGTGTCAAGTTCTAAGGAGGTCATTCTTGGGATTGATAGCTTGATGGAGTGCATGACAAAGATGTCACCCATATATGATAGACTTTCTGTGAGATTGAAGACCATTGGGATGAGACCATTGACAGTTGAGCAAAAATCTAAGGTCTTTTCATGGAGCGAACAATATTCTTTTGTGATGGAGACCTCCAAGGACATAGCGTCAGTTTTCTCTCTATGGAAGGAAAAGCTTCTTGGAGTGGAAAATTTTGTGACAGATTTTATCAACATGTTCCTTGCAAGTATTTCATAGAAGATGGTCTTGTATGTCGCTTGGATGATGTGCAAAGTGAATCTCAGCAACTGATTAGAGAAAGATTTTGTGGTGATCCTCAAGTTGACAAAATGTACCTTTTGGCAGAAATTATTGTAAAATTTGACAAGGCTAAGAAGGAGTATCTTGAGATCACGAAGATTGTAGAAGAAGGTAACACTATACTTCAGTGCAAGACCATTCACTTGGATTCCATAATCGTTCCAGGCGAGGCAAAGGTTGAAGAATTCCAACAAAGTTTGGATTCCTAGACAACCATTTTTCAATGGCTTCAAAGTATGGCTATTTTCGGGAGGAAGAGTTTCCAAGAAGATCTATTTTGAGAACTGATTGTGCACTCTATTTTATTTATTTTTGGATCTTTTGGAATCATGCAAAATTTTGGAACTTATTGTAATAACATTCAATTTTCAATTAACTGAATTGCATGAAACGGTTCTTTTAGTATTTTTATTTGTTTTTATTATGCAAATAAACTTGCATGTATACATGCAACTCTAGATCTAGGATGAAGAGTATTATTTCAACTCTTCCTTTCCTTTTCATGTAATTCTTGTATTAGGGTATAAATAAGTGTCTTCTACACACTTATTTTTCTAATGGTAAGTGTTCAAGTTTTTTTTTGTGCTCTCAATTATTGTTCAAATCCTTGTGTGATCAAGTGTTTTAGAGATTAGCTAATTGCTTTGATTTTGGAAAACCTTGTGTTGTTGAGATTGGAAGCAAGTGTTTGTGATTGTATTCATAACCATTTATGTTTAATCCTGTGTCATTGTTTTCATTCATGTTTTCCCTGAATCAATTCACCTATGTTCATTTGTTTTCTTCAATCTCTGAATTTAATTGAAGGAAATAAACATCGTGTTTATAATAGTTTATATTTCTGCTTTATTTGAAAACTTCTCATTTATTGCAGAAGAGTTGAATTGCCTTGTGCTCATATCTGAGAAAGCAAAAAGATAGGTTTTAGTTGTTGTCTTTTTAATTTTCTGTTTGAGGGAGCTTCCCCTCCTAATTCGAAGAACAGTTCTTCTGTACACGCTATTTTGTTTTGTGTCACACTAAAAAGTGAGAACTAAAATGCTAACACTCAGCAATAGATGCTAGGGCATGCATAAGAGCAGAAGCGGAAGCATGAGCGGGAACCATTTTCAAGATAGTTAATAATGGTGTAATTAAATCATAGAGTGATAAAAAAAAATTCTAAAATGCCAAGCAAAAATGTTCGACTAATGGTTATATGATTTATTAAATTTTGTAATATGCCAAGCCAAAAAGTAAGAAAATACCAACTAATGGCATATATGATTTATTTTTCCATGATACTCATGTATGAATAGCCTAGTTGTTATATTTTACACAAAAAGCACAATTTGTGGTAATTTAATTGCAAACATTTCCATATAATAATAAAAGTGCAGTTAATTTTTTATTGATGAAAGTTGGAAGACTAAAACTTGACACTTAGTGCCTTACACTCATAATCACTTGACCATTACACCATGCAACTATTTGTAATGTAACTAATTGTTTTTATATTGATAAAAGTGTGGTTTTGAAAGGGCTCGGACCCTTTTACAACAAAACAGCCAAAACAAAGATGGTACAAGTACCATAAGATATGGGACAAACAAAACAACACAAAAATAGTAGCCCTACTGCAATACAACATTAACAAAAAAGAAAAAGCTCAACACCCAAGGATCAAGAATCTACACAATGCTTGATCCCAATCTAGCAAACTTGACTCCCTTGACTCGAGGATGGGAAACAGAAACAGATTTTGGGAGGCCTTTATTTCTTCTCTAAACAATCATCCAATGCAACTCCAAATCCAAATCCTCAAAACGAGGAGAGAGGAGGGAATCCTCAACCGAAGCCACAACCATAGATAGCTCACGCAATGAGGGGGTTGATCCAGATCTGGAAGCAAGAAGAGTCAAAGACAAAAATGGAGCAGAGATCTCTACACCACCCACCATGTGGGGAAAACAATCGACGAAGGGGCAATTAGGGCCTGGTCAAAAGAAGAGTACTTGGGAGGAGTCTAAGGGCTCGTCGTAGCCTCACCCACCACTAGAGGAACCCCCTCAGGACAATGTCCCGCTGGAGGGGGAGACAACACAACATCATGAGAAGGCTCAACATCCTAGGAAGATCCAACCACTAGAGAGTCAAAAGCATCAATTGTCAAGTGATCATCAAGGGCATTCTTCCACCACATAGCTACACCCTTACGACGAGACTAAGGACAAACGGAGCCCAGGTGACCAATAGAAAAACATCATCTACATATGAAGGGAAGGCCCTCATAGTCTAATTGTTGCATCCAAGGTCTTTCCCCAACAATCATAACAATATCTCCAAGAAGAGTTTTGGAGATATCAATATTCACCAAAATACAGGCAAACATAGTGTCCCATGAATGAAGTAGTGGAGTCAAC
Organism: Cunninghamia lanceolata; assembly: GCA_027924645.1. NCBI lineage: Eukaryota > Viridiplantae > Streptophyta > Pinopsida > Cupressales > Cupressaceae > Cunninghamia > Cunninghamia lanceolata. The sequence continues at coordinate 4,531,125 of BSBN01000754.1, forward strand.
CTTTAGGAAGCAACCAATTGCATTGTCAATGGCCTCGTAGCCAGAATCTTTCTAGAACTAGAGAGGAAGATTTGGAAGTCGAACCCATATTGGTCTGATGTTGAGAGATTTGGTGAGTGGGTTTAAAGAGATAGAGCATGTTTTGATCAATGGGCACCAAAACTAGGCCCGAGCGGCCGAAAATCCACATCGCCAAAACCCAGCCCAAGTGGCGGAAAATCACACAAACCAGGCACAGCAAGGGTTCGTGATACGTGAGCAGAAGAAGGTTTTGAGACCTCAACAATAGATGCTAGGGCATGCCCAAGAGTGGAAGCATAAGCGTGAGCAGGAACCATTTTCAAGGTAGTTAATAAAAGTGTAATTAACTCATAGAGTGATAAAAAAAAATTGTAAAATGCCAAGCAAAAAAGTTGGCAAATACTGACTAATGGTTATATGATTTATTAAATTTTGTAATATGCCAAGCCAAAAAGTTAGCAAATACCAAGTAATGGCATATATGATTTATTTTTCCATGATACTCATGTATAAATAGCCTAGTTGTTATATTTTACACAAAAAGCACAATTTGTGGTAATTTAATTGCAAGAATTTCTATATAATAATAAAAGTTTAGTTAATTTTTTTATTGATGAAAGTTGGAAGACTAAAACTTGACACTTAGTGCCTTACACTCATAATCACTTGACCATTACACCATGCAACTATTTGTAATGTAACTAATTGTTTTATATATTGATAAAAGTGGGTTTTTGAAAGGGCCCATACCCTTTTACAACAAAATAGCCAATAGAAAGATGGTACAAGTACCATAAGATATGGGACAAACAAAACAGCACAAAAATAGCAGCGCTACTACAATACAACATTAACAAAATGGCAAAAGCTCAACACCCAAGGATCAAGAATCTACACAATGTCTGATCCCAATCTAGCAGACTTGACTCCCTTGACTCGAGGATGGGAAATAGAAACAGATTTTGGGAAGCCTTTCTTTCTTCTCTAAACAATCATCCCATGCAACTCCAAATCCAAATCCTCAGAATGAGGAGAGAGGAGGGAGTCCTCAACCGAAGCCACAACCACAGATAGCTCGAGGGACGAGGGGGTTGATCCAAATATGGAAGGAAGAAGAGTCAAAGACAAAACTGGAGTAGAGATCTCTACACCACCTACCGTGGGGGGGGGGGGGGGGGGGGGGGAGCAACAATCGACGAAGGGGCAATTAGGGCCTGGTCAAAAGAAGAGGACTTGGGAAAAGTCGAAGGGCTCATCACACCCTCACCCACCACTAAAGGAACCCCCTCAAGATTGTGTCCCGTTGGAGGGGGAGAGGACACAACATCCTGAGAAGGCTCAACATCCTAGGAAGATCCAACCACCAGAGAGTCAAAAGCATCAATTGTCAAGTGATCATCAAGGGCATCCTTCCACCACATAACCTTGCCCTTACGATGAGACTAAGGACAAACGGAGCTCAGGTAACCAATAGAAAAACATCATCTACATATGAAGGGAAGGCCCTCATAGTCTAGTTGTTGCATCCAAGGGGAAACCTTACGACAAGACTAAGGACAAACGGAGCCCAGGGGACCAATAGAAAAACATCATCTACATATGAAGGGAAGGCCCTCATAGTCTAGTTGTTGCATCCAAGGTCTTTCCCCAACCATCATAACAATATCTCCAAGAAGAGTTTTGGAGATATCAATATTCACCAGAATACAGGGGAACATAGTGTCCCATGAATGAAGTAGTGGAATCAACCTTTAGGAAGCAACCAATTGCATTGTTGATGGCCTCATAGCAAGAATCATCCTAGAACTAGAGAGGGAGATTTGGAAGCCTATCCCATATTAGTCTGATGTTGAGAGGTTCAGTGAGTGGGTTGAAAAAGATAGACCATGGTTTGATTAAGAGGGAGTGCACACCCCATAACCAAACCCTACCATCTAGCACTAAATCCCTCTCCTCAGAGGTCACAAAAGTCTCCACAAAAGTCTCCTCAAAAGTCATAAAAGTCACAATGAAGCAGCCCCTTGCACAAGGGAAGAGTTTGATTTTGTCCTCCATAAAGGGCTTCCAAGAATCTAGACCCATTTGTGCATATCGAAAAGGGAAGGCCACAAATAATTAAATCTGCATATCACCCCATGGTGAAGATAAAACTCTTCATTTTTTATAACCCGCCACCACATCCGGGGATGAATGAGCACATGGCAGTGGTTGAATATACCCAATCAAAGAGGGGCGGGCTTGAGCCCTCGAGCCAGCAACAGATGCATAGGACCAAGGGAACCACCCTTCGCACCTCCAGAAACACCACTCCCAAGAAAAGGTGCAACCTGCACCATCCCCTGCACCTCCATCAGCACCGAAACAGTCCACTGGACTCCTCCCGTGCCAAAACAAGCTCAACGCCTCTTGTACCAGGAAAAAGAGCACAAAGATTAGGCATGATGTGCCCTTCATCGTCATTTGCAGCACCAATAAAACGAGCAGCAGAGAAAACAGTGGCAAGATCATTTCCCACGCCACCACTCGCAACAGAGAGACTAGTCTATTGGCAAATAAGAACCACTCCGTAAATGAGGACCATTAGAGCCTCTCGGGGAAGTAAATCGTGATCCAAGGAGCTCAAAAACAAACCCTGCAACGCCCTGCTTGTGGGCGAGAAGAGAAACGGCAAGGAGCATTTTCAAAACTTGTGACTCCCAATGCAACTAATTGTTAACATGATTAATATTTTGATTATTTTATTATTAATGTTAAACATAATATAAATAACATAAAAAGAAAAAAAACATATAACCAACATATTGTTAAACAAACTTAAAAATTAGTAAAACCTTCTAAATCAATATATTTGTAACTCCCATGAAATTACCAAGGGGTCTCATGTAGCTCTAGTATAAGTTTCAAACAATGGTGGTGAATCGGTGATGGTCACAAATACATTTAAATTTAATTCAATAATGCATTATAAATTCAAATTATATGTTTTGGCTGCACTTTTTTCATTTTTTAAGGAAAGTAACTTATTGAAGTTGAACTGTTTTCATATATAGCCAACTTTATAACACGTTTGGTCGGTTTGCAAAGTAGATTTTCTTTGTAAAATCTTTAACATGTGAAAAGAATTTGACGACTGCGAAGAAAGACTTGAGTAATTCTATAACAGTATCAATTAAAAACATGATGACTTTTATCAAGTAACAAAATATGTACGTAGATAATTGAAACAAGTTAATTATCTACATATTGACTTTTTGTATTAAAGTCTACATATGAATGTAATAAATTTTATGAAAATTAAGATTATATTAGTTTATAAAAGCTTCCTCGTTTCTACATTTCTTCTGCATGAATTTTTTAAGTACTTAAGATAGGACATAGCAATTGGCTTTGTATAACTAAATGAGAAATAGTTCTGCATAAATATAATTTATTAAAAATAGTTTTATTTATGTATAATTTAACTAAAAATATTAAATCGATACTATATCATTACTAATGGTTTTAAATTTTTATTTATACCTTGTTTGATGCTCTAAAACAAGTATATAGGCATAAACCTTTTATAACTTGTATTTAAGTTTTATTATTGAATAATAAAATGAGCATATAAGCGGAAGACCTTTTAGTGTTTTAAAACTGTTTGTGATTAGAGTTCTGTTATTTTGTTATATTGTAGATTCTGGAAACCCTTGATTTTAGTATTCATAATCATCGCTCCCACATCTATAAAGTATTATTAACTCCTTAAATCCTGATTTGCTTCATATAAGTATAATTCAAGAAAAAAGTTAAAACAACAATATAGCATTATTTATGGTTTTAAATTCTTGTTTATCCTTTGATACTTTTAAATAAAAATAGAATAATAAACGTTAGACTTGAAGTTTTCTAATTTTTTATATCCTAAATTCGTGAAACAATTTGGTTTTGGTTTTTATTCTCTTTCCCACTGATTAAGAAAAGGTAACAAGAATTCACACATATACACGTGCGTTCATCATTCTCATCACTAGAATGTCTAGATGGTACTAATGTCCAAGACCATATGTTTTCTATTTGATTATTGAAGACACTGTGCACCTCTTTATTCTAGCTTTGTTAGCTGCTCTCGGTACATGCAAGCTCAAGATAAACATCAACTATATTCCAAGAGTAAAGAGGGAAATCTTTGTTTGGCTCTTCCTTGGGCTTTCAATTACCAAATGATTTGGCTCTTCATGCATCCCACCCCGACAGACCCCATCCACAGACTTGGATGTAAATATTCTCCACTTCTAATCCTTGCATGACAGAAGTCTTCTCGGTCTTGCTAATTATTGAAAAGATAAAAACCCCTGTTCCTTCCAACATTGAACCCAAAAGCAGCTCAATACAAGTCAAGATAAAAGTTATAGAATTAGACACCTTCAAAATGAAAATTTATTGAAAACCAGAAAGATAGAATCTCAGTGTGCTTTAATTTCAAAAACCATGGATGCCAACATGCAGAAACAATCATTACAATTCCACCAGAAGACACCCTGACTCAACTCCGCTTCGTTTTCTCTCAACTAGTAGCTTTGATTACAAAAGCTTCCAGACTATAAGGAGTCAACAGTAATCGTTGCATTTACAGCTTGCTAATTAAATGGAACAAACACTAGAAAATGTACTTGCACCCACAGAAACTGCTTCTATATCAGCTGCCTCTGTAGCAATCTCGGTGTGATTTCTGACGCCGACGGCGACAGCAGGGACGAGGGAATAACAGGCGTTTAACTTGTTTCTTTGCGGCACTTTCTGTAGTAACCTGCACAGAAATTTGGAAAATCAAAATATAGCATTTGGTTACTTATGTCAAATGTTTCTTTATGGAGATAATTTCACACATATGCAAAACAAATAGAAAATGATCCTGTGACTATTTTTAATTGAGGTTAAAGTCAATGCCACTAAATTCAGCAAAAGGAATAAAAAAAAACACAGGGAAAGAGAAGGGGCAAATGGTTAAGGTTGTTCTTTTATGTAACAGTCAAGTCAGATACCGTCTAAGACCCCCTTGTGGAAGTCTACAAGAGAATTTCTTTGATTTGCATTAAAAATTGATCAAAATTTTGTAAGCTTGTTTCTTGATGTCATGACCAAGCGACGAGTAAACCAGACTTGCACAATCCACCTAAATCTGGAGCACCAAGAGATAGCCCAGCTCATGAAGCTTCATCTGCCTTGCACCCAAAACGAATATTGTGGCAATGTAATCAAAATATATATTTATAAAAGCTGTAAGTTGTCCAGCTCTCCTATCAAATACATCTGCTATCTTTAAATGAGTTACAAAGGCTAGGGTCATAAACGTTGTGAGTCATCCAGCTCTCCCAGCTGGAATCAAAGAATGCAGATAACTTTCCTTGAGATCAAATGAAGATGACAACATATGTTGTATGTTAGGGAAGGAAAAAGCTACTAGCTTTATTGAGTCTAGATAAAGCTGTCAGCAATAAGGAGGCAGTTATCTTAGAATGGAGGATAGGTGTCATGGCCACAATAAATAAGTTGTCGGGTTAGAATAAAGGAGGTGATAATATTCTAGAGCCTATAATAAAAGGCCTCAACAATTTAAAAGCATTTATCTTTGGTAAATACAAGTCTTGGTAGTTCTTGCCATAAATGGCTAGCTTACTACCAAGGCAAATGAAGGTCGGTATTATATCTTGTCAGTCAAATCTTCCACTTAGCTTCTTCTGCGGAGAATTGATAATATTTTGCTTAGTAATCAGATTCTAGTTTTTCCTTGTGATCCAGAACAAGGTTCCTGAGGAACAACACACTACAATAAAATGGATTATAATGTCTTATGAATGGAAGTGATTTGGAAGTGAGAGAGTGCACAACAACAATAATCAAAATGTTGAATCAAAGAGAACTAAAAAGACAACACAACAATCTATTAGAATTGTAATGTGAGATTGTATTATGCAGAGTTGTTTCCAGAGCTGAGATAATATTTTTACAAGGCACAAGAATCATCATCTTTGAAAATCTATGCATTACTAGACTCTCACAATCATTGCCATGCTCTTGATAGTAGGTAAACCTAAAAGGATGTCCATGGAAACTGATTACCAAGGTCTATTTGATACCGACAAAGGGGTATAATTCCTTGGCTTCTATTAGCCAGTTTAGCAATTGCACAAGCAGTACAGGATCTAATGTATTTTGCAACATTTTACCCTGAGATGTGGTCCAAAGAGATACTTCTCCATTACCAAGGGAATCTTTTCAACTTCAAAATGACCTATAACCATGCTGGAGTGAGCCTCCTCTATCAACTTCTGATGTTCTATTTCATGCAGCACACGTGTCCCAAGTGATGCAAGAGTCTATCCTGCAAGTAGTAATCTAGAATTAACTTACTGCTTTGCAAATCCTGATAAATATCTGCAACTTTTGAATCTCATTTCTACAATTTTGGCCATATGTTAAGTCTCGTGTCCATGTGCTTCAATCAAAATGAGAGCTTGGACCAAGGTTCTGCTCAAGCAAATTGGTACAAGATTAGTACTTACCTTCTTATGCCTAATGTTCAAGTGAAACTACTGAAGATATGAAGAGTACTTTTTTATGCCGATATTGCTACGATTGTTTCAATTTATAATCATTCAGCTCCTTTCTTAAATTCACACTTGCACCACCATTTGTTACCTGGTACACATGGTTACGGTCTAGTAAAAGGTTAATGGGTAACCAACGCCATCATAGCTTGTGATTAGCTCGGTGTTTTGCGGCCGTTGCACCCTGTCTTGCACATCACAGAGCACTTGAGTTCTATTTAATTGATACTCCAGGATCACTGCTTATCCAGATTACTGTAACCTACCTTAAGTTTTAGCTAAAGCAATTGCTCTACACATACATCATATTTCTGTAACATAGGAATCATGAGTCAAGATTAAGTGTACATTCAATCTGATTGAATTTTCATATGGCTTTGATTGACAGTGGGCACCACATAACTGACCATCTTTTATTATCTGTAACCAGTATATATATTAGCTCAAGAGAATCTGTTGTATATGTAAGTCTAATATTCTTCAAATATCTGGCTTTGATTGACAGTGGGCACCACATAACTGACCATATTTTATTATCTGTAACCAGTATATATATATTAGCTCAGGAGAATCTGTTCTATATGTAAGTCTAATATTCTTCAAATTGGAAGATAGGAAAAAAAAAATCGTAAATTTAATCCACATCATCAATTCTGCTTTGTATGAGTACTGCATACCTGACAGTTAAAAGCAATTCGGACTGTTTGGACTTCAGCTCCACAGCGAACCCTTATGTCCACTCCAAGACTGTCCACTCCAACTAGAATTGCTTCCTGAACACATCATTAAAAATACTTTAGATACAGAAATATCGCGTAATACATAATCTATTAGATACATAAACCTCAAACTAGTAGAACAAATACTCCGATTGTTAAATTTAAGTGTAAAAACCCAAATATTGTCTTAAGAGAAATCAGCAGATGGCTACTACATTCACTCTCATTGGTAAAAGCAGGGAAACCTTGCCTTCACTGGACAATCTCAATTTCACAAGTCCCAAAATATTATGGAGTTGGTGTATATGCACTCCAACCTACACCTTATCTCGCACAAGCAAGTCAGCTATGAGGGAACAATGAGGCATTGGCATGTAGGGCCAGAGGATCCCAACTTGGATGCTTATGTTGAACAACTTACCTTAGTCTTGATCAATGATGAGGGGCATGAGGATGCGACATAGGACATGTATAGTGCAGCTAGTGGAAATGGCAATGGCGCTGCTTGTGATTCTAATGAACCAATTGATGATATTGATCATTAAGGGCAATATTATGAATTGTATTGAGTTTACATGTGTAGTTGGATGTTTGAACACTAATTATAGCTGTATTTTGAACATATATAAACCTAGGTTCCACCAAGTTTCCAAGATGGGGACGGCATGGGATGCATTTCAAGGATGGATTTTTTTGAGGCCATTTTAGGGGACGGCTATTAAAAAATAAGGAAATTTTTTAAAATATAGGAAAAATTAAAATATCCATATGATAACATTGATAAGGCATTCATCATATACATTAGAATTGAATTGAGAGTTCACATGAGAGTCAAACAAATTAACAAAATTTAATTGCTTTCACTAAAGAAGAGTCAAGACTCTTTCAACCAATGCTTGCCAATGTGCTTTTGACATTCAAGGAGACTCTTCTCCTAAACCTTCTCACATTCTCCTAGATCAATCTTCTGAGTCTCCTAATAAAATGGCAAGGTGAAGGCACTTTCTATTGAATTCGGATCAGGTTTGCAAAGTACTTGATCACTCACTGATAGCTTCCTTTTTTTAGGGTAATAGTGCTTGACACATGCAAGGACAAATTCTTGACTTTGAATGGAGATGGTAAATAAAGATGCTTCATGAGGCTGCTATTCCATAGCCTTTTTGCTATTTTACTCTTGTTTTTTATCTTCTCCAATTCCAATTCTTGCACTTTGACATATCCTAGACCAGTCTTTGATTTTAGAGTATTATCTCACCGAAACTGTTGGAGATTTTAGAGTATTATCTCACCGAAACTGTTGGAGTATCCACAGTTTGAAAATGAAATTTCATGTTTGAAACCCTAGATATATGAAGATCTGTTGTTTTGTATATGAAGTGATCAAATTGTTGAGCAAACCCTTCTATGACTGTCACAAGACTGTTGTAAGGAATGCTGCTGTCCAATGTTTATTTCAGTAACAAAGACAGAAAAATACCTTTCCAAATTCATTGATACGACTGCTGTTATAACAGCTGATATCTTGCCTTAGAATGACTGAAAATCTGCTGGAACAGTGACGGAAAAAGAAAAAAAAACATTAAAATATTTTTTAATTGATTTTGGCCTTTTTTTATTAAAGTGTTTTTAGGTGGGGATGACCAGCCATCCCCAAGATGGTTGGTGGACATCCAGCCATCTTGGGGACATCTAGCTGTCCCCATGTTTCCGGGACGACTAAGGCAAAAAAAAATTGATCGGGGACAGCAAGGGTGCGATGTCCCAACATTAAGGCATTGTTTAAATTAAAGATTTAAACATCATGATAAAAATGGTAAGAGTTGTTTTCGTAAAATATCAATTCAAATGATAGGAATAATTACATATATTATTAATATTAAAATTATTATATAAATATTTTTTATATAATAAAATAAATGATATTATATTATATTAATCAGTATTATTATATTTAATAACAAATATAAATATTATCAATTTAATTATTATAATAATTATAATATAATATATTCTTAAAATATATAAAATACAATATACGAATATAAGTATAATATATAATTATAAATATAAATATAAATTAATTATTATAAATATTATAAATTATATATAAATCAAATATTATCAAGGCCAACCTTTATTATGGGAGACCATAAAGATCGATCCCTATGTTAATGTGAATACTGAGTTAATATTATAAAAGGCAGCGCATGTGGAAATAGGGTACGATTGTTAATAGGAATAGATAACAATTATACGATTCATGTTTAGCAAGGCAGCGCTAGTTGTTTTGAATAGTTATTTATGAAGTATTGCCTCTTGGCAATAGTTGCAACCATTCACCTATACCTTTGAAGATATAAAAAGGGATTGTGGAGTGGAAAGGAAAAACGGGGGGGAAGTAAGAATAAATGTAGATAATATTCTGAGTTCTGAGTTTTAAGCATACTTATATATATTCAAAGGAAAAATCAGATCTGAGTTTTGAGTCTCCACAAGTAATCGAAATACAAGGAATATTCATAGACTGCAGTCATAATCTGCACCAAGGAAAATAGGGGAAGTCTGACATCAGTCTGAATTGGGACCAGCAATCACACAAATTGGGAAATAAGAAGTATATATAACAGTCCTGAGTTCCAATCTATCTTAAGCATAAAATATCAGCAATCCTAAGCACAGGGAAGTATATATAAAAAGAAGGAATCCAACAAAAAGAGACATCTGTTCTAAATCTTCAAGATACAGCAGTAAGACAAAAAGATACCAACAAATCAGATAAGTAGCAGCCACCTTAGTAATAATAAGGTTTAATTATTATTGTTCAATTATCCAATGTGCATTGATATATGATCTTTCATAATGTTTGGAACTAACGTTATTATGGAATTTGTATGGTTGCTATGATGGTCATTAACTCATGTACAAAATCATTCATATAATTCATTATGCATTGCGGATACGATTGTTTGCAACTATGAGTTTGATTAGTTTATTATGCATTAATCTAGATTCTTGTATGAATGTTATGATGAGGCAATTAAGGGCCTACGAGGCGGGGAAACGGCATTGGGATCATCCTCTAAGTACGCCACCCCATGGTGGATGGCCGAGGCTTGCCACATTTGGGCCAAGGGGGCATAGGAGGCCGCTCTTGGGCTTAGATGGAGTGATTTCCGGGACACCCTGCTGTAGTTGCATTCCCAACCTCTAATAATTTGTTGAATCATAAGAGGAAACAGAATGGTTCTGATAAGGGGAACGGTGATAGGACGCCTCACTAGGCACGCCACCCCATATGGATGGCAAGAGGCCACATGGGGCCAAGAGGGGTAAGGTACCCACTCTTGGGCCTAGGGTAGAGGGTTTCTTGGGCACCCTATCAAACCATTCTGCTCTAGGAAGAATGAATTAGAAACCTAAAATATTTTAATATATTTATGACATGATATTTGTTTCTCATAGATGTTTACAATTTCTAGTGTTTCTCCGAGTTTCCAGGACGGGGGGACGGTTTTCCGGGGACGGCAAAAATTTTCCAAAAATCTGGGGGCAGCAAGGGGACGGCTATTATAATATATTTTAATAAAAATATATATAGGAGCTAAAACAAGATACATATTGAGGTAACTTAAACTTAAAGTAAACACTAACAGTTTCACCACACTGTAAATAGAGCCAAATAAATCTTTTCTTCAACTTTTCTTAGGAGACATCATCTGATTTCATTGTTAATTCAGTAATTTGCAGTATACTTGTTCTCAACGGCAGTCCTTGCTCTCAGTGATAGTAAATTTATTTAGTTTAAGTTACAACTTGTGAGAGCTTCTTTACAAACCTCCAATTCCTCTCTAATTTAACATATTGGTGAGCACTTTCATAGATCTAAGATGAGAGACTTATAAATTTTTTTGATATTTATTATTAATTTATTTATTAAACAAAAAGTTTAAAACAGAAAAAGGAAATATTAATAATTTAACATTGAACTTTTAGATTTTAACTTTTATCAGTTAATGTTAAATGTTAAATTAATAATATATCCTTTTTCTGTTTTAAACTTTTATGTTTAATAAATAATAAATATTAAAATTATTTCCTAAATATTAAAATATTAAAATAATGCAATAAATATTAATATATAATTTATTTATTAAATATAAATAATAAAATCGCCTTATATAAATGGTTATTAAATATTTAATATATTTATTATTAATAGAATGGTGTTATTAATTATTAATTTATTAATAAAATTATTGAACTTTAAATGAATCGTGTTATAGAAACTAAGAAATTGCGTTATTAAATTTTAATATATTAGAATCTAACAATCGGGTTATATACATTAGATGGTGTTTAAGGCGTTTAATATATTATAGAAGGTGCACTATTCGGAAACCAGACGCAGACGCAAACGCAGATGCAGCCCTCCACGGAAACCAGATGCAGCCCTATTCAACCTCGACGGAAACTTGCAACGAAGCCCTCGAAGACTAAAAACGGCCCGGAAGACAAAAGTTAAAACTAATAATATCATACATCTTAGGCTTTTTAGAATGCGTTTTAATTTTAATATTTTCGATTTCTTTCTGATTTTCGTTGACTATTTTTTTGGTCACCCCTGGATGCCACGCCGTCCACTAAAATATAGGACATTCCCAGGGGACGTCACCCAAGTCGAGGGGGCATCCTTGGGATGCCCTCATTTTTTCAACAAATTAGGGGACCGCGGGGGGGTGTCCTGTCCCCATCCCTGCGTGTCCTCGAGGCGTTCTAGCCAAGGGGAGCGAGAACGCCAAGGGGAGCGGGGGAAAAATAGGGGGGACGCATCCCCCTATAACACTGACAATTTCTAACCTATTGCAGGGATTAAGTCAGGACAAGGTATTCTCTAAACCCATTGTTTGCTTAGAAAGTTGATAGTATGGGATAAAATTAGTGTAATTCTTATTAAGGACATTACATAAACTAGGATTTATCTTGCTTACAACATTTGATTGGTAAGTTGTAACCTTAACTAGTGATTTTAGGGCAAGGTTTAGGGAAGTCCCAAAAGGGGACGTTTCCGAGGCATCCGCGCATCCCCGAAACATCCCTAGTATGGAGGCAGGGCAAAAAACCCTAGGGACACGTCCCTAGGAACATAGATATAAACTGTTTTGATTTATCTTTTTGACACTTGACATTGAAGTATCAATTATCAATTGCATTATGTATTTAATTTTCTATATTTTGTGCAAGTTATCACTATTTTACTTGAACCCCAAGCCTATAACCAAACTGGCAACTTAGCTTGAAGTTAATAACAAGATGCTATGCTTATATACATTGTTCTATGTTTGATGTGATGTTTTCTTATACTATAATCACAATGTGTGTGTATATTCATTTTGTAGGATATAATATTTTGAGACTTGTGAAATTGAGATACATAATAATTTTGATGTCCCCTTCAATGAGGATGTATTTAATTTTTAATTTCTTGCCATTTGAACACCTCATTCAAGAGCCAGCAATACAACCATGTCATTGCTTTGAATTCCCAAGTATTTCATATGCTCACCAACAAAATTCCCAGTGTGGGATTGAAGGATTCCTTCCGTTCCTGCTCTTGCAGTATTACACTTTGAGGCAACATCAAAATTTAGCTTGATCGAACCATATAGAGGGGGAGCCCATTTGACTTGTTATAAATTCATTGTTCCACGAGGACGCGTCCCCCCCGCAAAATTCAATCGTTTCCAGGACGGGGACATCCCCGGGACGTGAGGACGTGAGGGGGACGTCCCCCAGACACACCTCCACCGCCACCCCGAACCACTGTCGTCCCCGGGATGTTTCCCTCTGAGAGGGGACATCTCCGGGGCGTCCCTTAAAAAAGGGGACGTTTAGGGGACTCTGGGACGTCCAGGGAACACCCAGACGTCCCTAGCAATGAGGATTTTTTTTAACCTCATAACCTAGTTGTCTGTGAAACAGTGGTGCCCAAATCAACATTTTTATTGGTTGGAATTTGTGCAATATTCTGAGCATCCATCGAATGGGAGAAGCTTATGGTTAATGTTCCCTGTTGAAATCTGAGTGAAGGGGCCAAGGATCCTTTGTAGCATTTTGTAAAGCTTCTAAATAAGGCACCATTTCTCCTAAGTGACCTAATAAGATGTGAAGTAACTTGCTAGAGTGTTATGGATTGTGATATCTGCCAAGGGTGATGTTGGGAATAGCTTGCAATAAAGAGTTGCATCACTCTTGGAATTTAAGATTGGCAAAAAGATAATTACATTTTCGCGTTAAAAAAGAATGTAGTGGAGATACTAAATAAATTTAGTCTTACTTGGGAACACATTGCCAAGGTTAGAAACACATTCCAGCTATCCCTGTTCCCTAGGATGGATGTCCCCTGCCATCCTTGGGACATAGGAGATGGCAAGGACATAGGAGATGACAGGGACTATTGCAGGAAACATCTCCCACACAAAAGGTAACTCCTAGAAGTCCCCCATCAATAAGGGGGGCATCAAGACATCAAACAATCATCATCATCATTATCATATTACTAATAATAGCCTATAGGACATGAAATACAAGGCATTGAATATGAGAAGATTTTGTTCGGGAAGATGTGAACAGTTAAATTGTTGATGTTCAATGCAATATACTTATTCCTTATACATCTTTTTATAACTAATTTTTCAAGTACTATATGTATTTGCACCGCTCCCCCGCCGCCGTCCCCCCCGCTCTCCCCAAACTTAGGACCCTCGTCCCCCCGTCCCCGAAACCCATCCCCCCGTCAAGAAACTCCGTGGAACTATGGTTAAAATGCATGTGACAGCTGCATGAATCTCAACAGGGGTTCACCATTAATATCAATTGCATAAGCTTGGGTGGGTGTGCTGATCAAATGCAAGTTTTTAATAAGCTGCCAAACAAAAATCCTCAAATAGTTTATGTTCATGATTCTGCTGATAGAGACAGATACTCTAATCATTCCAAAAAGCATCCTTCAAGGAGCTTCCACCGTTGGTACTGTGGGTTGATCAAATGCCACAACTACCTCTCCACCCTAGAAATGGATCAATGGATCCATGTTGCCGGCTCTAAGATATGAAATTAGTTGTTACACCACATGCATAGACCATCAAAAACTGCCCTAAATACCACTCAGCGTATGATGTCATGAAGCAATGATGAGTGTGGTTTACATATCTTTGACAACATCAAATTTACTCATTGTTTACTTGGAATGCAGATACATTTTATGGTTTCCGATTACTGTGACAGGCTCAAAAAGACCTTCAAATTTGGCATTCCTTGGTGGTACAGGAAAATTGTCTCACATATGGCTCTAAGGAGGAGTTCAAGGATTCTTGAGAACTCTATCTATAGATCCCTTTCATTCTGCCATGGTAAATGCCTTCATTCTACTCATAAACCCCTGAAGACTTTTTCACAAATAAGGAGAAATTCACCCATTCAAAGGCCATCTACAATGGGGCCTACTAAGATGTCCAATCAAGCAATTGCAGCTTAAGGTAAAGTCACCATAATCCTAGATGAAAAGATTAGAGATGAGGACATCCATATTTGCAATGTTGTCACTCCAATCCAAGAATCTAAGGCAGTCCATGATAATGTCAAAAACAAGGTTAAGCTCCATCCTCTCTCTGCCTTTGTTCTAGTCTCCATTAATCTCTATTCATCGCATATATAGCCACTTAAAGTAACTCACATTGCAGACCTAATTTCTAACACTGCTTGTTACCCTCCCTACATCGCACCTCCAAGAGATGCTACAATTTTACCCAACTAGTCTAGACTGGAGACTTCCTCCATCCCCTACAATGGGGCCTACTGAGATGTCCAATCAAGCAACTGCAGCTTAAGGCAAAGTCACCATAATTCTAGATGAATAGATTGGAGATGAGGACATCCATATTTGCAATTGTTTCACTCCAATCCAAGAGTCTAAGGCAAACCATGATAATGTCACAAACAAGGGTAAAGCTCCCTCCTCCTTCTTGTCTCCATTAATCTCAATTCATCTCATATGTAGCCACTTAAAGTAACTCACATTGCTGATCTAATATCTCACACTGCTTGTTATCCTCCCTAAATCTCACCTCCAAGAACTGCTACAACTTTACCCAACTATCCTAGACTGGAGACTTCATCCTCTTTCATCCTTTGCCAACTACACCTTTTGCACAACTACTGCACAGTGGCTCTACCACTAGTAATAATTTTGAACACCTCACACTCTCACAGCAAAAAGCAAATAGCTAAAGCTAATGACAATCCTCTGGCCAAATACCAATTCCATTCCAAAACCACCATTTGTTTGGCCTTGGCCAATATTAATGACACCCTAAGTGGCCTTCTGAGAATGATGGAGCATCAAAACAAGCAACAAGAGTCCAAGCAATAATACACTACCTTGCTGAAGCAAAATCTACTAGGCATCAAAGAGAACCAAAGAGGAATTATCAATTGCATAAATAAGAAAGAAGGGGGATTGGCTATGTCCGTCATTTCTATCAGAATGTCCTCAACAGGGTGGAGGCTATAGAAAGGATTCTTGGAACTGAAAGGACAAGAACAAACAACAAACTCCTCAATCATCAATTCCAACAGTTCAACAATGTTAAAAGAATGACAAATCCTAGGACCATGTCTCGCAATCGCATTGCTGCTTCTATGGACCACTGGTACTCACATCCTAGCAGCCAAAGAGAAGGGCAACCTGGTTGGGGCTGGCACTCAGAGTGTTGCATTGCCTTCTGGCCTGAACACGATAAAATGACACTGCAACACCATCAAGAACAACAACTTAAGAGTCTTGGTTCCTCTTTGCCTCTTTTTTATTCTGCCTTAGCTTTTGATCATGTCTTCACTATGCTAGTTTCAAATTGATTGTAGTTCTCTTTTGTTCTCTCAGATTTATATTATTGGTTTCAAAAGTCTTAAGCTTGAACAACACCTACTACTGCAAGGTGGTTGTAATCTGCCCCTAAAAGCATACAATTAGAAAGGGTTTTTGTATCTCACAACTCTTTTTTATATATACGTTCTCTTTATCACAAAAGAAAATTAAGTGGAAAAGAACCACGAGGACACTGGGAAATGGAAGACTAGCATATTATTTAAATTAAAACAGCCAAATTATAGTAACAATAAGAAAATTAAATAGAAATTCAACATGGGGCAGTGACACTTGAACAACGCTGAGAATAAGGTATTGCACTTGCCATGTATCAGATGAATTTTAATTTTTAATATCATTGCAGTGCTGCAACCATGTAATTTTTGCAACTCCCAAGGACCAATTTCTAAAGACATTGAAACGCTCACTACTAAAATGGGTAACACATCAGCTAAGAACTTAAAGACAATAGATCAAGCATTGTAGCCACTGACAAAAAGTTTGTTACAGCCAAAAATTAAGGCTAAGTAGATAAAAGAGAGTATGGATCTGTAACTCTGTTAACCCTCAAATATTTCAGCCCTTCAAAAATGGATCAGTCCAATCAAATTGAGAACAAAAAATGAACTACTCTGACTTCCAAGAGGATCCACAGACTCATCTCCTGCAAGGAAGGACTCTGGGCTTCAGATGCAAAGCAATTAGAACATATCAAGCACTGTTAAGATAGTCTCTACAGAAGATTGTCCAAATGGGTTCTACACCTCATTAAGCATTCATAGAGCACGATGAGTATTTTATGCATTATTTATCTACTTTGAAGCTGTACCTAAGGAGAGAAGTAATGAAAGTAGTATATAAGGCTTAGGTCACTCTGTCATAGGGAGGTCTGTGAGATAACATGGATTTCAGTCTATAAAGGTTAATAAAAAAGAAACATTCATCTTCATATTATGATACTTAATTCCATTTCTATCAAACCATCAAGCGGCTCAAAGAACATTCAAGTATATTCTCCTTATAGAGAACATAGACAGTTTTTGTAATTATTTAATTATATTTTTCTAGTACAGCCAATGGCCTGAAGAAGATAGGACTTTAACAACGCTTGAATGAGGTCTCATAAGCCAAGCAAAGAATGACTAATAAATGAAATCGATATCTGTCCACCAACATTGCATCTAAAACATTGACAAGGTTTGTGGATGAGACAAGATTGATAATTGGATAGAGTCCTCTACTTCGGAGTGAAGAAGCTCTAAGCTGTCTCTGGCAAAGTGTTGTCAACCTTGTCTAGCACCCAAGTAAACCTCCACCAAGTGACCTCATGTTATGATCATGCTGGTGATGGGCAACATTAGGTGTGGTGGTATGGATTTGTGAACAACTAAATACACACCATGCACATGTACAAAAGGAAAGTAAATACCAAAAATTACTAAAAAACTGGAGTAACTAGTAATTATATACTGAATCACAAATATATTACAACATCCCAACAGTTGAACCTAGAATCAAGTAAGGGCTACTACCTCCATGTGGAGTCCACTCGCACTTACCAAAAGCTTGGTTGAGAGAAGCTTCACAAACACACTAACTCAATAACTTTGCGAACACATTAACACAATAAATATCATATATATTACACTCATGCTCAACTATATGCCTCAAAAGATGGGTGGATTGCCCTTTTATAGGTCTGTTGAGGCTATGCATTCTGTTCCCAGACATTTTAATAATGAACAGAATATCTATTTATCTATTGCAAAATCTATCTCAATCTTTTTTTATGTTTAAAGTCAAGCCAAACATCTATGCCAAACATTTTGCTTCAATGAATTTGAGCTTAAAGTCAAGCCTAGTAACTTGGGCACTAGCTCACCCTTTGATGTCTTTCAACCACAAGCTGCAAGATGATAGGGAGGACGACTCTAGCTCATGTGTAAAGTGAGATCGAACCAATAGACCATGTGAGAGAATCTTCCTCTCGTTTATGTGGAAAATCTCATGTGGCTCTTATAGACCTACAACACACGTCTAGATCTTGTTATAGCCTATGGTTTAGTAGACTTCATCTAGATTAGATCCCAATTTGAAATCTCAACTCATAAAATGGTGTCCTAAGTAGGGCATAAATGACAGCCTACACATTGGACATTCCATTTCCTACCCAATTTAGAAGAATTATAAACATTATTTATAAATGATGTAAATAATAATAAATTTCTTCCCTAGAGAATAAGACTTTGAATAATGAATACTAAAGACAACTAATTGAAAGATGGCAGTACTTTTCGTCTCATTCTAAAGTTCTTTCTTTTTCATCTGTTCTCCACAACCAAATTCATTATAAGAGATTCTTTAACCTATAATAGCTAAGACATAAATACCACTTTGAAGTTTTATTTGAACTGAAAAAAGTACTTTTAGGTACTAACCAAAACCATTTTCTCACATAAAGAATGTATTGGAGGGGCTAAATCATTGAAAACACAAGTTATGCAGTGTTCCTCAGGCAGGCATCCCCGTGGTTTTCATGGCGTTTTTGAAATGGGGACAATATGTCCCTACCCTGTGTCCCCTTTTTCCCCTATTCTTTGGGGATGTCCCAAGATGCCCCCTCAACATGGAGGACGTCTCCTGGGACGGCCCCCCATGGGGTACCCCAGGGAGACACCAGGGCATCCCCAACATCCCTGTGATGCCTTGGGGGCACCTGAGACATGGAATTGAGAAGAGCACAAAAGAGAGAAGATGGACGAGGAACAAATTTGCAGGTGGGGCTGAAGATGGGAATAGCTCCATTTTTGTAGTTGGTGTGTGTAGGGAGTGCACTGAAGTCAAATTAGATCATTGTCAATGCCCACGTGTGAGCCTATATTTCATAGTCATGTTCCAACGCAGATCATCATGAAATGTGATGTAACCTCACTGGTCACAAGAACACCCACATCCATTTGGGTCTTTATTTTTCTTAATTGCGGAGTTTTCCTTTAAGTTTGGATTCTTTTCAACGTGACAAAGGCAGAAACACCTCCAAAATGGTGATCTACGCATGTCAAATCTACAGAGGATAATGTGCAAATGCAAAAGATGATCAGATTCACCAATGCCACCAACAATGTTACCTTATTATGGTAAGCCATTGCACGCCTAGTTAACTCAACCCTCCAAATGGCCTTAACACCCACTAAATGGATTATTGTTGATCACCATTTATTACACTAATTTATTAGATTGTAATGTTTTGTTTTAGTGAAAGACTCTTGTGTTTGGTTTTCATCTTTAACTTTATGATTGAACAGAGATATTGTAGTTTGTCACATAGTTCGCAGATTCGGAATCGGCATAAACTTGGCAGACCTAAAATTTGCAACTTGGCAAAAAACTCAGTAACTTAAAAAATTACTTACATTTCGTTAAATACACAATTTTTTTACAAAATTCAATGACAAAATGTATCCAATGAGTCCATAAATGAGTACAAAAGTGTTTTCTATTAGATTTGATTCATTTGAATACAAATTGAGTACACAATCGCATCATCATGCGGAATCCTGATACAATCGTTACCTGGCAACTATTATGAATTTATGATGATTGCCTTTGAAAATCATCATCATAATTCATAAATTGCATATTACAACATTTTACATCTTCCTTTTCTAGCTCCCTAATCTAGTGAAAAATTGAGTAGAGGTTATAATCCTTGCACTCAATTGCGGCTCCTCGCTCAGCATAGAAGGTTGTTGTAATGTCCCTAACCGGACTATTAGCCGAAATTTCCAAATATTTACAATCGACACAAACCCAAGTCCTTTCTAATTACCAAGATCCCAAAGTGGGTGTAATAACCCACCCCCTTATTGTTTTCTGTGGTTTAGTTGAACCTAGTGCGTTTTGGTGTATTTTTGCATTTGACATAACATTTGCATGCATAGATATTCGATAATAACAAGAAATGACAATACCCACAAGCTTATATTCAATGGAAATGCATTATAGAACAATTTCAAACAATACCCATATGAAGAAAGTGTGAAATATCAAGAAAACATGCATACCCATTTGCTGATATGGAAAACACAGGTCTGAAAATGTTTGTTACAGTAGCTGGGGCACGTCAAAACCCTTTGCCATTCATTATATTCGATCTGCAGTACATTTGTTACATAAAACAGCACCTTTTCAAAGAGCTGCGCCTCAAGTAGTGTCAACAATGCACGAAAAGAGCAAGACAAAGCGTCCTAGGGATCTCACGTCCTTGGCTGGGACAGTACGGCCTCAAACAGCAATATAAATCTGCTTATTACACACTGAATAGACCCTTTACCTCCTCCAATCTGATCTGAAACTGCTTCTGGGTTAACCACGACCAATACGGCAAGAAGAAACAATAAAAAGCTCTCAAAAACAGTCACAAAAATCCCCAATGAGGTACGGCCTGTTGGCTGGGATGGTACGGTCCAACTAGGGAGCTGAAACCATCACAAATGTTCACAAAAATCCAGTCTATAACTTGCAATCTGTTCTTCAATATACTCCTAGAATTACTAAGCCAAAAACTTGGAGATATATAATTGAAAACCCTTCCACAACAAGCTCTAGAAATCTGCAATGGAACACACAGACAATCTCTGTATGAAATTACTCCAATACTCCAGCATTCAGCACAAGCGTAGAATTTGGATAAATCTACCAACAAACCTTCCCCGCACAAACTGTAATTCTGAATGAGTCACACTGTAATAACCTAGGTGGATCTTTCACCATCGCAGCGATTCTTCTCCAAGAGGGTTTTCGTCCTCAAGAAGGCTGAGATGAACCAAGTTCAATCTCCCAGAACCACAAGGGTTTCAATCAGAGAATTATAATAAACTTCATAATACAAATGAGCCCCTCAAATGCCTTTTTATACTTTTTCCACCAAACTCTCCAAAAGCGTTTATTTTAAAATTCACTTTTTAATTAAAAATCCATTTTAGCTCCGAAAAAGACCTTTTAATTAAAATAATGATAATTTGAAACACAAGGTCCCTGTTTAATGCATCCATAATTTAAAACATTTCATCCCAGTTCTGATGAGCTATAACACTAAGGTGCTTCAAAATATTTTAAATAATATTTAGCAACCTTAGTAAAATAATTAAAATAAAGCCATTAATACACTCATTTTGCGGAAACTGTCGGAATGCATCGGAATCGAAAACTAACTGCATTGGAGTGATCCCGATGAAGAATAATGATAATTGGAGCCAACCGGGTGACTTACTTTAAATAGATGCCCTCTCCAAGATTCTTGGAGAGCACACCAGAAGCCGAAAAGCACCCTAGAAAGCGGCATATGAGTCCTCTAGACCAACTGAGCTCATTGGAGTCCTTAAATAACCCCTCTAATAACGTTGACACACACCCACAAGGTCAGTGCCAATTGCACTACAAGAGAACCTGAAAATGGGGACATTACAGTCCGCCCTCCCCAAAGATTGCTTGTCCTCAAGCAATGCCAAAACAACCTCACAATCATCAAACCAATCCAAACTGAACCCAAGAGTGATCCCGGGGTCCCAAATCAATCTATGGAAATATCCATCATGTTGTCACTGCACTACTCTGATAAAAATTGTTAATCCATAGCACCAATGTGATGTTCTTTAGTGGTTAAACTGAAAATTGATACCACTGTGATGTTCTTTAGTGGTTAAACTGAAAATTATATTCCAATTTAGCTAAGAATTCTTGCAACCAGTTAGCCCACTCAAATGAAAGTGAACAAGTACACAAATATTTTATGAAACCCAACTTCAATTAACTTTATTCCCTTGATGAAATGATGCAATTACAAATAATAGTTCACTGTCCACTGTGACAGTCTCATACAGAAATAAAATCAGTCCTCATATCTTATTACAAATAGGTTCCAATGATAACCCAATGATGAAGACTTATTGCCAAGTTGTTGCCAAATGTTTTCAGCTCTTTGATGACCCTTGAAACACCTCCGAAGGGCACTAAAATAGGACTGTGAGACTGACACAACAGTCTGATATAGAGCAGCCAATGAGAAGGTCTTCTGAAGTAGTGATCCGCAAGTAGAATATGAAGAGAACCTTTTTCCAACTTTGAGCTAATAACTTGAACAAGGATCTCCAATGATGTTAACCTCTTAATGATTTCAATGATGATCAGCTCTTCCCAAACCTGCAATACACTTAATACCTGCAAATTGAATAGCAATGGTGATATTAGAAGCAATAACACCTCAAAAGGGCATAGGGGGTCATCACCCTATGTGCAAGGGCACATCTCCTTGCAAATGAGTATGAAAATCAGAATTTTCAGACTTGAGAGGAATAAGCAAACATACCAAATCAGTCATGTCTTTGAATGTCATGAGCTCCACTATTTATCCTTGGCTTTCATGGCCGATTAGGTTGGCGCATTGGTGGGAGTGATTCCTCATGACAGCGTCACTTTCTTGGTTGGATTTGGGATTTGAATTTCTCCAATGAAATGCCAATTACATTATTCATTTAAAAACTTGCAAAGCAATTTTAAATGAAAACAACTAGTAAATCGATCCTCAAGGCAATTTGGACCTCCCTCTCTATGAAATCGTTATTTAGCATAGGCGAATGTGACTAGAACGATTTCCCTTTCTTCTATCATCTCCTTGGCTGAATATGCCCATCGTGGCCAAATAGCTATACATCAATTCTTGAGTGCATTGTTCATTGTATCATGTCTTGGGCGAATGATGATACTCCATGATTAGGCTAGGCTGAATATCCCCTTCTTGGCGAATGTGTTTGGAGGCTTCTTTGTCATAGGCGAATGCATCTTTCCTTGGCAAATGACATCTCTTTGAGCTTGGTCGAATATCTCTAGTCAATTCAAATGAGCATTGGGTGAATATCCTTATCTTGGCGAATGATGATTGATGTGTCCTTCTTCTTGGGCGGAAGTATTTGGAACCCCCCAACCGTTTGCATATGCCAATGACGCCTTTTCCTTAGCTTGGACCTATTCTTGATTTTGGCGGATTCCTAGAGCAAACCCTCTTTGCATATGTGAACACCTCCTTGGATGACGTCTCCTTAGCTTGGCCGCAAGTCTCTTAAGCGAATGCCTTGACACATGATCCAATTCCTTGAACGCCTCATTCTCCTAGGCGAAAGTCTCTTGAAATGATCATTTGCATTTGGCTTTATTTCCTTCTTTTGAATTTGAATTTATTTCCCTCCATGTGCAATCGTTGGGTTTCTCTATGATGACCGATTGCTCCTTTGAAGGATCATTTGAATGAACATCTTTTAGCTTGGACATATAACACACTCAACACATATTGTCAATAGGTCCTATCTAAGAAATAGATTATGGAAATGTAATTAAAGATTTCATTTCCCTTTTACAGATTGGCCTTATGAAACACTTATTAATTTTGGCCCCACAATTATAGGTCCTACCCCCCCTGAATATGTTAAATTGCAACAAGAATTGCAATTCCACATGATAAAACTCCTATGACTTTGGCCAACATGAAAAATACAATGAGTATAACTTCACCAAAATCATCTTCGTTCCCTTGCCATGAGTTTTAGCCTACGGGAATGATGAATAGGCTAAACACTTGTGTTGTTTTAGTGATTACTCTGGAAGTGGGGACATGACAACCAAGTCTGCGCTCTCTCCTCCAGTAACCCCAAAATGTAATCATCATCAACATCCAAACTGAAATATCTGCGAGGGCTGAAAACTATATCATGAAAAGTTTCCTACCAAGGTACCACAGTGATGTCCATATCTGAAATCCCACTACCTAACTAGATCCTGGTCAACAAAAAAATAATTTGCTCGTCCTCAAGGAATAACCCTCAGCATATCCCCTCACAGTATCCCGGAAGTGATGCCAATCAGTCCCTAACTGGAAGCCAATAACAATAGTGCCATCCCTGGAATCATACATCCTTACAATGCCATCCCGATCATAGACTGATAACCCCTCACCGACACCTAATCTCCAAGTGTCAACATGCCCATATTGAGCACACCAACTCATCCAATCAACTACAATCATCACAATAATATCTATAGGTATATCCATCAACATTTCGAACTGATTGCAGTGACCATCACTCATACTGGTGGGAACTAAAAATAATTGTTCTAACTCTATAAATCCTCCCACAACCTGCTACCAAGAAGCCTGTAAGTACTCGAAGTCCATCCGCTCATAAACTGAAGTTGCCATAATCAACACTGAAATACTAGGGCAGCAGTTGTCATAAAAGATTACCCCAGAAAATATAGGAAATGTGAATGTGGTAATGACCAAAGGAACTTGTCATGATCCGATGTTTTCCAATTGAAGATTGGAAAGACTCATTGATAATGTCCGATCCGAATTGCATGTTTCCTACTAAGGAAGATCACGAAATCATCGACTCAGCCATATCATAAGCAGCAATTATAATTTGCAAAACAAACAATACAATGAGGAGCAGCGATCGGGCTAACACACAGATTGTAATCTTAGGGCAATTAGTATATGATATAAGAGGCAGCGATCATTAAGGATCGACTAAGACTGTGATATTCCCAACAAGGCCTATTATGCTCCAATCGCCTATCAAGATGAAGCCACGAACCACATCAGCACGTACATACAAACTATGAGATCGACGCCCCATATGAGTTACGCCTATACCATGTGAATAATGCATATAGTGAGACCGCGATCTGATAAAGTCAAAAACAGTTGTTAAACAAACTACCGGATTTGTTAATAAGGATGACATCCCTTGGCATGGGACGGAATAATGAAAGGACGTGCCTCTTATCTAGCGCATTTGGCCAATAAAAGGAGGTTGGAAGGAAGAATCGAGGGGCATTGAGTCATCAACAAACACATTGGGATATCATCGAACAATACATCTGCATTTGGAGCGCTGATCATAACAGAAACACTTGGAAATCAAACAGCAAACAATAATCCATCAGCTAGCAGCACCGAATCATCAAACATTGAGATCGAATCAACAAAGTATTAAAATCAATCATCAAAGCATTGAGAAGTAAACTTCATCGCAGCCATTTAAAAGCGAAGGGATCTCATCACATAAGAAAGCAACGCACCCTTCATAATTCATATAATTGCATATAGATCGAACCAACAGCAAATAAGCATCTCAGATAATTCTGCATTATAAAGGAGTTAAATCACTTAGCAGCAATCAATAAATTAAAGGTATGTTCTGATCTTCCATCTGAATATTATCATAAGATGACTTAGTAACAATGATGAAGGCTTAAGTAATGTCTTATTATGGTAATATAACATTAAGTAAAAGAATATGATCATGGTATGAACATAAGTTAGAATACATTAGAAAGATCATCATAGAAAGATAAGGATAAACTATAATATAGAATGAGAATACTTATATTTCTAGTATTATGAAATATTATGAAGTAACAAGAACTGAACCTATAGATTTGAAAGTGAATAAGTATATATGGCTATTGAAAAGAATGTCATTATATAGGAAAGGATAAAAGATATCATTAATAAGAAAGGAAACTTACATAACATGAAATGAAGAATAAATAAAGAGATTGGGAATTATATGATTACATGAGATAGTATGATTAAATATACTATCTCGTGATCCAAGGGATCACGAGATAGATACAAAGATTCTAAGGCATAAGGATGAGAGTGTAGGATGATGGCCCATCATGAGCACTTGATAAGAAGGCCTTAGGTTAACTCCTAAGGAGAAGGCCTTAGGTTAACCACCTAAGAAGAAGGCTTTAGGGTAAAACCTAAAGATTAATGAAGGCCTTAGGGTAACACCTAAAGATTAATGAAGGCCTTAGGTTAACCACCTAAGGAGAAGGCTTTAGGGTAAACCCTAAAGATTAATGAAGGCCTTAGGGTAAAACCTAAGGAGAACGCTTTAGGGTAAAACCTAAAGATTAATGAAGGCCTTAGGGTAAAACCTAAGGATTAATTTTGAAGGCCTTGGGGTCAAACCCAAGGATACATGAAGGCCTTTGGCTAAGTCGAGGATTATTCCCACTTGAGACAAAGGAATTGAATATCAAGCCCATGGTGACCACTCATGCCTAACTCATCATCCCTATGAGAGAAAGATGACATGATTATTATGATGAAAATGATATTAATGTGCATAAATATATGGTTCTAACCCTAAATGGAAAATAGAAGAATATGAATTTAGGAGATGACTAAGATATGAAAGTGAACTATGTACTAATGTTCCCTCTCGCGAGTTGAAAATTGTGTGCAAGGTTGCAAAAAAGTTGGACTTGCTAGAAGGGGACATTACAAAACTCCTCCAATAACCACATTACCTCTACTAATTAACACCATCTGAGAATTACTCCACTGCTGGGCTGGAGGTGTTGACCAATTCAACTGCAAGATATCATTCATTGTCCTATGCGGGCTGATTGGAAAGTAGACAGTGGTACCAACTCCGGAGTTAGGTCCACCTCTCCAATTCTGAATTAACATCTCACCCCTGAAAGCTGTCCCTAGATCCCAAGTCCCATGATTGCCATCAATCATATTCACACACACCTCCTCTTGGCTGCTGCAACAACTGATGACAGTCGTCATAAATCTGAAAATTAGATCTATAATCACCTCGGGATTGCTTCTATTGTCATAAATTGGTAATGTTTCATTAGCATTCCCATTCCAAATGCTATAGCGACAAATCCGCACACACCAATCCATTCAATCAGCTGCTATTATCAATGCAAGGTCTGAAAATTTCATAATCAGCACCATAGAACAACCCTTAAACATAGATGTGTAAGTTGGAAACCAAAGAACCATGTCTGAACACTCTTCATCCATTTGATGCACCTTGTTGTTATGTGTTTTCATGAAGTAAGGAATAGTAAAGCCATTATGAAGCATCATATCATGTGAATGACTTGGGCCAACAAACACCATTTCATGCTTAGCCATAAAATTTTGAATATCAACAAGATGAGGTACTTTACCAATGTCATCCATAAAATTTTCATCTATCTGTTATGTTTGGCATGTTAGTTGTCTTGCCATTGATGTCAAAATAGTGGATCTTGAGATGCAATGAGGACTTCTTCATGGGTGTTCATGGTGTTCATCTTCATCATATGTTGGTCATGACAAGATATGCAGAGTATTGATCTTCATGGTTGACAAGTGTTCATATGCAACTTGATGATGTCTTCAAGCAGTGGTAGATGTATTTGATCAGGATTCAACTCTTTATTTGTCTTCATGTTTGTAATCAGTTAGTGGCAAGTTGAGACATTGAAGATGTTGGTGTTATGTTTTGGGGTTGATCCTTGAGGTTTATGAGGTTGTGTCATGTTACAGTCTCATTAAGGTGACCTTAGTGTTGCAGATGAGAGAGTGGGATGCAGATGGTGTTCTAACTTGATCACACTTTGTGCTTTTTGATCAGTACTCACTATCAACTTGTTGGCCCTTCATACTTCATCTTTGTTCTCCTTTGAAACAGTTTGATTTGTGTTTGGTTTGATGTTGATATGGCTCAATGCTCTCAATGCATGTGACAGAGGTATGAAGAATTGTTTTATGACAAATGTATCTCTTTGAAGTCTTTGTGGACTGTGCAGAGCCATCTTGTATATCTTCTTGTTATGAAGATTTGATAACTTGTTAAGTTAGGGTTTAGGGTTTCCTAAAAGATCTAGTTGTCATTTGATTTTAAACCCTAAGTTAAAGCTTAATGCATATCTAATATACTCTCATGTGCCCGTCAGTGCTTTTTATCTTTTTGTTTGGTGACTTGTGTTAGCAGGTTCAAATGTTTTAAGTCATAACTTAAGGGTTGTTAATATGTTGTATGACCGGCCCTGACTTCCTAGAGGTACCAATTATCACAGGTCACGGGAGGCTCTTAAGCGCCAAACTCAATCTAATGACAGAGATTAAAAGGAAGATTGGCGTGAAAGGCAAATCCGATGGATGTCTTTTAAATGTTTTTTGGAACTCAACGGTCAGTCTCCCCCGATAAAAATTGACGTGCAGAGTTCTTTATAAAGCAGAGTTCAGTCTTTTGAAGCTTCTTTATGACACAGAGGGCCAGAGAAATTTTGTCTGAGATCAGTACGAAGCTTTTATTGGTTTTGATTATTGTTTTGAGATGATAGAGGGTATATCTATATGCAAGTATGGGGTTTATTAATTTTATGAAGAATATGATGGGGTTTATTGTATTTGAAGCTTGAAGATGAATTAAAGTATGAAGATCATATTCAGTGCAAAAGAGAAACATGCAGGTGTGGATTCTTGAGCAGAGGAATACATTGATTATTGCAAAGATTATCATGTGTATCAGAAGCTAGTTTGATCATGTTGTGATTGAAAAGATTTTGTTGAAGTGAAAAACAAAAGGAGATATAAGGTTTTTGCTATATAGAGAAATAGAGTTTTCCTCTGTATATTTTCATATTCATGTAATAAGGGTTGGTGCCCTTGAAGTTGGTGCTTCTAAATGTATTAGGGGTTGGTGCTCCTTGAAGTAGGTGCTTCTAAACAAAGTAGCCAGTGAGGCTTTGTAACAAGTGGGATTTGATTAAGCTAGTGAGGCAGTTTAGAGTGGTTTTTCATCCCTGTGAGGGTTTTCCACTCATGAAATCTGTTGTGTCATGGTCTCAATTGTTGTGTGATTCATTTGTCTTTCATGCTTGAATATTCAGTCTTATTTGTTGTTCAGTATTTGATTCCTTCACTTTCTCTTTTCAAATTTGATAAGAAGTAAAAACTTGTTTTAGATACAACACTGATTCACCCCCCCTCCCAGTGTTGATTGTACTCTAACACTATCATTTCATGAGGAATCAAATCATATGAAGATACTGATTTGTTGTTCTCAATCAAAGAATTAGCAACCAGTTCAAACCTTTCATCGATGTCTTCATGGATCTTATGTATACCTTCTCCCATTTCAAGATGGTCATCATTAGTCACATTTTCTAGAAGTATATCACGCCCATACCAAGGCAATAGGTTGTTGTTAACACTCATAGAATCCACATTTCATTCCTTTCAATGGTGTCTTCATAGGTTTCATGCACCCCTTCACCAAATGTTGAATGCTCATCATTATCTATAGATTCAAAAGATGTATCACGCTGAAATCTGCCCTCATTACCTATTATATCTGCTATTCCATGGCTGCAAGCTATCCCTTCATGCGAAAATTGATCCTCAAGCAGGTTCCAATCTTTATCAACATACTGAACCTCTTAATATAGGAAGTGCTGAAATCATTATGCAACATTTCTCCCTTATGGAGTTCAACAATCCCTTCAACAATTTGTTTGATCTCCATAATCCTTGTGTCACTTTCTTGAACTTTGGATGTGGCTGCAATAGGAATAAAATTTTCCGCTTTGTATGAAAGAAAGTGAGCCATACTCAATTGTAAGCAAAGATCAACTTCTTTGTCTTTGTCCTCCGCATACTTGAAAGCCAAATCCCTATCCATAAGCAATTGCAAGTTATCTGATTTCATCATTTCCAATGCTTCTTTGATAGTGTATAATTAAGTAAGAGTGACTCCACTTGCAACACCCTTTTTCCTCTCCTCAATTTGAGCTTCCCAAATAAGTTCTTCAACGTATTTGTGAGAATCATCTGCCCTTGTTAACACTTGCACCACTTTCTCATCTGTAACCACAAATTGGTCCTTCAAATCTTGCAACGCTAAAGGTCTTTGATCAAATTCATCAAAGGGACTTGGGCTGCCATACACTAAATTTTCTGATTTACTTTCATGTGTAGGAACCATATCATCATCAAAATCAGTTTTTTCACTAGTTGATGCCTTGCAATCCTCATGTAAAAATGATGGGACAGTGCTATGAACAAACACACTATCCTCAAAGGAATCCGTCTCCTCACAAGGCTTATCAATTTGAATCTCTGATTCTTGAAGGGTCG
Source organism: Cunninghamia lanceolata (assembly GCA_027924645.1). NCBI lineage: Eukaryota > Viridiplantae > Streptophyta > Pinopsida > Cupressales > Cupressaceae > Cunninghamia > Cunninghamia lanceolata. Next base: position 4,561,374 of record BSBN01000754.1, read on the forward strand.
TCTGAGTGCTCTTCAAGAAATCTTTGGTAACCTCAAGCTCGTTGGAAAGCTTGTCAACCTCCTCCCCTTCCCCTTTCAGCGCATCAAAATAGATCTCACCCAGCATGAGAAGGTGATCTCTATCAGGGAGTAGTTGTAGGTAATTTGACTTCATTACCACTAATGTTTCTCTAAGCGCCTGAGAATCTAAAAGGGAAAATTCTCCATCAAGGTCCATATGTGCCCTTGAAGACCTCCAACAACATTTCGCCATCAACTTAAGGGTGTCATCAAAGTGTCTAATGGCTGCAATAACCTGGTCTTCATTTACCTTCATCTGTCTGCCAATGCCACCAATGTTGTCCCTCATGCTCAACTATGTAGATGACGCAAGAATTGCAATATGGTCAAAAGTAGATCCAACCCAAGCGAGATTCACATCAAATGTAGGGACCGTCACACCCGGATCCCATGTGCTAAAATGTTGTTTGCTCTGTTCAGGGAAAAAGTGATCACTGTATTCCTCATGACTGGCGCCCTTTGTGAACAAATCTTTCTCCAACTCCCAAGTACAGGCATCATGACTATCGCTCCCCTACATAGGCTTAGTTTTGGTTTCAAGCCAAACACCAACTGTGTCAACATCTCTAAAATTGAATGTTGAAACGTCATCATCAACTGATTTGAAGGCTTCAATATAACTGCTCACAATATGCCCATCATTAGGTGCTGCCCATGAGGTGTATCACACTGAAATCCAATCTCATCACCTGCTGCAACATCTGTCCCATGATTGAAAATTGCACTCTCAAATGAAGATTTCTCCTCGGATGTGGCTGCGATAGATGACTAATTTTTATCTCCCCCACGATCACCTGTAGGCTACGAGTCACAAACAAGAGCTTATTCTTCCTGCTCTAACCCTTCCTCAAGGGTAACTTTTGAGTTTCTATCTTGACAATTCAAGTTCTCATGCTCTTTTGGTGTGTAAACTAGAAAGGCAATCAAACAATCTTCTGATTTTTGAACATTCTTCTCTTCAACAAAAGAATCCATTTGTTTAGGTTTTGCAACAATCCTTCAGTATGTCTTTTTAATGTCTGGGTCCTTCATCAGATTAAACAGTTCTTGCATCAACTCAAATATAGACTTGTCTGTAGACATCTTTTCAACTTTGTTTTTAAGAACTGTCAAAGAGAGTCACGGAAATAGACATGCAGGTGCCGGTCACCAACATGCCAAAGATATGAACCACTAAAATTGATAACTATTGAAACTTGGACATGCAACTGAAGAACTGTAGCAAATGTTAGAACTTCAACAGGCTAACAGGAAAACCAGCTCTAATACCATTGTAATAACCCACCCCCTTATTGTTTTCTGTGGTTTAGTTGAACCTGGTGCGTTTTGGTGTATTTTTCCATTTGACATAACATTTGCATGCAAAGATATTCGATAATAACAAGAAATGACAATACCCACAAGCTTATATTCAATGGAAATGCATTATAGGACAATTTCAAACAATACCCATATGAAGAAAGTATGAAATATCAAGAAAACTTGCATACCCATTTGCTGATATGGAAAACACAGGTCTGAAAATGTTTGTTACAGCAGTTGGGGCACATCAAAACCCTTTGCCATTCATTATATTCGATCTGCAGTACATTTGTTACATAAAACAGCACCTTTTCAAAGAGCTGCGCCTCAAGTAGTGTCAACAATGCATGAAAAGAGCAAGACAAAGCCTCCTGGGGATCTCATGTCCTTGGTTGGGACAGTATGGCCTCAAACAGCAATATAAATCTGCTTATTCCACACTGAATAGACCCTTTACCTCCTCCAATCTGATCTGAAACTGCTGCTGGGTTAACCACGACCAATACGGCAAGAAGAAACAATGAAAAGCTCTCAAAAATAGTCACAAAAACCCCCAATGAGGTACGGCCTGTTGGCTAGGATGGTACGGCCCAACTAGGGAGTTGAAACCATCGCAAATGTTCACCAAAATCCAGTCTATAACTTGCAATCTGTTCTTCAATATACTCTTGGAATTACCAAGCCAAAAACTTGGAGATATATCATTGAAAACCCTTCTGCGACAAGCTCCAAAAATCTGCAATGGAACACACAAACAATCTCTGTATGAAATTGCTCCAATACTCTAGCATTCAGCACAAGCATAGATTTTGGATAAATCTACCAGCAAATCTTCCCTACACAAACTGTAATTCTAAATGAGTCACACTGTAATAACCTAGGTGGATCTTTCACCACCGTAGCTATTCTTCTCCAAGAGGGTTTTTGTCCTCAAGAAGGCTGAGATGAACCAAGTTCAATCTTCCACAACCACAAGGGTTTCAATCAAAGATTTATAATAAACTTCATAATACAAACGAGCCCCTCAAATGCCTTTGTATACTTTTTCCACCAAACTCTCTAGAAGCTTTTATTTTAAAATTCACTTTTTAATTAAAACTCCATTTTAGCCCCGAAAAAGACCTTTTAATTAAAATAATGATAATTTGACACACAAGGTCCTTGTTTAATGCATCCATAATTTAAAACATTTCATCCCAATTCCGATGAGCTATAACACTAAGGTGCTTTTAAAATATTTTAAATAATATTTAGCAACCTTAGTAAAATAATTAAAATAAAGCCATTAATACACTCGTTTTGCAGAAATTGCCAGAATGCATCGGAATCAAAAACTAATTGCACTGGAGTGATCCCGATGAAGAATAATGGCAATCGGAGCCAACCGGATGACTTACTATAAATAGACGCCCTCTCCAAGATTCTTGGAGAGCACCCCAGAAGCTGGAAATCACCCCGGAAAGCGGCATATGAGTCCTAGACCAACTGAGCTCATTGGAGTCCTTAAATATCCCCTCTGATAACGTTGACACACACCCACAAGGTCAGTGCCAATTGCACTGCAGGAGAACCTAAAAATAGGGGCATTACGGTGGGCAAGGTGAGAGCATATGAAAAGCGGAATGTGGACAAAGAAAGTAAATAATGCAGCTTACTGGTATCAATGACCAGTTTACAATCAATGCCCAAACAAGCGGACAAAATAAAGATGCTCAAGCCAAACTAGTTGATTTATAACCAGAAATCGGATCGGTGCCAAAAAGGCAAACTACAAGCCAATCTAGATCGACACCAAATTGGCAGATAATGAGTGCAAATGTTTGGTGACTACGCCATCCAATTGTTGATTACAATGCAAAGGAAAAAATTAAAGAAATCTGCCAGAAGGCCTTCCGAATTAATACAATTTGGAAATTATTTAATTCTTATGCCCTTTCCGTCGGAGGACCGCTCAAAAAATTACAAACAATTTGTAAATTAGGAAAGGGAAGCATGACTAAAAATAGTATCCAGAATAACACTAACATGAACAATCAATCTTCTATCAATAACCCGAACTGAAATAGATATCAACTCAATAATTCCTTTCAAACTGAGGCTGCCTGAAAATCAAAGATTACCCACATTGGAGGTGCAGCAGTACCGAATAGTTGCAGCAGTCCATAAAATGAAGGAATTCCACTCAGACTTGGGGTGGCCAGTGAATTAAATGTTATTGCAGACCTTAACCAGTAGAAATACCACTCCAAAAGGCAGCACTTTACCTTCCCAATGGTACGACTTGTACTTGATAGTAGTACAGCCTCAACTCGGCAGCTTTCACTTGCAAAATCACCTACAGCAGACTAGAATGTGGGCATTGTTGTGACCAAATCACACATCGCCCCATGGCAAATGGGGACCCCCTGTTTTTTTTTAGAACTCCAGTGCTTTGCTGAGTCTTGTATGATGTCTTGAAGCTATTTCATGATGAAGTCAGTGGTGTTTAAGCCCTGTAGTCCCTTGATGACCTGATCCTGATGTTTGAGATCCTGAAAATGACTAAGTCTGTTATCCTAATCCTGAAGATCCTAAAAATTGGCTAAGTCTGAAATCTAGTGGATCCTCAAAAATCTAGAATCTGCATGTTAAATCCAGTGGATCTGAGACCTATCTCAAACATCCTGAAAGGTATATTGAAAAATATTTAAAGTATAAGAAATTCAAATTTCTTATACTTAAATATATTTTTCAATATACCTTACCTTGGCGACTTGCATTTTTGGGCGCAAATTTCCTCTAGTACTTAGGCGTGTTTTCCCACCTCTGCCAACTCACATCAGCGCCTGGAGGAGATCAACTTTCAAACACTCTGGAGGATGGCGCCTTGACTAGAATTGGCATTAGAGACCTTAAACATCAAAATTTTGGACAAAGGAATGATTCCAGAGTTTAGGCGCCCATTGCATGTTCAGAGGATCATAAGAATTGCGCCTTAGGTTAAAATAGATGAGTTTAGGCGCCATTTAGTGTTGCTTTTGCCATTTAGGCGCCTTGGCAATAGTGTAGATGAACCAACTCCAAGTTGCGCCTAAGGATGATCCAGTCTCCCACGGGTGTAAACAACTCCAAATGAGCAAAACTTAAGCTAGGCGCCCTTCATGCATTGGACTACCTCATTTTGGCGCCTTAGCATGAAAGAGGTGTTCAAACAAACTCCAAGTTGCACCTTAGGAAGAAAGAGTATGATGTATGTTTGAGATCCTGAAAATAACTAAGTCTGGTAGCCTGAAATCCTGAAACATTGAAAATTGACTAAGTCTGAAATCTGGTGGATCCTCCAAATTCTAGAATCTGCATGTTAAATCTGCTAGATCTGAGACCTATCTCAAACATCCTGAAAAGTATATTGAAAAATATTTAAAGTATAAGAAACTTATACTTAAATATATTTTTCAATATACCTTACCTTGGCGACTTGCATTTTTGGGCGCGAATTTCCTCTAGTACTTAGGCGCGTTTTCCCACCTCTGCCAACTCACATCAGCGCCTGGAGGAGATCAACTTTCAAACACTCTAGAGGATGGCGCCTTGACTAGAATTGGCATTAGAGACCTTAAACATCAAAATTTTGGACAAAGGAATGATTCCAGAGTTTAGGTGCCCATTGCATGTTCAGAGGATCATAAGAATTGTGGCTTAGGTTAAAGTAGATGAGTTTAGGCGCCATTTAGTGTTGCTTTTGCCATTTAGGCGCCTTGGCAATAGTGTAGATGAACCAACTCCAAGTTGCGCCTAAGGATGATCCAGTCTCCCATGGGTGTAAACAACTCCAAATGAGCAAACTTAAGCTAGGCGCCCTTCATACATTGGACTACCTCATTTTGGCGCCTTAGCATGAAAGAGGTGTTCAAACAAACTCCAAGTTGCACCTTAGGAAGAAAGAGTATGATGTATGTTTGAGATCCTGAAAATGACTGAGTCTGGTAGCCTGAAATCCTGAAACACTGAAAATTGACTAAGTCTAAAATCTGGTGGATCCTCCAAATTCTAGAATCTGCATGTTAAATCTAGTGGATCTGAGACCTATCTCAAACATCCTGAAAGGTATATTGAAAAATATTTAAAGTATAAGAAACTTATACTTAAATATATTTTCCAATATACCTTATGCTCTGGGGCTACTATTTTTAGGCGCAAATTTGCTCCGAAAGACCTTAGGCGCGTTTTCTCACTTGCAGGCACTCAAAAAGTGCGCCTTGGGTTGGCTTAGATGTGCGCCTTGATGGGAGGAGAAGTCCAAGTCAATTGTGGATGGAGCCTAAAGAGATATTTCCTTCCTTAAGACTCAAGGATTAATCTAAGTCCACAAAACCTACATTTCAAGTTGGGCGCCAATTTCACACTCAAATGATCATCAACTTGCGCCTTGAGTTGAAGTAGATAAGTTTAGGCGCACTTTCTTGTTATTATCATTACCTTTGGGCGCCCTACATCCGGAGAGTTGGAGAGATGATCTTATGGCGCCTAGGAGTGCATGATGTGGGGAAATCATCAAATGGCGCCTAACTTGAAGTAAGTCTTCTAGGCACTAAAGGCATATCTCTTGTGTTAGGCGCCATTTCCTAGAGACATCATCATTAGCGCCTAAGAATATAAGGAGATGAAAAAGTCACTATAAGCTTTCAAGGAGTTAAATGTACCTTAAGAAGCGCCTAGAGGAGAGAATGAAGGTTTGGTGAGTGAAAAGAAATCATTTGAAGACTAAGAAATGAGCTAAGTGACCTTAGGCGCCCCATCTTGCCTTCCCAAATCATTCCTAGCGCCCCATCTTGCCTTCCCAAATCATTTCTAACGCCTTAAGATCATAGTGTGGGTGTAACTTCAAATCAACGCCTAGCCTTGTGAAGACGAAGATCAAGTATGAAGGACCTCACCTTGTTAAAGTAGAGAGTCATAATTGTCAAATTGATTTTGAAATGATAAAAGTAAGGCTATTTTATCTAGGCGCCTTTTTTCCATGAAGACTTGAACTAGTGCCTTGAAGAGAATCACTCAAGTTCATACCTAGAAGTAGGCGAAATCACTTTAAACTATTGCAGTTGTTAGAAATCATTTAAACTTATGAATGTGGGATTAAATTGTAGTAGGCGCACTTTGCACCTTTCTAACATTATATAGGCGCCTAGACTTGAAAAGACTTACTTGAATGTTTAAAGTTATTCCTATCTTATGAAGTGATTAATACATTGTTTACTTTGTCTTGTAGGAACATTAGCCAAGCTAAGGAGTTGTTCAATGAGTCACTTTTGAGCGAGAAAGCTTGGAATCACCTTCAAGGAAGAGATCATGCTACCCACCTTTTGAGATCACTTCAAGATCACCTTCAAGTTGCGGAGGGATCACACCTCAAGTCTCCTACATCAATGATATCATGTTAGATCATATCAAGTTCAAAGTATACTTCATCCTTTGCATCATGTTCAAAGACAAGGCGTTCCCCATCCAAGCTTCAAGTCAAGGTTCGTCAGACTTCAAAGTTTCTTCTAGAGGTTATCAACATCTACTTCACATCCAAGGAAGGTGTAATCATCTACACTCCAAGAGGGTCACTTCAAAGGCCATCATGAAGGATCACTTCATCAACTTCTACATCAAGCAAAGACACTTCATCTATTCAACTTCAAGTTTCATTCAACCTTCAAGTCCAAGAGAGATCTCTACTTCATGTCATCATCATCTACTCTTACATAAAGATAGCAACATCATCATCTACTCTATTACTTACTCTTCAAGAAGGAGCATCATCAAAGAAGATCATCATATCAACTTACCTACAAGAAGAAAAAAGAATCATGAAGTTAGTCAAGTGAAGCAACAAGTATCATACATTCAATTTACAAGAAGAATGAACAAGGCAAGATCTACAAGATGTATTCCCAAACATACAAGTTCAAGCAATCACATTGAATACATCACCACATTGAGGATACAATTTTCAAAGTATGCTGAGGTGGCATCTATGTGGCGAGTACACATTATTTTAAATACATTCAATGTATCATTTAATAAAAGAAGCCAAAAGGGACGCCTATGTGGAGGATGTTTTAAATGATTTCATCTTATCCTTATCACATTGGGAAACGTGCCTTCATTGCCTCTCTTTTGTACTAAAAATAACAAATTGTTGTAACTACCTACTGAGGTGGCATGATCTGAGCCCTTGGCTACTCGAATCGATCCAAGCCATTCATTGTAACCTGGACCACTATATAAAGGCCTTGTTGCCTCATTTGTAAGGAGTAGATTGTAGGCAATAGTTTGTAGGAGTAGAATAAAAGAGACTCTCAAAATTTCCTGAGAGGACTTGAAGTTGTTGAACATATTTCTCAAGATTAATGCAAAGGACATTGGAGTTCGCTTGGTGTTAAGTGTTGTCTTGTGGAATTACATGGTTTCTTGTACTTTGATGAAATGGAGAGGTGTTTCAAATTAGATTAAAAGTAGATTAAAAGTTCATTAATGTGATGTATGTTGTATTGAATATTTGATCAACTCCTAGCTCATGCTTTTAACATTCATCGCTGATGAAGTGTTGTGTAAAGCTAGTCTGAGCTTAATTTGCATAAGTTCGATTGTGGATGCTTGTTTGAGTTGCGCCATTTGATGGGTGTTCATATAAGCCTTCATGATTTGAAAACCATTCGCGTAACCTTAGGAGATTGCACCAAATCCATGTAGTTGTAGGCATCCTTGGCGAAGTGGAGTTAGGTTTATTTAGGAGTTTGTCTATTCAAGCATCATCATTGCTTCATTGACCTTAGATTAGATCCCTTGAACCTTTATCTTTTGTCTTTTCTTTATCATTGATACATCATCCACACTAAAAGGGAGAAATAAGCTGAGTGTATGAAGATGTCTTTGTAAGTCCCTTTGTGATTATCAGCAAGATCACATGTAACCACTGAGTTAACCCACCATAAGTCATAGGAAAAGGAACCTTGGAGTTACTTCACTGGATCACATAGTTCAGCCTTTGAAGAGCTTTATTCAAGAGAGAGTGGGATACTCTAGTGTTTTACTCTATTGTTGACTTGTCTAAAAACAAACATCAACAGGCACATGGACTGAAAAGATTGCAACAGCAAGAGTTCAAGGTTAATCAAGACCTTGTGCCCCAAACAATCTCCAACTCCCAATCAATGATGGTACAGCCCTGCACAAGTTGTACGGCCCAATAATGTGGGCACATGGACTGAAAGATTGCAACAGCAAGAGTTCAAGGTTAATCAAGACCTTATGCCCCAAACAATCTCCAACTCCCAATCAATGATGGTACAGCCCTGCACAAGTTGTATGGCCCAATAATGGAACAAATAATAATGTCCTTTAATCTATACGGCCTGCAAACAACAATTACTTTCCTTCCCAATGGATATCAATCATTAAGATTTGTAAACAAATGGTATATAAAATCTTCCAAGCTGAAACTCACACAAAACCAAGGAAATCACACATCACACAAAATCTAAAAAAGTCACAATTAAATTTTTTGTATTTTCTAAATATGTAAATCACACCACACTAACAGAATGAAAATCTTCACACCAACAACAAACTGAAAATACAATGCACATCAGCTCAATGGAAATCCCTAGATGGAATTTCTCCTTTGGAACAGAGGGTTTTCATCCTCAATCCCATTTGCTAGTAGGGTTTTTGTCTTATGGGCAACAAATAAACACCAAGCTCGATTTCGAATACAAAGGGTTTTTTGGAGAATTTGAAGGAGAGGTGCAAATGAGCCTTTGATTCTTTTTTATAGACTCTCGAGGAATTAAAATTAAAATATTTACTTTTTCCCTCCCAAAAATCTAATTTTAAATTGACTTTAAAAACTCTACCCAAAAATATTAAAATAAAACTAAGAGTTACAAAAGGCCTTATTGTGCCCCATTTAAGCGGGCCTAGAAATAATAAATCAAGTGACCTTTTACAAAGCTAACAAAAATTACAATAAAACCAACTTAAATTATTATTAAAATAATTTCCCTAACCCAACACATTAACCTACAAAAAATTAGAAAATAGGCTAAGGGACCATGTCACACACCTAGGGCCGAAAAGGGGACATGACAGCTGCACTTGTGGCTTCGGCTCCACCTCCATCCTACTGCTAGATGGTAGTTACTCCTCCTTTGCCTCATCAATGTCATCCAATGACAATCCAATAGCTCCTACTGCTACAACCACATCCTTCGTTGCATGCCTCTCAAAATCAAGAATCTCGTCTCCAATAAACAATGGGGTCTCCTCATCCTACCCTATCCAATCGCTATAAGGATCAATGTTATCCAAATCAATGACCTTTGATTTGTCCTCCACCTTTCTTGTGCAAAGCCAAAGATTGTATTGTACAAAGACCAGGTCATTGAGGTGTTTTTGAGTTAACTTATTCCACTTCTTCATGTGAATGGCCTCAAACAAACTCCAGTTGTGCTTACAGCTAGAAGTGCTACAAGGTTGAGAAAAAATTTAGAGGGCTAATCTTTGAATATTTGAAGTACTTCCACCCTAATCTCCCCACCAAGAACCTACAAAATAAGATATTCAAGAGTTAGTAAGCAAACCATATTTTATCAATAGTTGTAAATTTGAAATTTGTAACTTGTAAGATGCATGTAAAGACTCCATTTTTTATTACCTAGTGACTGAGTGTTTCTTCCTCGAATAGCTAGTGTCGAAGAGAAGAGCCCCCCCCTGCCAGTCATGTAATTCTGCAATTCCTTAATAATGAGGTCTCTCACCCCAACCTCAAGTGTCATTCTCTCAATGCATGTTGAGAGGCCTTCGATAACCTCCCCATTAGGATCTGTGACACTATATGAATAGAAAAAGTCGACGTTGAGGAAGTACCTCGTTGCATGAATGGATTGGTGGATTGTTCCACCTCCGATCAATGATCTCCCAAATGGGATCAAATTTGAGTCTATCCCCCTTGTAATAGTTTTGAATGGACTCTTTGGCCCTATCCATTGCCTCATAAATGTACCCCATTGGATTTTGATCCCCATCTACCAAGCGCAGAACTCTAACCAAGGGCTCCAACACCTACAAATACAAACAAATTAAAGTTACAAATTTATAATGAACGTAAATACTTTTAAAATTTAAAAATAAAAGATTCAATTTGAATTTTAAATCAAAGTTTTGAAGTTACATTAACGATCTTTGTAGCTCTTTGTGCAAAGAGATTATCAAAGACTATCCTTGTGATCCTCTCTCCTTCAGGCTTCTTTGCATATGATGAGTCTAGCCATGCTTGACTCAAAAACATTTGTTTCAAAGTCAACAAACCAATAATGCTTTGCAACATTAGGAAGATCGTTGCAAACCTTGTGACACTCAATCGCACCAGCTCTTTCCCTTTGGTGTGATCTCTCATCAAGCTCAAGAACCCAAGAGTGATTATAAATATATTTTGTTATGTTTCTTGCATCTTCTACAACCAGTCTCACCCAATCAATTTTTCCTATGTCCTCCAAAAGAAGGTCAAGGCAACATGTTGCGCATGGGGTTCAAAAGAGTGGCATATGCCTCCTGGGGCAATCTCTCAGCCGCCACACACGCTACTGCATTATCAATTCTAATTTGGACTACATTCACTATGCCCACCTCTAAGACAACTTCCTCCAAAATTAGACTCAAAGTTTCTGCATTTTTTACTTTGTCAGAGGCATTAACTGACTTCAAAAAAATGACCCCACCATTTGAAGCTGCCAAAAAGTTGATAAGGGTGCGATTATTTCCATATGTCCACCCATCTAAAAGAATAGTGCATCCAAACTTTTGCCATTACTTCTTTTGTTCTTCCACAATTAACTTTGCATCTTCAACAACATCCACGAGCAACTTCCCACTTATGTCTTTTGGAGAGGGTGCCTTGTAGCCTTTTCGTGCAACTGTCAATGTAGTTACCAAATTCTCCCAATACAGGGCTCTTCACCATATTGATAGGAAGGTTGTTGAAATACAAAAAATTGGCACACGCCTTATCTGTTTCTTAGAGCACCTCCTTGTTCCACACTATACCTTCCAACAACGATTATGCTCCAGATATGTTTTTAGGTACAAAAAAGCTATGTGATGTCTATGTAGACGCTCTACTCGAAGGAGATGAGGTGGATGTGGTTCATATGCGTGGACCACAAGCAAAGCCCACTATGCCTTTGAATGTTGTATCTTCATCCATTTTCGCTTGCATATGATGAGCATGAGCACTAGCTATGGATGCTGCTATGGTTGCTTTTGTCTTCTCCCTTTGTAGTTTTTTCTCTTCCATCAACGCAAGGTGTGCATTCATCTTTCATTTTATCTCTTCTGCGGTATTGATATAGGTCTTGGCATCATGATGAGTAATGCCTGCAAGATGGTATTTGATGTGATTAACGCCTCCATGATACTGGTTCTAGCATCTTATGCAAATGATTGTCCCTAGTGTCGGTCCATGTACTACATATTTCCAAGTAGGGTCTCTGGCTTCAAGGGGATGAGTTCTAGTAGCTAGTATCGACTAAGTTGAGCCTAAGCCTGATGCAGAGTGGAAGCTAGATCTAGAGCCGAAAGGTTCTCTATCTGCCATTATATATAACCTACAAAGTATAACATATTTAATTTTTAAATACAAAAAAAAATGTTGAAAGAAAAAAGCAGCAATTTAATTCAAAACATCAATATAAAATTAGTATAAATCAGCATAAATTCACTATGACCTAATGATTTTTTTTATTCAAAAAAAAGGTATAAATCAGCAAAATACTTCGATTATAGAAAAAAAAGGTCATTTCATTCAAAAAATCAGTATAAATGAATAATAAAATCTCATAAATCGAATTTATTGCAAATAAAATCATAAATACTATGAATTTATGAATTGTTTACACTGTACATGCTAGATTCTAGCAGCTAGAATGAATTTACATGCTTGGAAAAAAAAAATTACTAACCTGCCCTTCAAATTCCTTCAATCTGCCCTTCAAATTGGCCTAAAAATCCTTGCAAATTGCTCAAATGCATGCAAGATTGTTGTGTGAACAAGTGAGAGGGGCATCCTTGTTTTTATTGGCAAAAAAACCGCATTTTTAGCACGTTTTTGGTGCATTCCTGGCACGCACCGCATTTTTGATGCATCCGGCGAGTTTTCTTCACGGACTCGGGGAGTAGAACTCGCAAGTTTTCCAGCAAGTTACTAGCCAAAGCAAAAAAATGGCAATACTTGCTGACTCTGAAATCAGGATTGTAGGTAATAACTAATATAAAAAATAAAATTTGGCTCTTGGTTATTCCAAGAGTGCCAATGTATCCATTGTCAGAATATTCTAAACAATTTGTAGAGTTAGCCTCGCGGTGTCACTTTAAGACACACTTTGATAAGTCTGTGGTTAAGTCTTTTATCATTTATTAAGTTTTAAACAAGATTGGTAAAAAATCAAAATTGATTAAAAAATAACATATATATATATATATAGCCATCCCCAAAATTTAGAAAAAATTTGCCATTCTTGTGACCCTGTCCCCACATCCCCCCCACACCGGAAACTCAGAGAAACACTTAAGTTATGTTGGTTTTTTGGCATAGTATGAGAAGTCTAAACACTTGAACTTACTCTAAACCATATAATTTAAGCACAAAGAATCAGAATACAGAATAAGGTAAAAATCCATAAAAAAAATCATGTCATTCTAAATGGATGTCTTGGCTAACTAAAAATACTGGCTAGCCATGGCCACTAAATACAACACTATTCAGTTTTTAGTTTTACCAGGTAATCTCTAGAAATGTCTTTTGCAACAACACAAGATCTCTGGGCAGCTATTTGATTCCCCATCTCAACCAAAAAGGCCTCAACAAAAAAAGGAGATGTAATATTGATTTTCCATAATGCAATTATATGATGCATTTTCTAGGGAAAAAAAGAACCCAAAAGGTTTATCTGTACTAGCATAGATATCCTAATTACATCTATCTAAAAGATGCCAAGAGATATCAGTCTCGAGGCACCTATATTGGATTTGTGGTATAGGTTAGCTAGGTTCCCCGAGACTGATATCTCTCAGCCTCTTTTAGATAGATGTAATTAAGATATCTACGCCAGTTTTATAGGTTTCTATACAGATGTATATACAATTGGGTATAATGAATGTTTGACATGTAAATGACTGTCAATTTTATGTTAAGGGGTTTTTGTTATCCACTCACTCCATTACAACCCCACCTTGCTGCCATTGCTATCAGCATGATAAAAACAAATGGAGACATACAGAAAAAGAATTAAAAACAGATAGTTCAAAGCTTCATACCTCAACATTGAGACCTTTCTTTTTCTGGCAAAGAGTCTTAAGAGCATGTTTTGTTTTTTTACCGCCATTGTTGAAAAGAGTGATAATTTCTGAAGAAGAATGAGTGAGAATATCAGGTTCAGCTTGCTGAAAATCTTGCACATTGACAGTAGACTGCAGAACAAGTGAAACCCATGAGAAGAGCATAAACATTAACATTTACTTGTAACAAACTGAAATATTCCATGCTTTCAATGGAACAAAAATAGAACAAAGCAATTGACAAATAAGCACTTAGTCGTTGACATAGAAGAACAGAGTTGTCTACTTCCAGGAATCTCCTAAGCTTTTGGAACAACATGAATGGCTTGTCTGAAGCTCTGATTTCTTTTCCATAGACAATAATTTGTCCTTTCTTACACATGCTTCTTTATGCAACATTTGGTACAAGTGTAGAATTTAGTAAATTTTAAGAGAGAGTTTTGTATTTGCTGTTTGGTTCAAAAGATTTACACCTAGTTGACCAACAAAGGAAAAAGTAGAAGTATCTCACCACTCCATACAACTCCATAAAAATAAGGCTAAGATATACAGAAATAACTACTTCTACCACAGAGTAAATTACATTGTTTTCTTGCTAATTGATGCCTGCCTTCTCTAACTGCTGTTACAAATAAGAAAAGTCCTGCAGAAAAGCCGGCTTCTTCTGCTCAATCAACTTCTTGATGTTTTCCTAGCAGTTACTTATGTGTATTATTCCTTGTTTAAATGCTCGACTCTTATGAAATGTGGTGCAATCAAATTTAGTCCATGTTAAACCACCCAAAACTACGCAACAATGACAGATGCCCTCATAACATAAGCAACAAAATTACCAACCAATTTGCAATTTTTCTAATTAATTGCAACTTTTTGTAGACCTCATTTCACAATAAAATATTTAACCATAAAATTTCCACAATTTGCTGCACTCCATCATTCCGTAAGATCTTCTAGCATACCCACCTCTCGAGGAACCCCCCCACCATTCATGTCACCCTATTTGCTTGAGCCTTTTATGCTAACTCTTTCTATGGTATCCGTGATCAGCCTACACCAAAACCCCCTCTTCCTTCCCACCCCACTTTCACTTGTTTTTTCTATAGGTCATATCCAAAGAGCTATTTTGAAGCTTTGCTCCAGCAAAGCAGCTGATTGTGGGGTCTCCGTGCTTAGTTTCTCAAATATGGTGTGGATTCAATTGCTTACCCTATTTCACAGCTATTCAATGAGGTTGTTTATTCTAGGTTCCCCTCTGCTTGGTCACAACATATAAGCCACCCCATTCACAAATCTAGGGATTGCTCCAATTCAAGTAATTATAAGGCAATTATGATTAGGCCTACTTTTGCAAAACTCTATGCCACAGTATTGGACAAGGTTACCTTCCGAGGTGTTGGAGGACAGGGACTTGAGGGCCAGGGAAAAAGTGGTCTTCAGGAGGGATTTCCAGACTATTAACCACATTTTCACACTTCGTGCTATCATTGAAGAGGCTTGTCATCGGCCTTCTAAAATCTTTTGTTATTTTGTGAACTTTAAGAAGGCCTTTGACTCTATCCCATAGCATCTGCTGTTTCAAAAACTGCAAGACATTGTTATTATGATACTCATTACTACCATCATGCAGTTCTATAAGACAGCTGTTGGGTGTTTCTAGATTCCTCGTGGCCCTCTGACTTTGTCCAAAGTACTATTGGAGTTAAACAACATTGCCCTCTCTCACCAACCCTCTTTGGTATCTACATTGATGAGCTTGAGGATTTTCTTAACAACGTACCCATGCAAATGATGGTTGCCTGCTTCACCATGTTGTGGTTGCTAATATAGTCTTTGTTGATGGTGTTGTCCTCTCTCATTCTCCCGACGACTTGCAAAGGCAGCTTGATGCACTTTCTGAGTTTTGTGATATTTGCCAACTTCTAGTCAAATTTAGCAAAACTAAGGTCATGGTCTTCAACACCACCAAGGATGCTCTTTCTAGGTTTCATTTCTTCTACAAAAGGAGCCCTATGGAGATAAATACTAATTATACTAACCTAGGAGTTTAGATTATGGGTCCTCTCTCTTTTTGGCCTACCTCTCAATCTGGTCTTTGCAAGGGATACACCTTGCTCTCTATTTTTGAGTGCCAATGTTTTTAGGTGCATTTCCAGGATATCCCTTCGAAGATACACCTCTTTGACACAATGATTAAGCCTACAACATTGCATGGTTCTGAGGTTTGGAGCCCTAAGTTGAGGGGATTCAAACAATTATGCTTCAACATATGGTCCAGTCCAAACAGATGCTTCAAAAGCATGTTGTCCAAGGCCGAATTTGCTATGCAACCCCTTTATCTCAAGAGTATCTTTAGACTCGCTTAGTTTATACACAAGTTAAGATCCATGGGTGATTCTACTTCATCCTATGAGAGAGATCCTCTTTCGACACTCTTTCTCAAAGGAGATTGCCTCTTTGGGTCCCCCCAAACATCAATGTTGCTTGTTCTCTAAGGTCTATTTGCTCTTCCAATCTATTGATATTTCTTTGGATAGGCTTCCTCCTTGCAAGTACTCGTGTGCTTGTCACCTTCCTCTAGGGAAAGAGGTGCTCAATCGATTCATCGGAGAGGACATTTACTGTCGATACATCCAAGTTACTTGGACCTCCTCTTTGAATTCTCTCAACCCCAAAGTAGCTTTCTACGTTGGATATTTCTTATAGGTTGTTGATGGGACCATTGTTCGACACACCTATCTTTAGCATCATTCATCTCATGATTTGAGGATTCCCCTTGGCCAATTGCAAGTGTGCTCCCATCAACTTCATATTCAAATGAACCACCATATTTTACAAAGTGAAAGAATTTGACGCCTTTGTTCTCTCCAAGACATGGAATCTAAGAAGAATTTTATTTTCTAGTGTCCTATATACTATGAAATCTGTTGGAGGTACTAATGTTTATACATATATTATGGTGGTTCTCTATCCACTTTCTTCCACTACCCTAATCAAAGATGTTTGGCCCTTTTAATTCGTGAGGTCACCAAGTTCAGGCATAGACCTCTTCATGGTGATCCAAATTCTACCAAATTGATTACTCCCTTCTTTCAACTCGTCACCAATGTTGGCGACGTTAAGTGCCCTTTGGACACTAGTGATTCACATGCAAATCAATGAGGCATTGGTCAAACTTGAAATCTACTTGTCATGACTCTCCTCTTGACGTTGAGGACCCTCTCACGACCCTCTTCCACGCCACAAATCTCAAGGACACACTCACATTACCAATTTCTTCCCTACCACAAAAATTTCTTTGGCCTTGAGTGTTAGGGAGCTTCTCTAGGGAATCAACTACTTCCTACGATTGTCCAACCCAACCCCTTAGCCCTAGACTTCCTCCACGAGCATTCTCAAACTCTACATTGGTACTCCTACAGTGATCAATAATAATATCCTTGGCTCCTACATAGTATCTGATACCATTGGACCATTGAAGACAAGATATGTACTTATACCCATTTGTTCTCAATGGAAACAAGGATAAGACATGCAAAATTCTTGATAAAGTGTTGGTATTATCTGACTTTTTCCCAGTCACATCACTTGATGCTTCCATTTCAACATTGACGCTTATTTTGTCAGGGTTTGTCTTCAATCTGGCCTTACATACAATGTGATTGAGGAGCTTCCCTTGAGGTACCATGAACCTACACTTGTTTGGATTTAGAGCCAATTTTGTTGCTTGGCAACACCATATGCATTTTGTTAGAGCTCGTAGATGTTTCTCGAAATATTGTAAATGGACCAATCATCAAAAAATGCCTTTAATTGCCCATTACCATCTTATCAAAGATGTGAGGGATAATTCACGTAAAGTTGGTTGAAGCATTGCATAGTCCAAATGGCATCTAGTTGTATCCATAGGCCCCATCTTCCACCACAAAGGTGGTCTTCATTTTATTTTCTTTGGCTATGCTAATCTGGTTATAAGCAGAAACGCTATCCATA
Organism: Cunninghamia lanceolata; assembly: GCA_027924645.1. NCBI lineage: Eukaryota > Viridiplantae > Streptophyta > Pinopsida > Cupressales > Cupressaceae > Cunninghamia > Cunninghamia lanceolata. The sequence continues at coordinate 4,579,086 of BSBN01000754.1, forward strand.
AAGGAATAAATTTCATGCCCGGACACTTTCTCTGGTATATAATCTGTAATGGAATGGAAAATGGGTCTTACTAGTGATTGTGTTCAAACTTATGAAATCAATGCATATTCGTATTTTTCCTAACTCTCTCTTCAAGCTGATTACTATTGAGGATGCCCATTCACTAGTTTGCACCTTAAAGATTATACCTGCATTGAGCATTCTGTTGATCTCTACCTATAACTTTCAGCAAGTTTCGATTCAATCAATCACAGTATCTTACCTACAAACATTATCAAACAAAAGCAATAACATGTGAAAAAGAACATAATGCTTGGAAATAGCTGCAAATATGCTTATGTTGATAAATCTGGAACAGGGATCGCAAGCCTCTTTGAGGGGTAACCTCCTTAAGAACAAAGGTCTAATACAAAATATGATTCCAAGATGACCTTCTCTTCATTACAAGATCAATATGACTTATGAGGTACAACTAATGTGGGATAAATCAACACAATGTGAACTCATTACATTGTTACAACTTCATGTGATGCATGTGGGATAAATCCACACAATATAATACTAACTAAATAGCTAACTATGATTAATACAATGCCAAGATTTATAGAAGGTCAGGATGTAAGGGTTCTAACATGCCCCCTCCATTCAGAAAGCCTTGTCCTCAAGGCTTGAACTATAGAAATTATTGTTGAAGCTAGTGGAAAGGTACCTAAGTGGCGTCTTCCAACAACCCTTGCCATTGGACCAAAACATTTGTGATGGTGTGGTTATGAAACCGGTGCAATCACTAGCCCAGAATAACTTTCAACTCAAGGATGATGGAACCTTTGTCATCCAATTGGGGAAGGGTCAATTGAATGTGAACATTTCCACGGACATTTTAACAAGAGACGTGAAAAACGGCATGTATTTTGGAGGATAAAGGGATATCCAACTCGTAGGCCACTTAGCCCACCCGCTATATTACTTGGAAAGGTTGATAGAATTTTGGCACTAGCTTATGTCTACATGTAAACTTGAGGGTTGTTTTATGGTTAAGACACAAAAAGACCAAGTCCCCTTCGGTCAATGTCCACTCAGAATGGTGTTGATATGCGTATTCTTTCATGCAATTCTGAGCCAAGGCCAAGTTGTCCTATAGAGTTTGAAGGAAATATTCCTAGTGGTTGATCAACCTATACCTTGGAACTACCTCATAGGTATGATGTGAGGGATGGTGGAGGTTGGCCATACACAGCTTCATATGGTGTCATCTTGGTGGAAGAATGATAGGTGTTGTACCAACATTCTACAAGGGGTAGCCATTTAGCACATTGAGTTTGTTGTTTCAAAGCAAAGCAACATAAATAAGTCTCCAAACATGTATTCACTATCTTTGTCAAACCATTAGTTTCTAGGTGGTATGGCAAGCTTGCGTTAAGTTGCATTCCCTACAACTTGAACAATTCATGCCAAAAGTTACTTGTGAAGGTGGGGTCACAATCACAAACAATGGCAACGAGCATTCCATGGAAGCAAAAGATTTGGTCAAGAAAGACTTGTGCAACAATAGATACTTTATACAAATGGGCCAATGAACAGAAATGGGCATTTGGAGAGATGATCAACCACCACAAAAATGACCAATTTAGGACCTTATTTGGGCAAACCTTCAATAAAATCCACAAAAATGCCTGTCCATACTGCAATCAAAATTGGCAATGACTGTAGAGTGCCCAAAGTCCTAACAATTTATCCTTTGTGGCATTGGAAGGAGATACATGTAACTCCTATAACAGTTGGGCCCGAAGAGTAGAATTTGAGGAAAGAACAATTCACCTTATGTAACACAAGCATTCGCCATCCCAAGTGTACCCAAGCTTAGTTGTGGGATTGGTTGCTAGCTAATGAATAAGTTGATGAATCTATGCATCTTGTTGCCATTCATGTTGGACCTCCTACAACCAATCTGGAATTGGCAAGGATAAAGCACATAATGTCCCTTGGTCTTCGAATTTTTGAGATACGGCATCTACCATCACATTCTCCTTCCCCTTTCTGTAAATAATTTTTAATCATAGCCTAACAATTTGGTGACCCATTTTTGTTGTTTGGGTGAAGAGACTCGCTATTTTAGGAAATACTTAAGGCTATGATGATATGCCTTGATGTACAAATGTTGCCCCAACAAATATGGCCACCAATGATTCACAACATTAAAGAATGGCTAGAATATCCTTCTCATGGGTAGACTTGACCAAATTTCTACCTACAAGTGCCTTGCTAGTGAATGCCAAAGGTCTTCCTTGCATCAATGTTGCCCCAATCCCAACCCCCAAGACATCACTTTCAATGACAAATGATTTTGAAAAATTTGGCATGGCATGCTTGATAAGGGCAAAGGCACACTCTGCTACGTCGGACCATATGAAGACATTTTTTCTTAACATTCCCACTAGAGGAGCTGCAATTTTACCATAGTCTAGGGCAAATTTGCAGGAATAACCTGTGAGAACTAAAAAATCCCCAAAGACTTTTAAGAGCCTATGGTTTGGGCCAATTTTGCATGTCCTCAATTTTCTTGGGATCGGCCTTAACACCTTTGACAAAGACAATATGGCTGAGATATTTTGCCTCTATTGCACCAAAAGAACACTTCGAGTGCTTTGCAAATAACTAAATTGTTGATAGGAGTTGCAAGGTCCAATCTAAGTGCATGAGATGTTCTTCCCATGTCTTGTTGCAGACGAAAATGTCATCAAAAAAGAGCAAGATGAATTTCTGAAGGAATGGCTAGAAAATGTGATTCATCAGACTCTAGAATGTGGATGGTGCATTTGTGAGGACAAATGGCATCACTCAAAATTCATAAAGGCCCTCATGAGTACGAAAAACTATCTTAGGGATATCTTCATCCCTTAAGCAAATCTAATGGTATCCAAAGAATAAATCAAGCTTGGAGAAGACAGGGATAGGGAACTTGTCCTTAATAGTGAGTTTATTGAGTTCACGAAACTCCACACACAATCGCCATGAGCCATCTTTCTTGCAAACCAAGAGTGCCAAGAAGGAATAAGGACTAACAATTGGCCAAATGAACCTGTCATCAAGCAATTCTTGGACCATCTTCTCAATTTCAATTTTTTGCATATAGTGGTAGCAATATGGGCAAAAGTTTGGTGGCCAGCTACCCATGGGTTATTTGATTGCATGGTCTTGTGAACACTAAGGCAATAGTCATTAAGGTGCTATAAATACCTATGAATGTTTGTCGAGTAATTGTAAGTCCAAAGAGTCATCTAAGTCATCTGTTGTCATTTGCACAAGAAAAAATTGAGACACGACTCAAGACCCTTTTTGAGTAACTTCTCCATGCAATGTGAACTAATAATTTGGGTAGGTTCTGCTATCACACCCTTTAGGGTATATTGTTGCCCATTAGAAGCAAATTGCATCCATAGTTCAATGAAATCCTACTAGATGGGTCCCAATGTACAAAGCCATTGAGCACCCAAAACTATGTCACAACTACCTAATGGAAGTACGAAATATTAGATTGTACAGTGTAATCCCCCATTGGAATCCAAACATTTTGACATTTACCTTTACATGCCATTGTGCCTCCATTGGTGATCATCACCTCAAAATTGTTGCAAGGATACACATTACAAGTTTCTTGCTTGACCACTCAAAGGGCAATGAAGTTATAAGTGTTGCCAAAATCGATTAGGATGGTTAAGCAATGCCCTTTGAAGTATTCCAACACCTTCATAGTTTGGGGTGTGGTGATCCGGGCTAAGGCATGCACAAAAAATTCAAGGGTTGAAGCATCACTCAAACCCATCTCTTTGAGTTGTTCCTCAACTAGACTGACTTCTACACCATCGAATGTCTCAAACAAAGAAGGTACCTCCACATCTAGAAGATAAAGTTTCCATTCAATGCATTTATGCCTTGTACAATATTTTTCATCACAATTGTAGCATAGTCCTTTCACTCAACGAGTGGTTATTTCCTCATGTGTTAGGTGCTTGGTGGGTGGTGTTCGGGTACCTAGACTTGGTGTGGGGTGATCGCCCTAATGTGGCATGGGTCAAAATGTTTGATAAGTGTTAGCTTGTAGTGATTTATAACAATGGCATTAGGTGACAAATTTATCCTCATCTAATTTAGCCAACCCAAGAGCTTCCATCAATGCGTTGGCTTAAACATTTTGACTTCTGCATCAATGTCTTCCTTGAGGCCACTAATCAAAGGACTTTTAAAGATATTATCATTGAGCCCTCTTGTCCAATTTGTCAACTTTTCAAACTATCTAGTAGTCACAAACCAAATGAGTTTGCCATAATTTAGTTAATCTGTGAAATCTTTGTACTCAATCTGGCCAAAGCAAGTGAGGTGCTCACAAAATTGATTCCATGTGAGGAAACCATACCTTTTTTCCATCCATTGATACCATTAGATAGCTTCATGTTCGAGATCGAATGAATTGATGGAGACTTTCTGAGCCATGGGAATTTGGTTAATTGAAAAATACTACTTTGAACTATATAATCAGCTTGCAAGTTCATCACCGTCGAATTTAGGTAAGTCTAGTTTAGTTGTGCATAGAGTCCTACCAAGATTTTGCTGGTTTTGGAAAGTATCTTGTCCAATGTGTGAGCTTTGTCCCATATATGATTGTCTACTTTGTTGAAACTATTGGCTCATGGCATCATATTTGGCATTAAGGCCTAACTTGTCCAACTTGGACAATTGTTGAACTATAGTGGACTATATTAACTATATGTTTTTTTTTAATTTCTTCATCCAACCTTTCCAAAGAAAGGTCATGTACCCTACTACTTTCACCACTTTTTGATCACCAAAATCTTGTAAGGGCAAGGTGACAAAATAAGGTCGGTAGCTGTAAAAAGCCACTATATTGTTGTTGCTACAGAACATGGCCTTGAAAAGAGCTTTGATACCACTTGTTAGGATCTTACCTACAAATATTATCAAACTAAAGCAATAACACACAAAAAAGAACACAATGATTGGAATTAGCTACAAATATGCTTATATTAATGAATTTGGAACAAGTATTGGATGCCTCTTCAAGGGGGCAACCTCCTTAAGAGCAAAGCTCTATTACAAAATATGATTCCAAGATGATCTTCTCTTCATTAAAACATCAATATAAAGGCCTCACAAAGAGTGACTTATGAAGTACAACCAATCTGGGATAAATCCACACTTAATATGGACTCACTGCATTATTACAATTTCATGTGATGTATGAAGGATAAATCCACACAATGTAATATTAACTAAACATCTAAACTATGATTATTACAATGCTCGGAATAGTAAAAGGTCAGGGCATAAGGGTCCTAACACATCTCCAACCATAATCATTGTAGTATCCCCTTCTAGTCCCAAATTTACCTTCACCATAGGAGGCTCCTTGTATTACATGTCCTTGGTGCTACTAAATTGATGAGGAGGTTTTTCATCTAACATTACATTGCCCACTTTTGTATTTTGTAAACTCTGGAGGATAAGCCAAATGCGTGGACGATGGTATTGCCAAGCTTGGCGTGGTAGACTTTTATAGTCATCTTCAATTTCCATGATTTCCACAACGTAACAACTAGGCTAGAACACTTCATAATCTTCCATTTGCCAATGGAAAAGACCTTAGAGGGAGTTGGATTCATCCTTTGCGCAAGATGTAACTCCAAAATCACTTCATCGTTCGGCTCTATAGTACCTTAGTTTCCACCTACCAAGTGTTCTTCAAAGTCTGAATCTAATGAACCTTCAAATAAAGTTACCTCTTCAATCACTGCCTAGTTATTATATACTTCCAATCATTATTTTCAATAGACAACAAATTCTTTTTCCAGTTACGGTAAGCTTTGGCAATTATCAACCAACCCCAACCCACTAATGCATCATAGGCCTTCTTCTTGAAAGAGATGACTACAAAATTCAAAATAAAGGGTTGTGTGGCAATAATTACCTTCTGTGACATGAGGATTCCCAACATCTTTATACCGTATTAATTTGCCCCTATCAATTGGAAGGCTGGTGGCCAAATAGCGTGCTCCCCAAGACTCCCCCAAGTCTCTTCAAGAAGCACGTTCATGCGAAATCTGCCATCAACAATGGTATTTGTGAGTTTACTCCCTAGCATATTCATATGCATGACTATAGGTCATCAAGTTAGGTTCATCATCAAGAGCATAAGGTCAAACACTTGATCACCTAAAAGATGAAGAATCATTATTGGTTCCTTATTTTGCTTCATATTCTCCCCCTCTTGACATTGTGCCATCTGACACTAGGTCTGCATGTGTACTCCATGTCCAAACCAAAGTTTTGTACATCAGTAGTTTCATAATACTATGCAATAAATCTATTACCTTTAGGTACAGTGCATTGCAAGACTTGCCTTGCCACCTTTCTTCAATCATTTCTCCGCCAACTTCTGGTCTTGATTTAACCAATCTTTGCTTCTTTATGGGAGGGTCACATTTCATCTCTTTTTGTTTGCAATCTATTAATTGTCATTCTCATTTGCAACCATGTCAAACATATTGGCTTTGGCTTACCCCATTGCCATGGTCTACAAGTCCAAACCATTGATATAGAAGTCCTACATTCCTTTGATTATTAGAGCAATCTCTTGCGAAATGACCCCACTTATTACACTTTGGCATTGTACAATTGGTCTACCTCAGCCATCATACTAGGTCTAACATGTGCTTCCATGCATGTTCTAGTATCTATCATATCTTTGGTTTCAGTATCTACCAAGTGAAACACTTGTAGATGCACTAGGAGATACACCTTGATTCTTGTGTTTCTTTACCGGGGTGGTAGGTGGTGTCAATGGCTCTACTTTAGCTAAAAGCACTTGGGTACTCTTATTATTTAAATTGTACAGGCAATCCTTGTCAATATGACCCGTAACTTGGCAAATTTCACAAATTATCCACTTCAGACAATTGACATTGGTATGACCTTATGTTTTGTAGTTTGTGCACTAAAGGTCTCTTCCTTTTTCTTTGGTGTCCTTCATCTTGTTCATCATCCTAAGCATGTCCCTCCTAAGAACTTGAACAATTCTTGTTTCCCTATTGCTTGAACCAAAACCATCATCTTCTCTCTTTTTCAAGGGCCAAGAGGTCTTGTTTTTGCTTTCAATATCCATTGCACAATTATATGCATCTTCATAAGATAGTGGGACTACCTTCATCTTCCTTCAAAACAAAGGTATCAACCCTACAAAGAACCACTACTTCTTCAAATAATCCATTGGTTCCTTCTCGAGTTCTTTGAGCCTAGGCTCACACATTCTCATGTTTAACCCGTTGAGTATTAGAAATCTTTGTGACAATCTCATTGTTGTTCCTCAAGAGTGTATTCTTTCTTGAATGTCTTCCTAAGCTTTCCCATGTGGCTTTCTCAAGATTTGGGACATTAGTATACCAATACATCGCCACTCCTCAAAGTGTGGTTGGAAAGCATCTCAAACAATGTTGTTGGTGTGTCTACTCATTGGCAATCTAGATAATAATGCATGTCCTACAATGTCGAATAGGATCTTCAAATCCATCACAAGTGAAGTGGGAAAATTTACTTCTTAGGAGATGGAGTGGATGGGTTAACCATGGGATTTGTTTGAGGTGACCTCCAAATACAATCCTCCTACGGAAGGTCTGTGTTGGGTGTTCCTAAACACTATCAGCCATGTACCTATACTCAACCCTTCCTTCGGCAATGATCATACATTGTCTTGGCTTCAAGTTGCCTATTAGTGTTACTCCCTCCTAGTAATGGTTTAGACTACCCTAGCATTATTGGTTGTGGATATTCAATTAATAATTTCTCTATCCCTGAAATATTTGTTTCATGTGGAGCTTCTTCTTTTGTGAAGAAATCAATGTTAAACTCCACTCCAAATTCAAGACTTTCCTCCTTAGGGGAGGGCTTCATCGAGTCTTCTATCAAATCCATATACTCTATCGGGCTTGCCAAACTTACTTGATTGGCAAGATCAACACTTCATTCCTCTAGAAGGGACAATTGCCTAACAATCTCCACCCACTTGACACTTGTACGCGGTGTACAATTTTCTGGAACCAACTGAACTCTTCCTTGATTTCAACTTTGGCTCTGGCTCCTACTCACACTTTGGCTTCCGCTTTGGCTTCAAATAACCTCCCATACTCGTGGCCTTGATTTCCTAGACGAGGTTGCCTCTCATAAACCTTGTCTTCTTTCTTGTTGTCCTAGTAATCGGATAGACTTGTCATGAAATTAATCTGAATGATATATTATTTACAAAGAGCAAAACTCTTTAAATAGAGATATAGAGGTTTCTAAAAATACAAAAGGATAAATGTTTCTAATGAGATTAAATCTAATCTTAAACAGAATTAGAAACAATCTATGATATTACAATAGATTACCATTAAGATAAAACTAACTAAATTTATTTTAATACCCCCCCTTAATGGTCAATCTATCAACTAAACCAAGATGCCCCCTAAAACAGAGTGCCTTCCGAGGCAGATGGACAGCACAAATAGATAACAAAACCCAAGCACGGGTGTCGAAACACAAATCCCAAGGAATCCAAAGAATCAAAACCCACCAAGGGTTTATCGGAAACCGCTATCAAAACGCCAACGATCAAGAAGTTTGCTGAGAAAACAGACGTCGAATCCGAGCGGAAAACGTGAACCCGTTGGCGCACGTAGCAAAGAACACAACTATCGTGAAGTCAAAATCACCACAATGAACAAGATCCTGCCAAAAAAAAACTCGATCACAGAAGCAGGAATGAGGAACTCAAGAAGCCGAAGCTTTCAAACAGAAGATCGTCTGCCAAACAAACAGACTAACAGATCTGCAACGATGGTCACGAGAATCGCGACCAAAAACCACAGGGGTTGCAAACAACGATGAAGGCAGAAAAACAAGACCTCTTTTTTTTTTTAAATCACTAGCTGGGCACGATGACAGGCTAAGAGGAAGTAATCATGCTAGCTGAGATCGAAGAAATCACAACTTAAAGAAGTTGTTTAAACTAGCGACTAGAGTGATCACCGCGAGGGAGATGGAGCTTAAGCGCTGTAAGCGCGAATCAGGAAAGTCCACATCACTGCAACCCAAGACAAAACCCGCCAAATACAGAGATACCTCCACGTCGCCTAGAGACCACGGGCGATATACAAACACAACATTTAGAAGAAAATGGCCACTGAATATACAAACTTCAACCAGCAACCAAACAGAGCTATAAATCACCCAAGATTTCGGATACCGACCATGAACTCTGAAAAAACTGCGACCACAATCTAGGAAAGCAAATCTACAGAGAACAAACGCGACCACGGAGGAATGCAACAGGAATCGCGAATAGCTAAGGAATTAAACTGTTGCGAAAACACGAGACCCACGAACAGAAATCCGATGGCGAACCAGAAGAATGTGCAGAAAACATACTGGTACGGCTGCTCGTATGGCGTACGATCCGTACGATATACGGAATACGAAGAGCCCATTCTGGCTCTGATACCATCTCATGAAATGAATCTGAATGATATATTATTTACAAAGAGCAAAGCTCTTTAAATAGAGATACAGAGGTTTCTAAAAATACAAAAGGATAGATGTTTCTAATAAGATTAAATCTAATCTTAAATAGAATTAGAAACAATCTATTATATTACAATAGACTACCATTAAGATAAAACTAACTAAATTTATTTTAATAAGACTGTCGAATAGTTTGGTACAACCCCTCACTAGGTTGTCTCTTTTTCTAGCCTTTATTCAAGATCAATGCATTTACTTTCTTCTGGTTTGACATTGTTCCTCTAATCTTTATTTTCCCTCATGACAAAGCTTTTCCTCATATCGTTGTAAGATTTATTATAATTGCACTTCACAGTCACATTCGACATGAAGGTCTTGGAGTATAATATAGTGCAAGGAGTCCAGGTAGGTGATTTAGCAATGCGTCAACTTCTTCTATTACCGCTAAATTGTTCCAAATCATGTCATGCAGTACATGATATCTTTCATATTCTTCTTGAATGTGTTCTCATACAACTAGATCCCACAAATACCTAAAGTCTCTTGTGAGATCGTTTTCTCATTCTTGGTTCGTTTCAACTGCTTCTTCAATCAGTCAACCCATAAATGTTGGCATCATAATCAACATGTATTGTTGACCGATGTTTTCTCTAAGCCACTTTTGATGATCCAAGTTTATACAAAGGCAACGGTGCTGCATGTTTACTGCTTGCTACACTACCAATTGCAATAATATATAGATAAAGAACAGTACATACGAGATTGATTGTATGAGAATAACACAGTAAATGCTTTATTGAAGGTAGTGCTTGACTACAATGAATGTAGATCATGGAGGACCATCCACGGATCCATCCCATTCCCTGACTACAGCAATTCTATTTACAGGGCCCAACTCTTGTTAGACCACAACCATTGGTAACCGCTTATCACTATTTATTAGCATACTACCCAAAGACGACAATGAACTAACAAATAAGTCAGCTTCACAATTACTAACAAATTATAACAACTTCTAATTACGTTAGCTACAACTTTTAGGGAAAAACAACAAAGAGAATGAGCTTAGAAAATGGACATCACTATGGGGCTTGCATTCTTGACCCATATTACAAATTTAATTAAAAAGAAAAAACTGCAAAAAAATAATCTAGCTCAATGTTACTTGCCTGATTACCATAAACAGATATAAGTTGAATGCTAAGAATCTCAAGCTTGTACATTGATGAATTAATCAAGTCACCGTCACTTTCTGATCCCAGAGTCCAAGATTCTTCAGCGTCAGGTGCTATCATGGACATTAAGTCCGGATCATCACCACTCAGACCACTATTGGTAACATCTTCGTATCCTGAATCAGAAGTATTTTCCAATTTAAAAACACTTTGATTTTCTGATTGTATTTTGCCTTCTCCTTTGTCAGAAAGAGCATTTGGTTCTCCATTTCCATTACTGAACTGATCTGCAATCACAAAGAAAGATTTAATATCTATTAAGAAGACAGAAAATCATTTTTACCATCTCATAAACTGTGCAGTCAATTTTCTCTTATCCTGAAGAAAATCTATTGTTTGATTATTAGCTTCCAATTGTGCATTCATCATCATGAATTTATAAGAAAATAACTTACCGATTTCTTCTGTGTAATTGTCATCTTCACTTGAGTAATCGTTACCATATAAAAACCTCTGTAAATAAGATTCTTCTTCCATTAGAGCAGGCCTTAGAAATCCAATAATTGCAATGCCATTACACGGTCTGTCCATCTTTTCAGAGCAGTTAGTAGAAACCGCCTAAACAGAGGAAAGACACATAATATTTAGCCAAGATAACAATACTTCATTAAACAGAAAACCCAATATTATCTGACTGAAATTTTATAAGAAACTCCAAAGTGTCTAGCTTTCAATTCCATAGATCCTTGATTCTAGTAACATAAGAAATAAAATTGTCGATAAAAACTTTCCAAAAGTAATAGCAAAGAGATTTAGTGCAAACCAGTAAAATCCATAAATGGCATCACCAACGGATAAAATGGCTGAACAAACCTCCATCAAAACCAGGAAACATATATCCACATGCGGAGAACAAAGATTCAATGAATTTCTGTAATTATGGCCTTGCAGAATATGAATGTACCAGTCAATATAGTCTGCTGAAAATGACTGTTATGCTCACCCCACTGGAATCAAATCTATTCAGGGAGATGTATTCCATAGAAAAGAAGCTTTTGCTTCTCATCTCTCAACCTGCTAGAGATGACTTTCACACTCATTTTCTCAGTGCTATCGTTTAGTTGGAAGGTCCATTTTCCTGTCAGATTGTGGATGAGACTTCAACTAACCTCTTTCATGATTTCAGCATATATTATGTTAACTTGGAAAAAGAAATAAGGTGCCCCACATATCAGCTAGAATCATTTGAACTTCAGCTGAGTTGGAATTAAGCCTATTTTCATCTAGCTTCCCACTATTATGGGTTTGCAGATCTGAGGATTCCTTCTAAGTTCTCACAAAAGACATAGACTCGCCACTTCGCTCCAGAATGGATCCAAATAATAGTCTCTTTAATAGTTCTCGTTTACTTCTTTGACATCTACCTGTTATCTGTGTTCCCGGGACATGTCCCCTGTAAAAACAGACCCATCCCCTGTAGAGGATGTTTCGGGGGCGCATAGAAAACATCCCGCAACCGCCCCCCCCAACCCGGCCCAATTTTTCACAGTGCCCAGAAACATTTCCCGTACACCGTTCAAGAGGCACGAAATGGCAGGGGGCAGATAGCCATCCCCTACAGCCCAGGGCATGAAAAGTTTATTTTATTTTATTTTAAAACACAAGATTATTAAAAAATAAAGGGACGTGGCTGCGCATGGTGCCTTGCAGCTTCAATATCAATAGACTCCAGCTGCACGTTGGGAAGTTGATCCCGAAGATACCACACAGGTTGATGACGAAGAGGCACGGGATGGATTGATTAGGGTTCCATTAGATGAGGCAGTCTCTCATAGTGGTAGTGACTTGGACTCAGAGTCCGATTTTGGTGCAGTGTTAGGAGATGCTGATTAGGGACAGCTGCATATTTATATTTTCTATAACTTTGTCATTTTATAGTTGAAACTTGCAGCCTTTGCGCATTTTGTGGTAATTTTTATATAATATATATGCACATTGTCAATGAATGCAACTAAATTTTGTTAATTTGTTTGTCGCTCTCATGAAATCTCAATTCAACTCTAATATTATGTGTTAAGGTTTTATGATGTATATGATGAATGCCTTATCAATGCTATCATATGAATATTTGAAAATTTCTATATTTTTAAAATTTTCCCTAATTTTTTAATAGCCGTCCACTGCCATCCCCTAAGAAATGGCCTCCCTGCCATCCACATCCCGTAAACGCATCCCTGAGTCCCCTGCCATCTCCGTCCCAGAAACTTGGGGTAACATAGCCTATTATCTTAATTTGTGTACCCCTGTTTTAAAATGCTGATATCCTATGTTTTATGCTTTGTTACCAACATGGCTTTCAATGTGGTAAAATGTTTCATGAGGGGGCTCCTCAAAATTTTATTATCTAGATTGCTTTCATGTTTGGAGTAGTCAATTTGTGTTTGATGCACTCTTTAGATTTGTCGCTAACAGAGATTATAAAACTAAGCTATTAAGCATGGATTTTTTTCTGTAATGGACACGGTTTGATATTTTATTAATGAAGACATCAGAAGTGATTCTTTGTTGTCGACATTTTTATTATGAAACTATATATGAATTTGGATGCATCTGTTTGTAATATGGTTCATTAAGAACATAGGACTTTCACAGTCCATCAAATTGAGTAAAAAGCTTTTGGAAAACCTGTGTAGAAAATTTTGCATCAATGTTTTGGATCACACTCCCTGATCCATCATCAGGATGTAAAAAAGATAAGTTGATCATAGAGTGTGATCCAAAATGTTGATACAAACCTGTGTAGAAAATTTTGCATCAATGTTTTGGATCACACTCCCTGATCCATCATCAAGATGTAAAAAAGATAAGTTGATCATAGAGTGTGATCCAAAATGTTGATACAAAATCTTCTACACAGTTTTTCCAAAAGCTCTTTACTCAATATGGTTATGTTAAATGCTGATTTTGAATATGCTATGATTAGTCATCATTGATCTCCTTCGTACTTTACTAAGAATATGTCAAAAACAGAAATATCATGACCATGATAATCTCACCCTAAAAACTTCATTTGGAAAATCTTAAGCTGTCCTAATAAAATAAAGGGAGACATTCAGGAGGACATGTTGACAGAACTTTAGGTTACAAATCTTCTTTTAGAATCTTATGATAAAGTTCATTATTCGTGAAAGAAGAATGTTTGAGGTCATTAAAATGGAACATGGATATCATGTTTTAAAACGGTTTTGTAACTTAATGTTATCTTCTTCTTTTTTTAAATAAAAGTGAATAAATTATATATAAAGAAAAGATTAAGAAATTTCTGAATGTAGCTGCATGGCAAAACATTCTGATAGAACAGCAGACACAAAGAAGTGTACCTGAAGAGCAAGGAAAGAGCTAGCAGAAGGCTACAGAACTGGTAAGAAGATAACTAAAATAGGAAGTACCAAACCAAGTAGTAGATATGCTCTCAACATATGTAGTAAGAGTGACTATTCAAAGAGCATAACAAAAGTGAAGCAAGTACAAAATGTTAACTGAAAATAGTAAATATTGCAGTAAAGAGTCATTCAGTGATAAGCTAGGCAGCAGTGTGTGTTCGAATTTTGCCAGATCCACTGCTAGAACCAATCATGGGTTCTTTTCTAGAGCAACTTGTTGACTCATTTGTATAGGATTCACGTTGAGGGCAACGCAGGTGCTAGATTTTCTCTTCTTGCTGGATGGATTGGAAAACCCCCCCATTAGGCCTTTTCAGTGAGGACATGGTGAAATCTCTTTCTTGAAAAACTACAACATATTTTTCTTGGAAAGATCCTTCTAGAGAACCTCTTCCACAATTGAAACTCGGTGTTGTTGACAATGCAGGCAAGCAACCTAAAAGCCATTAAATGAAGTATGCAGTTTTGCAGAGTTGTCATGTCCCCGTTTCCGGAATGCTTCCATATGGAGTTGATGATTAGCCTATCATCCATTCCCGTAGGCTAATATCTTGTTAAGGGAATGAATTATAGTTTGAGCCTGTTTGTAGACATGGAGAATTGGAAGTTGGCTCGACAAGTGTTTCTATTAATTTGGAATAAGTGGGAGACGACAAATGAAATCTTTAATTACATTTGTCAAATATCTATTTGCAATTGTAATGAATTTTGTCAAGGTGAAGTTTTTATAATATTTATGCAAATCGATGGTTCAAGGAAACTCTCCATTTCATCCGCCCATAGGAAACAAAAAAAAGGCCCAGCCATCATACTATGTGCCACCAATTGGAATGGAATGTTGAATCAGGTGTCATCATTGGAAAGTTTGCATTGGAAGTATTAGCACCAAGGAATAAATTATAAACGGTGAGGGTAATGCCTTGGATCATGTGATAAGCAAATATAATATTTTCTTTGTGAAGAGTTAACAGCTAATAAGAGAATCGATGCATGTAAAAACATGTGAAAGTAACATGCAAATCGATTGAGACTTGTGTAAGCATATCCTCATTTCCATGAGTGCCAACGACTAAGCTTTATTGGATCATGTGCCCAGCGAATATTACATTGTCATTGTGAAAGGCTAACAAGAAACAAGGAGACTCGATGCATCAGCAGAGATATCAATCGACTACAAAGGAATTTGATAATTGTTTCAATGCACATCTCATACCAACGGCTGAGAGGAGTTAAATATATTCGCCCAGCTGTGAGGAGCTATTTATATGATGGCCGCCAATAAAAGTAAGGTTTATTGACATCAAAATGCATGTATGCTGAATCAACCAAATGAAGTGGAGTATTATCAAACGCCTATGTGAATATGTTCGCCCAGTCAAGGAGAATGATAATTGTCATCAGCTAAATCAAACGTCCAGCTAGAAGAAGAGCGATTCATTGGTGGAACCCAATCAACATCAAATTGGAGTTAAATGCATCAACCCAGCTGAGAAGATTAAAAAGAGGCTTCCTACCAACAATGAACATAATCGATTCATATGGTATGTTCTATTATCATTCATTTAACTGAAAAATTATATGTTTTCATTATTGAATCAAGGTGATGGCCCCTTGATCACAGAATGGAGATGATCCCATTCATTAATGAGAGGTGTTTCTATAAAAGAACTCATCATGTTTGCAATTGCAGGTTGATATTGATAGTTGAAGGAGGAAATCATTGAATTGAAAGACCCTTGGTTACCATTCAAGAATACCAAGGTAGACGTCTTGATTGAAAGATGATATATTACATGATTTTGATAATTTATGAAGGTCTGAATCATAATAGTGATCTGAAAAAACCATTTCAGGGTCTTTGGATTGAAGATATTGAAGGCATTTGAAGCTCAAAGACATTTGGAGCATTGCTATATCAATTCGGCATCCTTGGAGACCAATCACTGGTCTAGAAATTGTATTTTCAATCTTAAATCAGAAATCTGGATTATACAATTTTATCATCAGTCCTGTCTCAGGCCATTTCCAGAAGATTAAAGAGTTTAAGGGTCACCTGATATTAGAGAATGGTTCTACATCAATGGCACACCTCTAGGAGCTGATTGCTAGTATTTTCAAGCACATTGAGGCTATTGTTTGGCATAATTGGTATGATCTGGGCTATATCAGTTGGTAGCAGCAGTCTATATCTCTGTTACAGTGGCATTTCAGACCTCTGTTCATGCATACACAAGGTCACATAACTGTCAGAACTTGTCATCGATCATCTTCTCTTGTTCAGACTTCGATTAGTAAAGCCAGTGAACATTTGTAATTATCATCTTTGAAGACAGCAATAAGATCTTGCAGCTTTGATATTCATTTATTATGTTGTTATGCATTTAGAATTGTTTTGTTTTGAAAGGAAAATTAAAACAAAAATTTCAGTCAAATCTAGTGGGGTACTTTACAAGAGTGGGCATATTGAGGCCATTAGCCTTGATCTCCTTATCCAGGCCACAAATAGTGTTTTCCAATTTTTTTATAGCCATGAAAGTAGCATTATGGGCTTACAGGAGGTTAGGCAGATTTTGTTGTGATTGAGCTTGCGTGTTAGATCTGCCCAGGGCTGCATTGTGGTGTGGTTTTGGGAAGGCAAGCCAAGAACCCATTGCATGGGGTTGCCACATCTGAACTGATGATACCCAAATAGGTACTGACAAATAATTTGGTTGTGAGTGGAGGTAAGGGGTATGTCAGTAGACGTATGGTGGAGCAAGGTTTGGAAGGGAAGAGGGTTGAAAACACCAGGTGAAAGAGCACACAATTCTTCCAGAGACTTAACCCTTTAGGCTTGTGACAGGGTTGCTGGGCTGAAGAAGTGGCGTTGATTCCACTGCATTCCATCTTGAGCGAGGTGAGTATGGACTCTTGAACCTGGTGTTGCACGTCAGAGACAGTCTGATGAAAGTGTTAATTAAGTCACTTCCCTTGTCCTTGTGCTTACACATGTAAACTCTTATTTCTTCCTTGTCTGAGGTACACTTGCAGAGCACAAGACCCATATTTATAGCCTTTTGCAGCAATCTGGGTCTCCTTCTGCAGAGATCAGTCATGACCTGGTTCAACACATTCTTGACATGGGAAAGATCTGTTTTAGATCTCATTTGACTGCAATAATTTCATGCAGCAGGCTTAATGTTTTTATTATAAAATCATGTGGGATTTTGATCTCTTTGATTTCGTTTTTGAGAAACATATTATAGGAGGCGGAATGGGTGGTTGTGATGTGGCTAAAAGGTGGTTATTTTGGGATGGTATACATTATGACTTGACAGCATGTAGCCAAAACTTTCATAGATTATGAACCAAGGAACTTCATGTCCAAGGCCACCATCATTCCTTTTCCAGACTAAGAGAGGTGTGTCTCTGCAAGAGAAGGAAGAAGATTTCACATTGTACAAGGCCAACGGTGGCTATAATAAAGAGGGGTGCTGGAAATTCTGCATATGAAATGGGAACGGTAAGCACCAGAAGTAGGTAGGATTTTAGACTTAGAATGCTCATCAAACCATCTTGAATTCTAAACCACTGGTAAAAGGAGTTTCATGCATGAACCTATGAGCATGAAAATGTGTAGCTGCTGTGGTATACAGGTAGATTTCAAACCTGCAGTAGATTATTTGTTTTTTTGAGTAATTGGCCACATTGGGAACCTTAACTGAATAGCTAAGGATGATTGACCGCACCAAGTAGTTGGTTCTTCTTCTCTTTTTGTTTTTTTTTTTAATAATTCATGAGATGTATCAGAAGTCATTGGGAGAGCAAGTTGAATAGAGGGTTTGCTAGAAAAGAAGTCATTGTTCAATAAAAGCCACAGCTGTTTACAGATCGTAGCCGGATAGTTGGAAAATCGTGGAGGACTTTAGAAGGCAGAAACAAGTCGCTCAAACAAGAATAGAAGGTACCAAAAACTAACAAGAAGATGGCATGGAAAATTAGAAGGGTTTTCCACATCTTCTGGATTGCCCTTCTGGCAGTAGAATTGGTTCTTGATCACATTATTTGTGATGGGTATTTCTTTGGTGGGGATTGCGCTGCTTCTTCTGCTTGATCTGTCGTGGGAGGAGTCATCTGCATCCCCTGTCTGGGCGGTATCGTCGGACCCAAATTGAGATTACTTAGGAGTCTGTTTTGAAGTCGATGCATGATCGCACCATGTTTCCGTTTACATTCACATAATGTTCCATACGGTTCTGGAAGAGAATAAATGTGTATTAACAGTACTGAGATTGAGATCCTAGATACTAATAGTACTGAGATTTTGCTATTAGGCCTTTCCATTTAGGTGACCAGCTTCAGCACCCTGATGAGCATCCATTGCAGTTTGTGCCAGTGGCCTATGGATCAGCATCAGATCCTTGTGAAAAACAATAAGTGAAACCTCACTGTTGTGGGTGTCCAGATCATCTATGCCATCCTAAGACGAGGGTTGTGAAAGGAGTTGAACGGAAAGGGCTAATGGATCACACTATTAAGGAGGATGTAAAGACGAAGACACAGAATATGCAGGAATTGGTTGGGCTCATTCTGTGTTTTAATTCTTTGGAATGGCATGGCAAAGCTTCTAAAAATTCTTCTGGCTAGAGGGAAGGGAGATGTTTTTCGGGGACGCTTTTTCTCTGTTGAAGGCGCCGCCTCGCCGGCTTCTTCTCTAGGGCGTGCCCAAGGATGAATTTGAGATGCTGTTTGAGGGCGTGTTTGTTATTTTCAGAGTAATATGAAATAATATTAAAAAATGAGTTACTTACAAAGATAGAGCGGAGCTCTATTTATAAAGAGTTTTACAAAAGATTCTAAATAAGGAACTAAAACTACAGCTGGATAAAGCAAAGAGGATAAATACTAAACTAAAGATGAAAGAGGAAACTATCCTATATTGCCCATTAAAGAACTAGATATTATCTTAATACCCTCCCTTAATGGTCTATCTGTCAACTACACCAAGATGCCCCCTAAATTTGACAAACTTATCCGGGCTCAAAGATTTGGTGAGGATATCTGCAGTCTGGTCCGCAGTTGGAACATACTGTAACACTACTAATCCGTCTTCGACAAGCTAACTGGTGAAATGACAATGAACATCAACATGCTTTGTCCTTTCATGGAAGACTGGATTTTTGGCCAGTTTCAACACCCCTTGATTGTCACAATACAAGGATGAAGGCCCTACTTGAGTCATTTGCATGTCCAAAAGCATCCTACGGAGCCAAACTGCCTCACACACTGCTTTAACAGCTCTCCGATATTCAGCTTCAGTCGAGAAGAGAGCCACTGCCTACTGCTTCTTGCTGGTCCATGTGACTGCACCTGTGCCCAAACTGAAAACATACCCAGAAGTAGACTTCCTGTCATCCACAAAGTCTACCCAGTCTGAATCTGTAAAACCGATCAGCTTAGGATCTTTGCACCTACCATATGGTATGCCAAATTCAGAAGTGCCTTTCACATATCGCAGCACATGCTTCGCTGCAACCCAATGTTCATATGTAGGGGCTTGCATGAAGCGAGAGATGTAACTCATTGCAAAACTAAGATCAAGTCTAGTGGCAGTGAGATAGATGAGGCTGCCCACGAGTTGCCTGAATACAGATTCATTCTCCACAGGGGAGTCTGAATTGGCTGAAAGTTTCAGCCCTTTCTCCATAGGTGTGGATGCAGGTTTGCAATCTGTCATCCGAAACTTGTCCAGCAGACTTCTAGCATACTTGGATTGAGAGATGAAAATGATGTCAGTTGTTTGCCAAACCTCAACACCTAGGCAATAGTGTAGAAGTCCTAAATCTGTCATGTCAAATGTTTGACTTAGATTATGTTTGATATCCTCAATCACCTGCTCCGAGCTGCCAGTAATGATTAGATCATCAACATAGACAACAATGTAAAGATTGTCATCAGCATATTGTTGGACATACAGATTGGAATCAGAAGGACTCCGTTGAAAACCATGATCCACGAGGTATTTATCAATCTTGATGTACCATGCCCTTGGAGCCTGTTTGAGGCCATAGAGAGCTTTCACCAATTTGCACACCTTGTGTTCTTTACCAGCAACCTTGAAGCTAGGAGGTTGCGTCATGTAAACTTCTTCATGCAAATCTCCATTGAGGAAGGCACTCTTGGTGTCCATTTGATGGACTTTCCATCCAAACTGGGCTGCCAGAGCGAGGATAAGACGAATGGTACTCATCTTGGCTGTGGGAGCAAAGGTCTCCTCATAGTCATTGCCCTCTTTCTGTGAGAAGCCTTTGGCTACCAATCGAGCCTTATACTTATCGAGGGTTTTGTTGTGACCTAATCACACATCGTCCCATTGCAAATGGGGACCCCCCTTTTTTTTGAGTTTTGATGCTTTGCATGAAGATTTGATGATGTCTTAGAGCTATTTCATGATTAAGTCAATGGTGTTTGAGTCCTGTAGTCCCTTGATGACCTGATCCTGATGTTTGAGATCCTGAAAATGACTAAGTCTGGTAGCCTGATCCTGAAGATCCTGAAAATTGGCTAAGTTTGAAATCTGGTGGATCCTCAAAAAACTAGAATCTGCATGTTAAATCCGGTGGATCTAGGACCTATCTCAAACATCCTGAAAGGTGTACTTAAATATATTTTTCAATATACCTTACCTCGGGCACTTTCAGTTCTGGGCACGAATTTGCTCTGGGATCGTAGGCGCATTCCTCCAACTTGCACAACTTCAAAATTCCGCCTAGAGCAAAGGGCACCTTTCATCATTCAAACAAACTCCAAATTGCGCCTTGAGCAAGGAGAAGTGAAGATCAAGGCGCCTTGATGGAAAAAGTTGCCAAAAGACTTTAGGCATTGAAAATTTGACAAAAATAAGACAACTTAAGTTAGGCGCCAATTCATCCTTCAAGTCTAGGCGCATTCTACATGTGTATCCACCATTTTTGGGCGCCTTGATGTGGGAGGAAGTTTAAATCAATGATAGCTAGCGCCTAAGGATGAGGTGGTCTCACAAGGATATAATCAAGTGTTGAAGAGCCTTAAAGATGTCAAGAATGAGCAAATTCAAGTCTAGGTGCCCTTCATGCATTAGACTGCCTCATTTTGGCGCCTTAGCATGAAAGAGATGTTTAAACTAACTCCAAGTTGCGCCTTAGGAAGAAAGAGTATGAAATCCCTGATGTATGTTTGAGATTCTGAAAATGACTAAGTCTGGTAGCCTGAAATCCTGAAACACTGAAAATTGACTAAGTCTGAAACTTGGTGGATCCTCCAAATTCTCTAATGTACATGTTAAATCTGGTAGATTCGAGACCTATCTCAAACATCCTGAAAGGTATATTGAAAAATATTTAAAGAATAAGAAATTCAATATACCTTACGCTCTGAGACTTCCACTTCTAGGCGCGAATTCACTATACTTATACTTAAATATATTTTTCAATATACCTTACGCTCTGAGACTTCCACTTCTAGGTGCGAATTCACTCTAGGAGGCTAGGCGCGTTTTTTCACTTCTGCAAGCATCATTTTTGCGCCTAAGGTGGAGACTTCAATGTGCGCCTAGAGGAAAATCAACTTTCAAACACTCCAAAAGATGGCGCCTTGATTGATATTGAAGATGGAAGGCCTTAGACATTGAAAATCCGACAAGAAAGTGCTTAATGAGATTGGGCGCTTTTGCATGTTCAAACAATCAACGAAGTTGTGCCTTGGGAGAAGTCATCCCAGAAGAAGGCGCCTATTTCAATTCAAAACCATCTTGTATGGGCGCCTAAGGATAAAAGAGTTAAAATAACACCATTTGAGCGCCTAAGGGAAGGGTTGATCATTGAGGTGAGTTTGAGCGCCTTGACAATGGAATAACATCATTTGAGTGCCTAAAAGCAGAGACCTAAATGGGCGCCTAGTGTTAGGAGTTTCTAAATGACTAAAACCTTGCATGAAGACTCTAGGCGCCTATTGTCATTAGTACCATCAACTTTGAGGGCCTAAGTGTATGAGTCATCTTGAGTTTCCTAGATTGAAGTTGCATCCAAGGACATCTAAGAGTGGGCACCTAGGTGAGGGAAGTCCTTCTAAGACATTCACAACTGTTTAAAGCATGAAAAATGACAAGTATAAAGCTTCATAAGGTTGGGCGCCCTTTCATCTCCATGCTACTTACATTGGCGCCCTAAAAAAAACCGCTCAAAACTATGTTTAACAGAGGACGCTTTAAGAAAGAAGAACATTCTAAGGCATGTTTGATTGACTGAGATCATCAAAATGACAAAGTTTAAGACCAAAGTGGCCTAGGCGCCAATTTTTATTGGAACAACCTCAATTTGCGCCTTGGATAAGATGTATCAATCCATACTAGATAGTGGGCGCATGAAGTGTAAAGTCATTCCAAGACATCATTGATCATTTGGAGTTACAAAATAGCAAGGATAAGGTCATTCAAGACTAGGAGCCATTTTAGGTCTGTTTTGCTTCTAAGTTCGCCTTAAGGTTGATGGAGGAAGAACAACATCATCTAGATATCTAGATTTGCACCTAAGGAAGAAATTGCATTGAAAGACACCTTTTGAGCGAATCTCTTAAGGGAGATTGACCTTTTAAAGCTATCACAATTGTTTGAAATCCTTTAAAGTGACAATTATGAAGATATACATGCTAGGCGCACTTTGCACCTCCATAACATTAGATAGGCGCCTAGATTGAAGTAAGGTTATTCATATGTTTAAAGTTATTTCTTTGTGTTATGAAGTGATTGATATATTGTCTTGTCTTGTAGGAGCATCAACAAATCTAAGGAGTTGTTCAAGGAGTCACCTTTAAGCGAGGAGTAAGGAGTCACCTTCAAGGAAGAGTCATCATGCTAGCCACCTTTGGAGATCACTTCAAGATCATCATCAAGTTGCATCATTGAAAGGAGTGTTGGTGAAGCCAAGGAATCCTCTGAAGGACAAGCACCTGAGTCACCTTCCAATTGTAGAGGAAACATCAATGACATCATGTTAGATCACATCAAGTTCAAGTATACTTCATCAATGGCATCATGTTCGAAGATATTCATCCATCCAAGCTTCAAGTCAAGTTGACAAGTCATCTACTCTACATCCAAAGAAGGTGTTATCATGCTATTCACACTTGGAGGAATTTCAAGATCATCTCACTACTTTATCTTCATCATATCATCAAGCAAGGCACTTCATCCATTTAACTTCAAGTTCCATTCAACCTTCAAGTCCAAGAGAGATCTCTACTTCATGTCATCATCATCTACTCTTACATGAAGGAAGCATCATCATCATCTCCTATTACTCTATATGAAGAAACATCAAAGAAGATCAGCAAGTACCCTGCAAGAGAAGGAACATCACAGAGTTAGTCAAATGAGTTACAAGCATCATACATATCCTACTTACAATGAACAAGGCAAGATCAACAAGATACATCTCAAGTGTTCATCATCAAAAGCAATCATATTGAAGACATCATACATTGATGATACAATTTGGGAATATGCCCACAAAGCATATTGAATTAATTGTTGGAATCCCTAAGTTTGCTGAAATGGTACCTATGTGGCAAGTACACATCATCATCCAATTATAATCAGCCACATCATATGACTACATTCAATGTATTATTTAATAAAAGAAGCCAAAGGGACGCCTATGTGGAAGATGCTTTAAATGATTTCATCTTATCCTTATCACATTGGGAAACGTGCCTTCATTGCCTCTCATATGTACTAAAAATAGCAAGTTGTTGTAACTACATGCTGAGGTGGCATGATCTAAGCCCTTGGCTACATGAAATGATCCTAGCCATTCATTGTAATCTGGACACTATATAAAGGCCTTGTTGCCTCATTTGTAACATATAGTAGTTCAAATTGTAGGGTAGTAGAGTAGAATAGAAGAGACTCTCAAAATTCTCTGAGGACTTGAAGTAAATATTTCGCAAGATTAATGCAAGGACATTGGAGTTTGCTTGGTGTTTAAGTCTTGTCTTGTGGAATGACATGATTTCTTGTACTTTGGATGAAATGGAGAGATGTTTCAAGTAGATTAGAAGTAGATTAGAGCTCATTGATGTGATGTATGTATGTATTGAATATTTGATCAACTCCTAGCTCATGCTTTTAACATTCATCGCTGGTGAAATGTTGTGTAAAGCTAGTATGAGCCTTATCATTTGCATAAGTTCGATTGTGAATGCTTGTTTGAGTTCCGCCGTTTAATGGGTGCTTGTATAAGTCTTTATGATTTGAAAACCATTCGCGTACCTTAGGAGATTGCACCAACTCCATGTAGTTGTAGGCATCCTTGGTGAAGTGGAGTTAGGTTTATTTGGGAGTTTGTCTATTCAAGAATCGTCATTACTTCATTGACCTTAGATTAGTTTCTAAACCTTTACCCTTTTTTCTTTTTTTATCATTGATGCATTGTACATACATCATCCACACTGAAGGAGGAATAAGCTGAATGAAAGAAGAAGAGTCTAATGTAAGTCCCTTTGTGATTATCAGCAAGATCACATGTAATCACTGAGTTAACCCATCATGAATCACAAATAAGGAACCTTGGAGTTACTTCACTGGATCACATAGTTCAGCCTTTGAAGAGCTTTATTCAAGAGAGAGTGGGATACTCTAGTGTTTTACTCTATTGTTGACTTGCCGAAAAACAATCATCAACAGGTTCCATCAGCCTTGTACTTGACTTTGTACACCCATTTGCAGCCAATGGGCTTCTTCCTAGGTGGAAGATCAAAGAGGACCCAAGTGTTGTTTTTCAGAAGGCTATGATGCTCAGCTTCCATCGCCTGTTCCCACTCAGGTATGCCTTTAGCCTCTGAATATGTCTGAGGCTCCGAGATACTGTGAAGGTTGGCCATAAGAGCAAAATTGACAGTATTTTGTGGCTTGCTCTTCTTCCAAGCAGATCTACCCTCGATGAGTTCACTATCATGAAGATCACCAATTGTTTTAGCCCACCATTTAGGCTGGAGAGTAGATGTACCAACATCTAAAATAGGTGCAACAGCATCACCTGGTGTGGCTGGAACAAGATCAGGAGGATCTAGAATAGCCGGAGGAGGGGCGGGTGGTGGAACAACAAGTTGAGTTGCAGAATCTCTCCCATCAAGTGGAGCTAGGGGAAGGCAAACATCCACATCTGAAGCCTTCAAAGGCTGATCATCAAAGATAATAGGAGTAGACAGAAGGAATGGTCCAGTAGTTTCATCAACCATGACATCACGACTGAATATGAGACAATCTGTGTCTACATCAATCAGCCTGTATGCTTTATGATTTTCACTGTAACTAGTGAACATGAGTTTTTGACTTTTGGAGTCTAGCTTGGTGCACTTGGCATCTGGAATCCAAACATGAGCAGTGAGCCAAAAACTTTCAGATGGTTGACCCGAGGCTTACGTCCAGACCAAGCTTCTTCAGGAGTCATCTGCTTCACTGCATAGGTGGGAGACCGGTTCAGAAGATAGACAGCAGTGTAGACTGCTTCAACCCAGAACTTCTTAGGAACACTTTTATGCTCCAACATAGAACAGGCCATCTCTGTAATGGTGCGATTGCGACGCTCAACTACACCATTCTGTTGAGGTGTGTAAGGAGTGGTAAGCTGACATTTGATGCCATGTGCAACACAGAAACGAGAGAAGGCAGAGGAGCAAAACTCCCCCCCATTATCAGATCGAAGAGTGATGATTGGATAGCCTGACTCTTTTTCAACCAAGGCCTTGAACTGTTGAAATGTCCCAAATACATCGGATTTGTTTTTTAAAAAATACACCCACATTTTTCTGCTGAAATCATCAACAAAAAGAAGGAAATATCTGCACCCAGTCAATGAAGGAGTGTTCATCGGTCCACATACATCAGTGTGGACCAACTGCAAAACCTTGGATGCTCTCCATTTATCACTATCTGGAAATGGAGTCCGATGCTACTTGCCAGCCTGACATGCATCGCATACGCCAGGAATCTGAGTCTGAATCTCCGATAGACCACCAACCAGACCCTCCTGAGCTAACTGAGAAAGATAGTGCATGTTCAGGTGCCCATAACGCTGATGCCAAAGTTTGCTGATGGATGTACTCCTGGCTACCATGGCATGCTTTTGAGAATCACCAGAATCAACGAGTCTATACAGACCATGATCCTCAAGTCCTTGGGCAACAATGGTGCGTGTCTCACGACCCACTATGCTGCATGTGTTCATGCTGAAAACTACATCTAGATGAGGAGTGCCACATAATCTGACTGACTGAGAGAAGGTTCAACTCCATGCCAGGTACAAAGTATACATCGAGAAATATTAAATTTCTCCCACTAGACTGAATTTGTACGTTGCCCTTTCCGACAATAGTATATTCTTCGCCTCCTCCAAAGATGACAGAATCTCTAAATGGCGTGTACTCCGTGAACCAATCTCGTCGATGTGTAAAATGTCGGGAGGCACCTGAGTCAATGTACCAAGCAGAAGATTTGACATGATCTGCAGGTCTTTTGGCCATAAAAGCGGTGACCTTAGACTCCTGCTTAGTGCTATCTGCAACAGGAGCCATCTTTACATTTTCTGAGGCCCGAAACACAAGATGCTGAAAGATGGAAACAAACAGACGGCTCAGACAAGAAAATTGGGTCAAAGAATCCGAACACAGAATTCAAGGCCCACAAGAAAATAATGCTACAAAGTTCGGACATGATCTGCACAAATCCCGAGAGTAATCTGATGGCACAGAACCCTAACACAGAAGGTCAGGCTCAAAATCGGAAGTTGACTGCAAAGGTTGAGTTAGGATTTGCGTCTGCTGCCAAGAAGATGGAACAGTGATAGAAGAAAATTTTAGCAAGCTGCCGCCAAAGATTGTGCAACCGGCGATAAAACGGCTTGCTACGATCATGAATAAACCATCATAGATCCAAAAATCATGACTCCTACAAAACGTGATATCAACCAAATGATAAAAAAACTACCGATGAGCATGAAACGAGGAGTCCAACAAAGATGCGATCAAGGAGTCGTTAATGACACCGAAAATTCGAATCGCAATTGAGAGATGGTAAATGTGTCTTCAACGAAAGCCTTGACTGAGACTTGACACGTTGCAGATGTGTGAGGCGGCAAAGAAAATATTTACGGCCTCAGAAGATATTTACGACGGATAGAAAACAAAGGGAGCGGATAAATCGCGACTTAGACGCAGTCAAAGAAACCCGTGAAGGATTTAAAACGCAACTGAGGATGTAAGAACATCACATGCAGAAGTCGCAAAAAAGGCACAGATATCCGCCAGAAAGCCGCGCCAAAACACAGAATGCCTGGAAATCGCGATCCGGGTGAAAACACCAAAAGCCTCAAAACGTTTTCACAGATGAAAAAATCGTGATGGAGATTGAAAAAAAACTTTCACATCACAACCAAAAAGCTTGGAAAACCATAACCCAGACACATGCGAACACGCTAGGGAAAAAACACGATCACAAAGATGAAATGGCCGACGTCACAGAAGGAAAGACACGATTCTGGGCAAACATGAACCAAACTAGCGATGTCTGTACATCGTACGGAAATACCAGAGGCGTAAAAAAAAAACAGAAAAATCAAGGCACAAGTTTCCCGTTCGATTTCAGCTCTGATTCCATGTTATTTTCAGAGTAATATGAAATAATATTAAAAAATGAGTTACTTACAAAGATAGAGCGGAGCTCTATTTATAAAGAGTTTTACAAAAGATTCTAAATAAGGAACTAAAACTACAGCTGGATAAAGCAAGAGGATAAATACTGAACTAAAGATGACAGAGGAAACTATCCTATATTGACCATTAGAGAACTAGATATTATCTTAATAGTGTTGCCTGCACAGGTTACGGAAATTAGGGTTCAACTACACTGGTACAATGCTAATCTGGATGAGAGACGACCGAGAATATCACTTAAATAGAATGGAAAGACATCTTTCTAGCATGGGCCTGGATCCTTTGACAACAATACAGAGAGCTTGAAGCATATCAGTGTCTTGTCAAGGTCGCAAACGAGAGAGGTCCAGTGGACTAGAGGAAAATGTTGATGCCATGGATATTGATAAGCCAAACATGAAGCAGCGTCTGTTATCACGCTCGAGATCCAGGTCTAGGCCTTCTGGTGAAGTTGTTCTAGGAGAAGTTTTCAAGGACTCAACTCAAAAATTGAAAGCTATTAAACTTGGCAAGAAAGCATCAAAGAAGAGAAATAAGGATGCCCGCAAGGGAGAGGCTGATAGAGTGATAGTGAACATGAAACCAAAGCATTTGTTTCTGGCAAGCAATCTATTGGGAAAACTGATAAGACATTAAAAGTTCATGGATCAGAATCAAAGTCTCCTATGGCAATCACAAAAGAATCATTAGCTTGTGGTTTGTATGGATGTAGTCCTTTTACTATTGAGTTGTTTGCTCAGGGCTAGTGTTGTGCACAACTAGAATATTTGTTGTAATTAAAAGCATTTATTGGGTTCTTTTTTTGTTAACTGTAATGTTACTATAGATCCTAAATTCAATGGGCTCTTGCCATTCATGTACTCTGAAAACAAATGGAATTCAAGGAGTTGGAGAGAGCAAGGTGTATTTATAAATATGCCCTTGATCATATACTCAAGGGATAGGCTAATGATCTCTATAGGAAATTTGTTATGTTTGAAAAACAATATGGTTGTAGACAAGCTATTGAAGATGTTATTGTGGGCAAGAGAAAGTTTTCAATATGAGTGTACGTTATGGTCGTGGCCAGCTGTTGGTAGTTATTGCAATGGACCAATGGGAGCTCCTCAAAGCCCATGGGGAGGTGTTGGTTTTGGCCCTAATTCTGCAGGGTATGGAGTAAATCCAGTTGTAAGTTATAGTGGACCAGGCAGTTACAGCTGTGGAGTTGGTTTTTTTGGTTTTGTAGATTTTCCGTTCAAAATCTATGGTTTGCATGTTTGCTTTGTGCATGGTTTGAGGAGGTAATTTGCAGCCTTCTCAATGTGGAGTTGTTGGTATCATTTCTACAGCATTTGCTAATGGGTTCCTTTGACTACGGTTACTTGTTGTAGATTGGCAAATCAAATTGGACGAGGATCTGGTGTTTGAGTTTTTAAGTCTACAGGTTATCCTCTTTGATATCTCTGTTTGCATGTTTCTTTTGAGATCTTTGAGTTATGCAATTATGTGGATTAGCTACCCATGACTGCAGTGGGATGACTTGGATGTGGACTATCTATATCCACTAGATCAATTTAGTATTGATACAGATTTTTTGGTATGTTTCTAATTCTTTGAGATGAGAGGATGGATGATTAGAGTATCTGGTTAGTCGGACATTGGGACTTGTTGCATGCTTATCATGATACCATGGATAGCTCGATATCACATTTTAGTGGGAGCTCTTGGTAGTGAGAGTTCTGTTGTCAGGAGACGGTTATCTTCATGTGATTGGAGATGGTCCTTGTTTACAGGATGTTTGTTATTGTGCCATGGTGGACTCTTGATTCTAGATTGGAGTGTTGCAATGATACAAGTTCTCTTGATACAGGGTATGCTCTTTGGAGCATGTGGTCTTCCTTTGTGGAGATGTTAGATCACGGTGTCATGTTGTGTTCCCAAGTTATGCAGACGTGCAGTGGGAGTTTTGACAGTGGTCTTTTTGGTGCTCTTGGTATTGAGTACTTTGGTCATTTGCTTGGAGAGCTTCATGATGGTGCACTCTTGTTTTTTGGAGCTTAGCATGGATTGATCATGGAGGTGCTCTTAAATACTTGGAGACTTGGGTGAGGTTGGAGTTCTCTTGGGATTAGAGAACATTTGTTGAGACAGTTACTCTTTGGAGGTTCAGCAAGAAGACGAGGGAGCCTACACCTGGTTATGGACGTGAGTTCATTATGGACCTAGAGGAGATAGTTCTTGGAGAGAGCCATTGTGACATGGTGTATCCTAGAGGAGCATTCTCATTCCCCACTCTTGGTCTACTTGGCAGGTTATCTTCAAATAAGTATTGTCCATCCTATTTTTTAGATGTGTTTCTCTTTATGCTTTATCTTCTCATGGTTATGGACCTTG
This sequence comes from Cunninghamia lanceolata, assembly GCA_027924645.1. NCBI lineage: Eukaryota > Viridiplantae > Streptophyta > Pinopsida > Cupressales > Cupressaceae > Cunninghamia > Cunninghamia lanceolata. Next base: position 4,609,375 of record BSBN01000754.1, read on the forward strand.
AGCTATGGTTATTGGTTCTGGAGGGTTCATTTGAGGGATGTTGGCATGGTTATCTCCTTGTGCATATGAGTTTGGAGTTTAGGAGATGTAATTGGGCTTATTCCTAGTTTTGGAATGGTTTTTTGAGTTTGATATTTCTTGGTTAAAGAAGCTTACATCCATGTTGGTTTAATCTTTGAGAGTGAATGGTTGGGTGTTGTTAAGGCTTTTCATTTTGGGGAGGTAAAGGATATCATACTTGGCACAGCTTAGCACTTGGTGGTGTTGGTAGAAGGATGTGATATGGTTTGCAAATTCTCTCTATGGTATTATGTTTCTTCCTATAGTTTCTTATTCATCTAGTATGATCACCGGTTTGTGGTCATCTACTGCTGTTGTACTTTATTGTTTTTTAACAGCAGTATGTGATCTTTTAATGTATATCATTTGAGATGTGGAGGACTTGGGAGAAGTGAAGTGAGCAGAAAATTGTTTGTGCAAGCAAGCTCTATTTTGAAACAAGTTGGTTGCAGTTTGCAGATCATTATGGTTGTTCTTGGTATTACATGATTTGATTATTTGCCACACTTTTTTATGCAAGTGCTGATTGGTAGACTTGAGTTGTTTTGGTTGACATTGCTCATGCAACATAAGCTCTAGGATGTATGTGTGTTTCTTCATTGGACTGCAATATTAAGGATCTTCAGATTATTTTGTACATCAATGGCTTTGGTGTGTTTGTTATCCTGAAAGATGGTAATGTTTTGAGTAGGACAGTGGATTATGTAGTCGGTCATAATTGTAGTCGGTCGTAGTCGGCCAAGTAAATAATCATAAATTAATTAGTGTTGTTATGTAGGAGTGTTATCGGGAATTAACCCCAACGGTTGGATAGTTATAGAGTCGTTGCCAACGGTTGGTACCTCAACCAACCTTGGCCAAGTTATATATTGGCTGAATACTTTGTAGTCGGGGCGACCCCACGGCATTGTAACATTGTAGTGTAATACTGATATATTCAATGAATGGGAACAATGCTTTATTCTGTGCAATGCTGTTATAATTTCATGCTCTGTGTTATGCACTATACTACTTAATTCTGTTTACTTCATATTCTGTGAAACACACCATATTGCGGTAAACATTTGGCGCCGTTGCCAGTTCGAAAACGGGTCGAGGGTGACAAGTCGATGACAAGTGGAGTCGTCCAATGCCATCGGGTGACAAGGAGATGACAAGTTGAGACGTCCGATACCATCAGACAAGTGACATCGTCCGAACAAGCCGTCGGGTGTATCTAGCATCAAGAAAATGGCAGCGTAATGGGGCAACCAATTGACACTGACGAGGAAGTACAAGACAGAAAGCACGTAGAAGAAATAATACAAGAAATTCAGGAAGAGCACGAGGGAAGCGATAGAGAAGAGAATGAACCCAGAAGTCGAGAAGATGAAGTAACTCAGGAATTAGTCAATCTGTGGTTATTATCAGTCGGACAATACGTGCGAGACGAATCTATTCGCAGAGAGGTTCCAGAGGAGGTTATTTCAGAGAACCTGCGTGTCAATAGCGAAGTGGATAACCTTTTGAACCGCATTCCTCGACTTCTGGCAAGGAACCTGATAGCTTTTCAAGATCTTCGAGAAGAGAGAGACAGGGAAGTGCGACGACAACAAATTCTCAGAAGGTATGAAGAACGTCTGAAACAAGAGGAGGAACGTGACGCTGATCGCCGTCGCACGCCGTACAACTGAGAAAGGCATATGCCACATCGGAGAGTTATCCATATCGGACGACGAAGGGCCGAGAGTTGGAAGATCTGAGCCTAAGACCCCAGGGCAGAGGGAGTATCAGAACGAACCCGAGGAGACTCAAGGTGTAGAGGACGCTGACAGAGGACGCGGGGAAGACTCGAACGTGGTCGAGAGTGCAAGTGACGCACCAGGACGTTGCGAGAGAACCAGTCCAGTCAGGTCCAACGCACAGGGAGGGCATCGGGGAAGGATGGTGACTCTGCCAGCCGAGAGGCAGAAGCTGCCAAAATTTACGGGGGATGGGTCAGAAGATCCAGTACGACACTGTAAGACGTGCGAGACGATTTGGATAGCCAATGGGCAAGATGATGTGGACTACTGACTGAAAGCATTTCCAGCGACACTGAGAGATAGTGCCATTGACTGGTACACAGAGTTGGCCCAAGCACACAGGGCATCATGGAGATTACTTAAGAAGGCATTCCAAGACGAATTCAAACTTCTGAGGGATGACAGTGAAATTGTAGCAGAGATCTACAATACGAAGCAAGGGAAGCACGAGAACGTGCGAACCTACAATCGGAGACTGAAAGAATTGTTGGGAAAACTGGAGACTCAGCCGGCCGACGGGCTGAAGAAGCGATGGTTCATCGAAGGGTTGCGTCCATCGTTGAGAAAGAAAATGAAAGTTGTGCCTCCGTCATCATACGATGAAGCCTACAATCGAGCGATGGATATAGAGAGTGAAAATAAAATATCCTTCCGAGGGAAAAGGAAGACGGACGACGAGGAGAGTACGGATGACAACAGCGACAGTGAGTCCAAGACCGTGCAAGCACTCAGGAAGGACAGGATGAGAATGATGAAAGAACTGAAGGCCGACAAGGAGAGTATGAGGGAAGCCAGAGAACTGTGGTGTACAGATTGCAAGGGGGAAGGTCATACAAAGACAAATTGTCCGAAAAAATTGTTTTGTGATATCTGCCAAGTGATGGGACATTCCATCAAGGAATGTCTATACAATCTGAAAGCAAGGGGTACGCAAGTACTGTTCACTCAAGGAGAACCGTCAACCCCACCGAACACACCACCAAAGCCCCAGTACAATAGCCATGCATCCCCTGGAGGTTACCAAAGCAATAGAAGTCCAAGAAACAGATTGCAGTATGACAGCAAGGGGCGACCTATGATACAATGCCGGCAATGCAACGAGTGGGGACACTTTGCAAGAGAATGCCCGAACAACAATCAGAACACAATAAATGCATTATGCAAGTGGTGCGGGCCTGGAGATCACGAAGAAAAAGATTGCCCGAAGCAAAAAGGGGTGAATATGATCAGTTTCAAGGAGAAGGATGAAGAGATCCTAGCGGTTACCCGAGCACAAGGAAAAAAAGCGATGTATCCAGATCCCCGGACCAAGAAGGAGAGACTTCGGGAGGCTAGGAAGGAAGTAGAGATGGCAATGGAAACAGAAGAAAAGAACAGAAAAACAACTACCGTACGACCAGAGTCAGAAAAGAGCATCGTGAACCAGGTGCTACAAACCACTGTATCGGTTAAGATAGCAGATCTTTTACCGCAATTAAGAATGGCAATCTCGAAGGTGATGGAAGGGGAACCAAACAGGCAAACAAAGGAGGAAGACATCATAGTGGAGCCACCACTCGAGGGAGAACAAGTCATCGACCCGAGACTGTTGGCAGTAAACAGTGGAAAGAACCCAGCCATCATACACATGGAAATCGGTGGATATCATCTAACAAACACAATAATCGACGGGGGATCGGGAGTGAATGTTCTGACAGAAGATACGTGGAAGTGCTTGGGGAAACCTACACTATGGCCACAAAATTTCCAGTTAGTGGGAGCAGACCAGCACGGAATTAAAGCGCTGGGAGTGCTAATGGCTCAGAAAGTAAGGATTGGCACCCAACTTTTTCGATTAAACTTCGTAGTCATAACAGCACAAAATGCGTCGTACGACGCATTACTCGGCCGAGGGTGGCTGATAGCCGCCAAGGCCAACCATAACTGGAAAAGAAACACATTGTCAATAGAGAACAAAGGTAAGAAGATCGTCATAGATCTGAGAACACAGGTTGTAAGTGAAGAGTTGGCATCAGATTCTGATTCAGACGGAGGGGAGTCAGTTGGCAGAGGACCAATAGAACCTGATGAGGAAGGAGTATTAAAACTGCAAGAATGTTCTGAGGATGAAACTAATTCCTTTAGTGGGCTCTTCCACTGGCAAATGGAAGACTATGAGTTCTTCAAGCCAGAGTGTAACATGATTTCAGTAAGAGAAAGTGGCGAATGCTCTCGGGCGACTAGTGAACCACTCGGCAATATCGGCAATATTGGGCCCAGTGAAACATTGTTGATAAATGAAGCATTGGATGGATTGACAAACACTCAACCACTTGGTAAGAGGGAACCGGTAATGAGTGACAAAGGGGAGGAAGGTAATAATCAGTCAGAAGTAACAGAGCAACTAGTGGCAGAGACATGTCGACCAAAACAGACAAATCGACCAGGGGAGGCACAGAAAGAATATACAGAGGGTAATGCCAAGATAGATGATACACTTGCACATACATTTGAACTAGATAAGGTGATTAGGTATGAAGAGTCATTGACAAGCAAGGTGATTAGGGATGATGAAACTAACGATGGGAAGACAACATTGAAAATATCGGCCAAAAAGAGACCATACAGAAGGAATAAGGACTATAGAGTATTTCCGGCGACTTGCAATGTTTTGGCGATCGGTGACAATCAACAGAGAAAAAATGATGTTCAAAAGTCAAATAGTTTAATTTTTTTGAAGACAACAGTTCCGGTCCCAATAAAGGCACCCGATCCTACCGACGATTACAAAATCAATAAAGGTACGAAGAATGAAGTTAAAATATTTAATTTGGAGGATATGGCTACTTGTCGTACTGGCAAATCACCCTCACAGCGAAATTCTAGAAAAGGGAAAAATGTTACGAGACAGATTACGCGACAAGAAAGTTCTAAAGTCGGAGTTATAGATAGAACGTGGACCCAGTCGGAGAAAAATAGAAAAATCCGGTTCAGGTTGACAGGGATGAAAAATTGAAAAAGACGGAAGAAAAAAAAAAATGTCGGAAAAATTTTGAAAAAAATTGAAAAAAAAAGAGTATGACGTACGGCCAGACCGTACGACGTACGACCAAGCCGTACGATGTATGTCGTACGACCAGGTCGTACGGCCAAGTCGTACGTCATACGACCAGATCGTACATCGTACGACCAGGCCGTACGGCGTACGACCAAGGCCCGTCCCCACAATTTTTTACGAAAAAGAAAAGGACATTTCAAGATTTTTTTCCATGCCTGAAGTGGATTCCGCTGTCCTAATTCCTGTTCTCAGCCGATTATATGAGTTTTTGGATTGCAGATGAGTGTTCGATTTTGTCAGAAAAATGATGTGCGCAATGAAGGTCCGAATGGTTTTGAAGGTGTTATTTTGGGCTTGGCGGCGGGGGCGCTGCCCCTCGACCCCGCCCTGTATCGCGACAGGGAGCGCGCCAGGGGCGCTGCCCCCGGACCTCGCGAGGGGCGCTGCCCCTCGACCCCGCTGGGGGCGCTGCCCCCAAACCCCCGCGAAGGGCGCTGCCCCTCGACCCCGTTGGGGGTGTTGCCCCCAAACCCCCATCAAATTAGTACTATCTTGATCCAGTGAGCAATGGGGTGCAACATTCGCAGCATTCAGTGTGCTATCAGATTGGGTCCCTTGGTTGGTTGGTCTACTGGCAGGTGTTCCAAATGTGTTGGTTCTACTTTTACACAGCTCCTACTTCAACATTGTTGTCGGCAAAAGCTTACTTAATGTCACTTGATGGTTTTCTGTCGTCTGGAAGACGACTAATTTTGTGGGGGGGATGATGTAGTCGGTCATAATTGTAGTCGGTCGTAGTCGGCCAAGTAAATAATCATAAATTAATTAGTGTTGTTATGTAGGAGTGTTATCGGGAATTAACCCCGACGGTTGGATAGTTATAGAGTCGTTGCCAACGGTTGGTACCTCAACCAACCTTGGCCAAGTTATATATTGGCTGAATACTTTGTAGTCGGGGCGACCCCACGGCATTGTAACATTGTAGTGTAATACTGATATATTCAATGAATGGGAACAATGCTTTATTCTGTGCAATGCTGTTATAATTTCATGCTCTGTGTTATGCACTATACTACTTAATTCTGTTTACTTCATATTCTGTGAAACACACCATATTGCGGTAAACAGATTATACAAGAATAAGAGCTGCAGTATGGGCTGGATATGTTGTTGACATGAGTTTACTGATGTTGTATGGTTAGTTGGATGTGATTAGCAACTAGTTGTGGTTGCTATTCCAGCTATGGTAATTGATTCTTGTCTACTACGGAGGCCTATTTATTACCATTGGATTTGGTGATTGTGTTTGGATATTGATTGATGCAAATTTCTTGCTTTTATAAGACAATAGGCCATGGAAAGCAGACTTCAAGTGGGAGATTGTTCAAATGTGAAGTCGCAGCATGGATCAGGCTTCAAGTGGGAGATTGTTTGGATGTGAAATCTAATTATTCATTTCATCTTCCCTGCTTTGTCTCTTCGTCTTCCTTGAAGACTATTGTATATATATAAGGGAAAAACTTTATATATGCACCGCGATCTGTAATAGAATTGATGCCCTGCGTTCCCACGGATGTAGCCACATTGGCAAACCATGTTAAATCTCTTGTCTATGTGTGCTACTTTGTGTGTTGTTTATTTGAAACAAGTTCCCCTTGCTGGTAACAAAATTGTTCATCGCTAGAACTATTCCAGATTATCTGGCCAAAATCTGACTAAAGTAAGATGGAGAAAAGGACTGTCCCTACCATGGCGGCTATATTGTTACACAAGTTGCATTCAATTAGTGGAAACTCTTAAGCCCACTCAAAGTTTTCTTTTATTCTACAAAAACAAAAAAGAGGGTATCTAAAAGTGTTTGCCCTGTTCAATTCACTAAAAGCATTCATGAACTTTGGAGTGTCTAGAGGACTATATCAGGCTGTCGAAATTAATTAATTTTCACTATCTAATCGTTTCAACCTCCTGTATCCTAGAATGTTGGACTATATCATACAGATGGACTTGCAATATAATTCTATCAAATGAGTGCTGAGTTTGCATTTTTAGTCATTGGGTCACTTGCATAACAAAAAAAAGGCAGTATCCATGAACACCGGTTGCAAGACAAGTCAACAAGCCTCAGTGTCAATCAAAAGTAACTTAATCGTAATGGACTTGCAATATAATTCTACCAAATGAGTGCTGAGTTTGCATTTTTAGTCATTGGGTGACTTCCATAACAAATGTGAGACTAAAGAAAGGCAGTATCCATGAACAACAGTTGAAGGACAAGTCAACAAGCCTCAGTGTCAGTCAAAAGTACCTTAATTGGTAATAAGATTAGAGCATGTTATATAAGAATTACCTTGCATACAATCATTATAAAAATGGATTTGGTAGGTTGTTTCTACAGCAGGTGTGATTGGGACTGCATAAATCAATTTCCTAGTGCCACTGTATAACCTTGCTCTATATAGCAGGATTACCCTTTTTTCCAAAGCTCGACTGTACCAAAATCAATGCAAACCAATATCCAAAAGCAAACTTGTTAAGTATTTGTTTCTTTAAAAAGCGGATAACTTACCTTGACCATCTTTTTTGCAAAATGCAATGGATGAACCGTAATCATTGTATCTAGTTTTGCCCAATTCTTTACAGGTTCAGAATGATCTGAGTCATCTCCTTCATAATCAATAGAACTCCAATCCTATAGAGATACCGAACAAAAATAGAAGGGGTTCTCAAAACTAAAGTTTCTAGCAATACTGACCAGAAGGAAAACATTAATGATAATACACTACATTTTCTGGCACAAACCTCTTCATAATCATCCTTGTTGTTGGTGTCACTGCTGCTGTAAGTGTAAATTTTGTTGTAATTTTCAAACGCAATTCTTTCCTGCTCTCCATAGATTTGCAATTCATCCAGTCCAATGAAAACATTCTAGCCATATTGCCAATCAAATTCGACAAGATTACTAATGCATTATGTGCACCAAAAAAACACCAAATCCCTTGAACATCAAGGAGCCAATATAAATGAAAGAATTGCATAAATTAACACACCACAGGATTTCTGTCTCTAGGGCTTCGCAGAACATTTTCATCACCGTTCAACTCAAAATAGATGTCTGTAACATTATATGTGAAAATGGTAAGTTTGTGTGAAACCCAAATACAGTTCTTCAAAACAAGCTAAATCAAAAACATAGTGAAGGTACTAAGTTCTAACTCTTGCCGCAGCAACATGACCCAAAGTATTTTCATCAAACATTCCACAAACCTCCATAATCATCGATAACATATTCCAACTCGGTCAAGGAAGCCTCTTGGTGTGGCTCATGACGAATCATTCCCGGAATCACTAGTTTTGCCTTGTGATTTGCCTGCATATATAGATTTTAGAGATACTTGTATGAGCAAATTTCTATAAAACGGTAATTTTCTTCAAATTTGTATATTTTCTATTAGAGTATTAATAATCAATGTTAAAAAATTTATTTAAAAATCTGTAATTTTGGCACAAAGCAATGAGCTACCAAAACAGATGTTAAGTACCTCAACAGTGCTCCTAGCAATTTCAGCATATGATAGGCTTGACTCTCCTCTCTCAGTATTTTCACTCTCACTTATTTCTTCAAGTGGATGACAACCTAATTCACCATGGTGCTGAAAAGCAGGAGACCTTGAGTCCGAGTAATCTGCAGCAACTTGAACTTTTGCATGCCAGAGCCTTCCTGCTCTAGAGACTCTAGAACAATCTGATAGTCCAAAAGAATGGTTCCCACTGTCAAAACTGCCAAAAAGTAATGTTCTTAGTGAATACGATGCAAACTAATAAGCCTAACAAGATACACAAGAACAAAAATACCAAAAGAAGAGACAAAACTCCTACGTCTATCTCCAAAGAGCTTTATGTTGATTAATGCTCTCAACTCTAATGTAGATCTATATAATAATTGAAATTATCAAGTGCACGTTTCTACTAACTAGCATTGGCAACATTGATGGTGCCATGTGTATGCTGACAGGCTGAGTTGCGCAGATAGTCATAGTTGGAATTGTATTGCAAAAATGTCAACTTATTACATGTAGATATTTTCTGATCGATATTCTCTGAATTGAAAGTAAAGATATATTAAGTATTGAATTTTATTACATAGAGAGTGGCTGCAGTCGAAGTTTTTCCTTTCCCTAATGGTGGTGCAACCACAGCCTTTCATTCTTGAGTAGTGGTACACAGAGAATGCGGGCACTATATGAAGGCATTTGACTCTAGATATAACAATGAAGGTCGGCCCCTACCTTTTGGTAAGCTCTCATGATTTTTGTACGGTGCCCAAGTCACGTGGAGGGGTAATTGTGTATGATTACTGCAAGTTATAGAAGGTAGAGAAATAAATTTCATTTGTGTCTTGCACACTCAACCAATACAGTTGTCAAATTATACCACCGCATACATAGCCAAATCTGGTGGTCTAACTCTAGACTGTTAGGATTTAGGTGCCATCTACCTTGTAAATCCTATGTCATTTTACATGGTTCCAACATCCTTGGAAAGTGTCTCTAGGCACTTAGGATGTTATTGGAAATTAATTTGTAATATTTAATCCCACCTATGACATAGGACGTCCTAAAAGTCTTTGTCTTTTGGCATTCCCCAAGTTGGGCGCTTGGGAGAGTGAGGACAAAGACTTTTGGGATGCATTTCTGATGACCTTTCACATTCCGGGAGGCAATCCAAAGGTTGGGGGCATTGGAAATTGTAAAGAGGCATTTTGGCTTCTCTTGTGTTTCAAAAATTCTATAAATTGGTGCCTTGGATAGTGGTAATAGGTGAGGAAGAGAGAGGAATGAAATAAACAAGTTGCAAGACCATGATAGAGAGTTGGATGTGCTGAGATTGTTCATAGGTACACAGGGGCTGCCAGATTGGAGGCAAAGAGAAGAATGGAAGTATGATTGTATTGTAATCTTGTTTTCAAAGTTAATACATGCTTGGCCTCTCTTCTTTGTGGAGTTTTTTCTTGCAAAGGTTTCTCCACGTAAATCTTGTGTTATGTGATGCAATAATAGTGTTTGCTGATTTTTCTATTTGTTGATTTAAATCCATTAAATCTGTTCATGGTAATTCCGAGATTAAGAACACTTAATTTCATATTTGCATACAAATTTCAGATTTCCATAATTGTAGTAGTCTAAGCGTTGTATCTCACCAATTGGTATCATAGCTTGATAACAAAGCTTTGATGTTAAACCATTGGATTAGAGATTGAAATTTTCCAACATATGGTATTAGAGTCAAATTGGTGTAAGAGCCATTGGACTTGTAAGAAGGGGGTTTTACCCTTCTTGGAATGTTGGAGGCTTGTGGGCTGCAATGAATGTTGTGTGTGTTAACATTGTTTTGCAAATCTGTGAGATTGGAAGCCACGGCATCCAACTCTTGGATGGATATTGTCAATGGGATCTATGTTGGGCGCTAGAAGCTCATGGCTATGGATCTTTATTTTTATGGAGTTGGTCTTTTTTGACCTAGAAGCTCCTAGACAACCCAGTTCCTCTGTTTCCTTATGGGTTGTGGAGTTGGTCTTTCTGTGACCTAAAAGCTCTTGGACAACCCGGCTCCTCCTTCACTACTTGGCACATGTTAGTGTTGGTACAACTTATGTAATGTCCCCTTTCTAGTGAGAACACTTAAACCTAAATCTGCATTCAAGTAATTCTCAAAGAAACATTATAAATCATTAGAGATCAATAAATTACAATGATAAGAACAATTAGGATCAAATATATCATTCCTTGTTAAAGATTCATTCCATAATTGTCATTCACTATTGATGACTATTCTATACTATAAAAACATAATTTAAGATCCATAACTTTCCCTACTATTCTTCATCGAGGAATTAGGCTTTACATGACTAGGGCGCGCTGAAACCATCCCGACCCGGCCATTGGGTAAGCTATGTCCCAGCCATTGGGTCTCCCTGTGGGATGGAATTATCCCGCCTCTCCCTACAATACCTAACATTCCTTAAAGGGCAAAGTAATAGAGGAAATAGAAATAACTATGTTCATATCTCAATATTATTTCCCTTCTAATCCTCAACCATGGGTGGGGAACTACATGTCTAGGGCACGCTAAACCCTCTCCAATGTGATTGAGATGGAATTACTCCGCCTCTCCCTAGCAACCATGTCTAGGGCACGCTAAACCCTCTCCAATCTTGATTGGAATGGAATTACTCTGCCTCTCCCTAGCAACCATGTCTAGGGCGCGCTAAACCCTCTCCAATCCATCGGGATGGAATTACTCCGCCTCTCCCTAACAAGACCACCTCCCCGCTAGTTGCAAGCCATAGAAGTAATGAAATGAACATATCCTCAATTAGCATAATAATGTAATTGACATAAATACCAATCTATCCTTAATTATGCATACATAGGTGTGTGTGTGTGTGTGTGTGTGTGTGTGTGTATAGTATCTTATCGTTCTTATTATTTTAATATCTACTCAACAATTATATTAAGTTTAATAACCCTTACCTCTGCTGTACCTTTATCTTCAGATTTGCTTCTAATACATACTCTTATCTTTATATTGAAATATATGTTCTTACCTTTATACGATGCTAGTCTGATTTGATTTGATGTCTGCTGTAATGACTTGATGAAGATCGCTGGTCTGAACTAATCTTCTGCTGTCTTACTTATCTTCAATGTTTCCTCTTCTTACTGATCTTCTTATTCTCAATCGCTGACTTTATTAGTGATCGCTGCATATCATGTTAGTAATTCTTCAATATATATTAATCTTACCTGCCTTCTCTCTTAATCGCTGACTTCACTAATACTTCCTTTATCACATGATCGCTGCTGACGGATGGATGATGTTTGGAGTGCATTGCTTGAATGCTGGTGACTTGATGATTGGGTAATGTGTATTCCTGGATGCTGGGTAATACTTCAATGAGCTGTTTTACTTGCTGATGATGAGCTTTGGATTGTAATGCTGCTGTATAAAATGATCAATGATGAGAGCTGATTTGATAATATTATTAGATTCTGAGATGAGATTGCTTCCTTTGTATTGTATTCTGATTCTTTTCTGCCCCCATCGATCATATTCTCTTGTGGACTTCATACCTATCAATCCAGTCGTGGCTCTTCATTCATTAGCAATTATTATAATCGCTGCCCTCATACATCGCACCCCTTAGCTGACTAAGATTTGGTTTTAATTATATATGAACCTTGTAATATGCTGCGTTTGGAATAGATCGCAGCCTTAGGATAATCGTATAATTTGTAACTATAAGGTGCATCATTTGGGTAGCATCCAGCATATTATATATTTAACTTATATGTTAAGGTAACAAGGTATTTGACTTTAGTTTCTAGCAGCACTAGTCTTAAGGCTGCATATTATATATTTAGTATTATAATAATATTTAATAATAATTAATTTATAATAAGATTTAATTTATGTTTATTATTTATAATAATAATATTATTATTTATATTTAATATTTATATTGATAATTATAAGTTATATTATTATATAATAATAATAATATATCATTTATATTTATATTGATAATTATATTTATCAATTAGATTGGAATAATATTTGGTTTATAATATAATATTAAATTTATAAATATGATTTTATTACATTTAATCTTTATTATTTAATGTAAGAATATTCAATTTTTTAATATTTAATATGGATATTTTAATTTGAATGAACAATACATAATCAATTCGATAAATAGAGGGACATGACAACTTACAAGGACATGGTTTGATTTGGAGGTTCTCTTCTCCCTAGTACATTGTCTTCTTCCTAGAGATTCTTATGTCTATAGAGTTGAGATTTGTATGAAGTCAAGTGTTGTTGTTTGTACTTCATTGTTTTTTGGAAAAAGTTTGGTAGCTCCTTGATCTCTTTCTTCATTGGTGTGGACTTGGGAGAGTTTTTTGGAGATTGGTAATGAGAGATGTTTTACAGCAATGTATTTTGCGTATCATTATATGTTTCCTTGACACTATGTGGGTGCTATACGTGGACTTGTTAATGCCTTGATCTAGATTTCAGATTTGACATTACCCATGCAATGGGAGTTCCGGAATGTAAATTATGTATGAGGGGGACACCTCTCTTGGACCGGATACACTTTACTGCAATGAAGATGCTTCAAAGGTTTTTTGTCACATGCTTGTGTGTTGTTACCTTGGAGATTTCTTTTTGCAGGATGGTGGATATACAAGGACTTGATTGCAGATTTGGGTTGAAATGTTGATGGCATGGAGTTTTACCTATGTTGGATTATATACCCTGGTTTGAGGTATGGATAGACTAGATGAGCTAGCAACTTGTTGTGGTTGCTATTCCAACTGATATGAATGAGGCAGCCACTTAGAGCCTTTTGTTACCATTTGAATTTGGTGCTTGTGTTCATGTATAGATTGGTGCGGGATTCAATGACGGTATGTTTCACCTTGGCATGGTCCTTGTCCTATCATGGTTTGGCATGATGGTGGATGGGAGTTCTTGCCTGAGATAGTGGTTACCTTGGTTGCCATTCCAGGTATCTTGTTGGAGCACGAGAGCATGTTGAAGAATCAGGTGGTACATGGTTGGCTAAGGGATGTTTTTCCCTTGTTGGTTATTCCTATGGGTGTATTTACAATGTATGATGTCAAGTGGGAGAATGTTAGGATTTAGGTGCCATCTACCTTGTATATCCTATGTCATTTTACATGGTTCCAAAATCCTTGGAAAGTATCTCTAGGCACTTAGGATGTTATTGGAAATCAATTTGTAATATTTAATTCCACCTATTGTTTGTAATACATTCATAAGAAAGGAGGGGTCCATCGACGATGGTAAAGATGACTTGTGGACACAATTAATTAATTAATTGAAGTTCCACCTCCAAGTGGAGGGCTTGGGAAAGAGTGGATGACTCTTGAGTTTCGAACTTGTGTCTTTTAGCATTCCCCAAGTTGGGCACTTGGGAGAGTGAGGACAAAGACTTTTTGTACATCCTATGATGTGTCTTTTGGCATTCCCAAGTTGGGTGCTTGGGAGGACAAAGACTTTTGGGATGGATTTGTGATGACCTTTCACATTCCAGAAGGCAATCCAAAGGTTGGGGGCGTTGGAAATGGGAAGAGGCCTTTTGGCTTCTCTTGTGTTTCAATAACTCTATAAATTGGTGCCTTGGATAGTGGTAATAGGTGAGGATGAGAGAGGAATGGAATAAACAGGTTGCAGGAACATGATAGAGAGTTGGATGCGTTGAGTTTGTTCACAGGTACACAGGTGTTGTCAGATTGGAGGCAAAGAGGAGAAAGTAAGTATGAATGTATTGTAATCTTGTTTTCAAAGTTAATACATGCTTGACCTCTCTTCTTGATGGAGTTTTTTCCCACAAAGGTTTCTCCACATAAATCTTGTGTTATGTAATGCAATAATGGCGTTTGCTGATTTTTCTATTTGCTGATTTAAATCCATTAAATTTCTTAATGGTAATTCCAAGATTAAAAACATTTAATTTCAAATTTGCATACAAATTTCAGATTTCCATATTGTAGTGGTCTAAGCCTTGTATCTCACCAATTGGTATCATAGCTTGATAATGAAGCTTTGATGTTAAACCATTGGATTAGAGATTGAAATTTCCCAACAGACTCTAATTTGTAAATGATATTTATAACTTGTCCAAGAGCTTCATTTACAAGATCAACTTCTTATAACGCCCCCACCTCTTTGTTATAAAGTGAGTCAATTTTGTCCAATTAAGGGTCAGTAAATGATTGGATTCTATTAACACCTTATCAAAAGAAGTTGATATTCTATCATAGTGAAAGCTAAGACAATGGTCAAAACTCGAATTCTCTTGCTGCAATGAGAGACAAAACTCATCGAGATAATGTTGTGGCGATAGAAGTGTCCTCCACTTTCATTAAACAAACAATGCTTGAAATGGTGGGAGCTATGTGTATGAAGATAGTGCAGATCATAGTATCAAAACTCAGCAAGTAACTCACCCCCTCACAAGCCAAGCGGGCCAAGTGAGTTTTAGGCTAGTACTCACCATGTCACTCACATTGCAATTTGCGAGTACTCAGCAAGACTTATCCAAAAACTCACTTGGTGGCAAATAAGTGCAGGTAGTGTGCAAAATAGTGGGAAAAAACCCCTCTTTTTTCCTCTTTTTCTCATTTATGCCTTTATGCCTTCCACCCTTTGACAACATTGTGTCAATTTTTGGGTAATTTCAACTCCTTTCAATTGATCTTGGACTAATTCGGCTGATTTATTGACCAAATTTGAAAGGCATGCAACTATTGTTTTCTTTTTATTTTGTTTTTTTTCCTTTCATTCTTGTTGCATTCTAGCATTTTAGAGTTTTAATATTTCATATTTTGTTTATTTTTTTCCTTTTCTTCCTTATTTAAGAGCTAGGGTTTACAACTTTTAAAGTTTTTTGGTTATTCCTGTCATTAGGGTTTCATTTTCCAACTTTGTAGAAGGAGATAGCATCCACAAAGTAACCATAGTAGTAGTAGTGGCAAGACCAAGGACCCATCTTGGAGGCATCACATACCAGGTACAAAGGTAGGAACAATGGTGTGCAATTATTGTGGGTTGACAAGGAGAGGAGGCATCAATTGCCTCAAATATCACCTTGCACAAATGCCTAGCCAAGATGTACAATTGTGTGATTCAATGGAACCTAATATTACACAAGAGATAAAAGCTATCCTTGCTTTGTATGAGGACAAGAAATTAGAATAGAAGAGGACCGCTAAGGCAATTGTAGTTGTGATGAATTCTCCTCGACACTTAAAGAATTGAATTGATCTTCTACAATGACCGAAAAATGCTTGAATGACCTCACTTTTTCATACAACACAACCTTCATCATCATCTCAAAAAGATGGAGGAAAAAGAGACTCACGAAGCAATTGAATTGGATGATATCGATTCATATTCAAATTGGATTGCCGAGGATGTAGAGTCCATGTTGTCCACTGATGAGATTATTGATTTTGGGAAGGAAGTAATAGAATGGGTAGCGGATGTAAAAGCGCAAGCAGAAGCATCAAGAGGAGTTTCATTGGATGATCATGATATGGTTGAGGATGATATTGTTCCTCAAGGGGGAATCTTTACCATCCAATTCAAGGGCCCCCCCACAGCCGTTGAGAATCTTTAGTTGGAGAGAGAAATTTTTTAAATATTTATATGGAATTGTAATAATGATCATATGATACTATGATGTGCTTTGAACTCCTTTCTTGATCTACAAATGAAGGAAAAACTGCCAATGAGTTCTCTAAAACCAGTTTTTTTCATGTTTTTACATTTATTTTAAAAATTTATGTTTTTTTAATATGTTGAGTTTTCACTGAGTCTCATGTCCGATTCAAAATTTAAGCTTGCTGAGTTTTTGAACTATGGTATGGACAGGTGGGTTCAGTATGATGCTGTGTTGAATCGGGGTGTGAGGAAAGCAAATGACAGGGCTAAGAAGAGGCATAAGGATGGGCACTCATAGAAAATAAATGAATAAAATATTTTCTACTTTCAAGGTCACCCTAAGGGCATCAAATTCTAATCAATTAGCTTCCAAGTGAAAGTTACACCTATTTTAAAGACATGAGCCACAAAAATATGCAATCCCAGCAGCCTACCATTTTCATGTCATAAATACAAGTAAAAACCTAGTTAGCATGGACCTTTTCCTTCTCACATGGACAAAAACAAAAAAATTATTGTAAATATTTAAGATATTTTATTTAAAACCCACCAAGATACTAAATTTGATGCATGCAAGTGAATAAGTTGCACAATCCTAAAGTCACTTGAAATTTGGTAATCAATGTAGCAAAGTTCTAATCTAGATTTTCTTTGATATACATCCAAAACGTTTTGGAAGCCCATGTCACGATCCCATATCTTCGTCTACCTTTCACTTTTGGAATGGAAAGTAAGGAAAAATGAAAATTCAAATATTCTAAAGGGAAATCTCCCTAAATTTAGATGACACTGCCTACCAGAACTATTTCTGCAACACTTTTGCTGCACATTGTAATCGTGGAAACTTCATTGACAAATTTAGCACATAAAGGAAATTGATAGCTGATTGAAAGCTTCTGAAATTAAACCTCACTAATTATCTTTTGCATTTTTCGACTAGCTATGCCTTGATCTCTGAGCATGAGGCAGACTGGATACATCAACATGATACTCTGATTTTTTCTGACACCAACAGATAACTTTTTCTTTTCATTTTTTTCCAGTAGTGTCAGTATGGCATCAGTCAATCCTGGCATATTGAGGAATTTTGTGGGGAATGTCCCCCATAACAAGATCCATCAGCTATTATATATATAACAAAAAGCAACATTTCAACTGCAGAAGCTGCCAAATTTCAGCAATGTTCCATTTAACCACATGTTAGAAGCAAATCCTGAGTCTCACCCTAAAAATAACCTGATCAACCAAAAATCTGGCCCTACACAGTTACGTAAAAATGCTAAAACAAAACAAAAAGGATTCAAATCAATCTGCAATATACACTCATATTGCAATGCCTGTATAGCCTGCAGAAATCTTAATCTGGTTGCCACTAATGGCATTTGATTACAAGCCAGCATTTTAAGATACAAAGGCTACTAGGACATCTATTTTTATGCCATTTCAGTAAGCATTAAGTATAAAATAGTTGAGCACATTTACTTAGTGTTGTGACATCATCTCAACATCGCCCCATCGCTGATGGGGACCCCTCTCTTTCTGAGTTTTTGGCTCAGGACCCCTGCGTTTTTGAGCTTTTGGTTGTGCGTCCGCTTGAAGTTCCCTGCATATATGAAGATTTGGCAAATGGTGGTTGTGATCAATTAGTACACAAGAGAGGAGGAAAGTCCGTTGAGACATGAGCAAGTGATTGATTTGCAAAGATGGTGAAACTCCGAGTTGATGATGGGTTTGAAAAGGCAAAGCCAAGTTTATGCATTGTATAGCAAAGGCCCGTCTAAACCCGTGGGCCTATCGGAGCAGAGAAATTAAATAAGGACGTAATCGCTTATGACGTTGATTTATGCAGAGCCACATTGAAAGCCCATCTAAGCGGATATTATTAGTCATCGTGCAATATGCAAGGAGTTTTCAAACGATGCATAAGGCAATCAAAACTCCGCCATAACGCATTACTAACAGTGATTTGCATAAGACAAGTATTGCCCAAAAATCTGCTCGGGCGTTGGTTTGAGATTAAATTGCAAGGTTCCCAAAATACACAGATCGTGCAAATGTCCGCCAAATATACTTTTTATCACAATTGCCCAAACGGACATTCGAAGGTGGTGCTAAAAGCACACGGTTCTTCCTGCCTGGCATATTGCATTACTTGGCCTATATGTGGAAGTCTCGAAGGCCCGCTTGAACCTCAGCTTTGGTGTGTATTTCATGGAGCACTTATGATGGATGTCCATTTTAAGCCTTTCACGTTCACTTTCACTTTGTTGCCACCTTTGATCATGCAAAGCATTTCAAATAGTCCGTTACGATAGCCTAAGCGCATATGCATTGAGAATCAATAGGCCCACTTTCAGATGTCAAGAGCGCACATCAAATAAGGCTTTGCAAAACCAAAATAATACATGTTTCAATGAAAAGTCCGCTCCAAGGAAAGATCACATCGTGCATGGTATGCTTGGATGTCCGCTTATCACTCACGTCGAGTAACATTTCATCGAAGACGGAAAGGAGCGCTCTGGCGGATATTTGGAGGCACTCTGCATACTCGTAAGAAAGACTTAGTGTGCCAACACGTGATTAAACCCGTTCGACTTCAATTTGCACCTGTACACGAGGTAACGGTGATTCGTCAGAGATTCTCGCTGACCATTCAGAAGCGCCAGCCCAAAATAGTTTTGCATTTTAAATCCTTCACGTTGGATATTCAATGCTTCTAATATTCGATTATGGGCATTCAGGGTTTGCTTGTCACGCTTTAACACTGGAAAGGGCATACATAACACTTGAATGCACATATATATATACATGTATTTGATTGGCAAAAGGACGTATCTTTATGCGTGGTGTATAGGATGATTTGGTCAGCGCCCTTTGAGGATACAGGCGTTGTGCATTGAATATACTTATGTTGTGTATTCTAAGAATAGTCTCACATTTAGAAGTATCAAATCCCATGTCCGAGTGCATGTTTGTAATCGCTAGCCTCAAATAGGAAGATCGTTTGTAATATTTCCTCACCCTCTCTGCGTTGTAAGAATCATACTTGGAGACTCAAAAAAATTCAGCGCATTACGAAGTATCCCTTTTTTTTTCTATCTTCTGGTGTGAGCAAGTTCAGGCTTCATGTCTCAATGTGGGCCTAGGGTGAGAGCATGTAGATTGAATCGCTTTTCTGATAACAATTCACTTATGAATGGAGCTCAATGTCATATCGTGTTCTTCAGAACCTGTGTATGAACTTTGAAAGTCATCTTCTCGTATCAGTAGTCACAAGACTAAATTTGAGGCTATGAGTTTAGATAAATTTGCTTGAGTTTTTTTTAAAAAGGGAGAAGTGGATCAAAGTCATCGAGAGGATTAAGTTTTATTATTAAATTCGCATTAACAATTGCAATAAAGTAAGGTAATTCAAAGTCCATACTCGATTTATCCCGCATATATTGTGCGGTGAGTTTTGTCTTATTTACCTTTTTTTTTAAGAATTATTCTACTATACTAATGTCATGAAATTTGTGCAGGTGAAGGGTGAATGCGGAGAGGCAAGCAATTATGAAGAGTGATATAGAAGGATAGTGGCGAAATGCTTGCACAAGAGAAGTTCAATGCATGGAGGAGTCTGGGTTCAAGAGCATTCGATGGAGGAAGATATCATCGCCAAACGGGAGAATTTCTGCATCAAGATCATCATTTGCACGAAGAATATAACTTTGTATGGCAGAGGGGGGGAGCATCTATCATCCGTAGTTCACTCCAAGAATTCACGCACAAGGCATCTTTCTACTTCCAGAGTCCAGAGCCAAAATCTTGCATCCTACGCAATAACATCATCAAGATCACCATTTGCATGAGAACAAGAGAAATGAGCAAGTTCATCAAGCAATCGATGAATTACATTCAAAAGTACAAATGCATGATCGACAACAAGAAATTCGACAAATTTCCCCAAGTTTTCAAGTTCGAAGCAGCCAAGTTCCAGAGCTGAAAATCCAAATTTGAATACTACTCCAAAAGATGACAAAATCTGGGAAAACATTCCGAGCAATATGAACACAAAGAAAATCAAACCAGTTTATTCGATGCTGAGATGGCACGTACACAACATTGATCCAATCACAGTCTGCCACATCATCCGTCTAAAAATAGTAAATTTTGTAACAAACTACCTTGTTGTCAAAATCTTGGCCATTGATTCTCAAATCAATCCTGGCCATTCATGTAATTTTGAGGCCTATAAAAGGGCTCACTTCTCTCATTTGTACAGGAGATTATCAGAGGAGGGAGAGCAAGAATTAAAGAGTAGGAGTAGATGTTGTTAGAATAGGAGTAGATGCTATTAAAATAGGAGTAGAGTAGAGGAGACTCTTCGAAATCATTAAGAGGAGATATGAAATTGTTGTAAAAAATACATTTCCAAAATCAATACAAGCTCATATGCTTCATGGTTATTTGTGTGGCGATGGAATGTTAGCATGGTTTCAAATTCTCGAATCTGATGGAGAAATGTTTCCAAGTAGCTTAGAAGTAGATTAAAAGTGCATTGATGTAATGAATATATGTAAAGATATTTGATAAATTCTTTTGGTTCATACTTTTCGTGGATTGTCGAAGGCAACCCACTTTGCAAAGTTAGACTGAACCATCATTTGCTTTAGTTCGATTGTGAATGCTCGTTCAAGCTGCGCCAACAGTGGGTGTTTGGATGAAAGTTTACAGCATGAAAATCCTTGAGTTTCCTTAGAAGATTGCACCGACTTCATGTAGTTGTTGGTTCTCATGGCGAAACAGAGTTTGGTTTCATTGGGAGTTTGTCTATCTCAACATGTTTCATTATCTCTTTGTCCTTAGAGTAGATTTCCTGAATGCTTGTCCTTTTGTATTTTCTTTTCATAGTTGGTTTGTAGAGTTCCACTTCACAAGAAAGAGAATAATATATTTTGAGTGGAATAAGGAGTCGATTCAGTGTAAGTCCCTTTGTGAGTTTTCAGCAAATCACGTCAACTATTGAGTCTATCCATTGCAAGTCAAGACCTGACATCTGGAACCTTGGAGTTGTCTCATTGGATCACATTGTTTAGCCTTTGAGAGACTTTGTTCAAGAGAGGATAGAATACCTCGGTATTTTATTCTGAGTTTGCATGTGCATGAAAAACACATCAACACTTAGGTTTTCCAATTACAAATAGCCAATTAAGCTTGATATAAGATTAAAAGGAACTGATACCTATCATACAAATCAAATGGACCTGAATAGCCCAAGGATTACCCCAAAGGCTGCACTCCAAAATTCTTACTGTTGTGGAAGCAGATGTGGTTTCGTTTGTTGTGTATCTTGCCTATCACTTTCTACAAATGAGGAATTCAAAAATATTTCTTTAGATTGCTGGGAAGCACACATTTACAATCAAAAATTGGTAAATTATGAAGTTCAGACTTGCACAGGTCTCTTGCACGAGCAATGCCAACTTCTAGGAACTCAGTTCAGACTTGCAGAGGTCTCTTGCACAAGCAATGCCAACTTCTAGGAACTCTTCCAATAACAACAGTGTTATCACCACAAAATGTTCTTGTAAATTCCTCAACTTAATTGTTGCAGAAGACAGTCAGGAAGCAAAACCCCTCTATTAGGATTAGTGTGCTATTCACCTTGCATATCCTAATGTTTAATGTAACTTAATTGTTCATAGACGGGTAAATAATTTATGGATCTCCAATATTCATGGAGTGGGAAAAATGGGATGCCCATGTGAAGGTGGGAACATATGTAATTATAATTATTTTATTATTCTCCAGGGATTTGGAAATATTGTTGTAATGAGGCATTAATAAGGGGGTTACATAGTGGACTTGTAAGAGCATCTTCCATTATTAGTGGGTATAAACTGTAACTAGTGCTTCATGGGGGAGTGCTTGGGAGTTACTTATGCCAACTTGAGTGGTGGAAGTCAACGATGCTTGTGTAATAGTTATTTTCTATTCCACACATATGAGGGTTGTGAGAATTCATACCATGGTATTTTGGGACCTTGTTTGTGCCTATGGTATTGCCATTTGATGGTTTTCTGGGCCTCCTTAAATCTATATATTGGAGGCATGAGATAGAGGAGGTAAGGAATGTATTTTGCAGGGCTATGCTGTTGGATTTCTACCAAAGAAGCAGGAGTGTTGATCTCATTGAAGCTTACATTTATATTTGTGAATGTATTGTAACCGTTGATGTTGCTGAATAATACATTGAATGTGTGTGCTTTGGAGGCTAGGTTTTTCCGAAAAAGATTTTCCCAAGGTATATCTGTGTCATTTCTCTTCTTGTGGTTGCTTCTATTCTTTTCTCTCATTCTTTCTTTTCTAATTTATGTGTCGGAATGCCGCTAGAATTTCTTTAGTTTTGATTTCTATAATATTTTCCTTGAAGGGTTAATGTGGAAATACCTGCATGTTTAGTAGTTGAGCTTTGTTTTGAGTTTAATTGCTAGGAGGTTTGCACGTACTTTTCCTAACATTTGGTATCAAAGCAGAGGTGGTTCCATGGGTTGCATGTGAGTTGCATGTACTTGCATGTTCTTGGATGAGGGTTGCATGCACTTGCATGTGATGGATCCATGATGATTTGATTCTCACTATTTCCTTCGTTGTTAATTTCTTAGCCTAACAAGCGTGTGGGAATCTGTTGGAAGAAATTGATTGATTATTGAATCTTCTATGAGTGGGATTTTGTAGTGGATCTGGTTTGTCAATTCAGGAGACAGTATGGCAAGCACTGGAGGAATGGTGAAGAGGTTCAATGGAACCTATGTTGAGTTGTGGAAGCTCAAGGTGGATGATCTTGGAGTTGGTCATGTGTTTACATGTTGCATGGTTGTGACTTGGAGCTCTTGTTTGACAATATGGAACTACCCTCTGGCATGGCAGTTGTGTTCCTTTAGCCTATGGTCATGTGCGGCAAAAGAGTGTTCGTGTTGGGTGCCTATTTTTGGCTCCCTCATCACATGGGGAAACACTAGCTATGTTGACTACCATCGAGAAAGTTTGTTGAGTCCATGGTTTCAATCCCTATTTATGTCAAAGCACTGGATGATTAGCCCTTGGTTGCATGCAGCTTGTGGAATTGGTCTTTTGGTGACCTGGAAACTCTTGGACAACTTAGTTCCTTGATATGCATATACTTGATGATGGTTGTGGACTTGGTCTTTTGGTAGCCTGAAGTTCTTGGACAACCTCTGATCCTCATGGATGCTTGTACTTGCATGTTGCAGATTCATGTTGTTTGTATCTATGGATTTTGCAAATTTTCTGTTTATAATATGTGGTTATGCTTATCTGTGACATTTCATTGTTTCAGGTTACAAATTTGGTGTTTTTCAAATTTTGTGGGTTTCCAAATGGTTAAATGGATTCAGATTATCATGTATGGTTTTACAAGGTTTACATGTTAATAAAAATCTGTAATTTTGTAGACCTATGAAGAGACTGTTGTTCAAGGTTTTTTCTAGATGGAGACAGTTGCAAATTTGCATGCATGCTTCATGCATGGTTTGAGAAGATTGGTTGCATTCTTCTCGGTGTGGAAGTGTCAGTATGCATTTGGTCATTTAATGTTTTTGTGGTTTTGTTTGTTGGGTTCTTGAACTATGGTTACTTAGTTGTGGATTTATGATAAGTTGAATCTAGATTTGATCTAATGAATGATTCCTGGAAAATCTACATGTTATCTCTGGTTGTCTCTGTTTTGTATGTTACTGATGTGGTGTTGGATATGTGTGTTGCATTGTTCAAGATCTATGCGTTTTGAGTTTCTCTCTGGTTTCAATTGGAGCACTGGCCATGTTTCTCAATTACTTTTGAGATGTTGCATATGTGTTGACTTTGTGGGTTGTTTGTACTTGCATGTTGCATGAAAAACTCGGAAGCGAATCTTGGGCGTGTTGTTGGTGTCTTGTTGCAATAGGGTTTTGTTGTTGGATGCCATAGAGTTTTTGGATTCTATCTGGTTGGCCTTTTCGGTCATCATGGTGCATTAGGATGTTCATTGCAGTGAGGCAAGGAAATGATTGTTTGGAGTGCTTGAGATAGTTGTACTTTGGCACGTGTAGCAGTTGACTATGGTGTCATGAGAGGCTTCAGATCATGGTTCAGTGGGAGCTTTGTGTGGTCACATAGTCAGTGGTATCTTCTTGGTTGGAGATCATGGTTTTACTTTACCTTTTGGGAGCTCCTGCTGTTGCAGTTGAGTTCTTTGATTGTGTGAGGGCCATGGACGATCTTCAATTAGGAGATGTTTATCACAAGTGCCATGCATAACTCGGGATAACGTTCAATGGGAGCTTTGGTAGCAATATGGATCTGTCACTTCGTGATAGATGATCTTCTACAGTGAATGTTGGTGTCATGAAGAGCTCTTGGAGTCTGCCTCATGCACACAGTTAGAGTTCTTCGACAAGTTCCTTGTTCTATTAGTGGAGGATGGTTATCTTTGTTGACGTTTTAGCGGCGGGAGATATCCTTCTCCCAAATTTAAAATGAAAAGTCACATGAGGCCAACGCATATGAAGAGACGCCTTGCTTTGTATATATACAAGGCAATGATCATTCATTTGATCATCAATTTTTATTACATAAAATCGGTCTTGTGTTTGGGCCAAGTTGTACGCAGATTTCTGCTCTTTTCATTCAATATATAAGAGATATATTTTGGCTGGGTTTTTCTCCCTCGAGAAGGAGGGTTTTCCTAGGGTATTTGCTGTGTTCATCATTTTGTATTTCTGCTTATCTTCATTTCTAGTCTAAAACTAACAATCTTCATTTTTATGAGAATGTGGAATGGAGAGTTGTTGGAGCTTTTGGTTGATCTGTGTTAAATCACAAGTGATGGTAAGTTCCTAGATTCTATATTGATGCACTAGGAGCTTTGCAGTGGTTTGTGGTGATCTACTAGATGAGTGTTGTAATCATTTTGTCTTATGAGATTCTGGTTATTGCGAAGTTGCAGTTGGAGTTCAGTAGGCAAGAGATGATTGGTTGTGCACCTATATCATATTTGGGTGAGGTTAGATCTTTAGCTTTTGGAAATGGGGTGTTGGAATAGTGAGTCTCTTGACATGGTTTCAACTAGAAGATCAAAAAGCCTACACCTAGAGCTGGACATGAGTTCAGCATGAACTTGTTGCAGAGATTTTGCTTCTTTGGCGGAACAATGTCATACCCCACTCTCGATCTACTCAATAGTGAATGATCTAATAGGTATTGCCCACCTAGTTTTCAGATGCACTCTTTCTTTGTGTCTTGTATTCTCGTGTGCCTAAGTCTTGACCTATGGATGTCAATTTTGAGGACTTGCTTGAGGAGTGGATACATGGTTTTCTCTATTGTCTCCTTATGTCTAGGTCTTGAGCTATGGAGTTAGTTCTAAGGACTGGTTTGAGGAGTACAAGAGATGTTCAGTGGCTTTGGGCTTTTTCCTTTGTTGTGGAGATGGTTATCAGTTTGATCTTCCTTTCATTTGAGACGCTTACATCTGTTGCTGCTATGTTTGAGATTAAACAATTAGATGTTGATGGCTTTTTTGTTTGGAGTTTTGGAGGAGATCTAACTTGTCATAGCTAGAGCACGTGTTGGTGCTGGTAAAGGACATGGTTTCATTTGTAGGTTTTCACTTTATGGTTTGTCATGTATCCCAGAGGTTCGGTTCATTTCATGTTGGAGTTGGGATTTGTGTCGAGTTGATCATTTACTGTTATTGTACTTTTTTGTAGTAATAGTTTGGATGATTGGGGCTCTTTAATCTCTGTTTTCTATGTGATGTGAAGAACCTAGGAGAGCTAAAGTGATAAGAGGAGAGGGAGTTTTACAGCGGTTTAGTTTGCAGGTTTGCATATCGATGTTTGTTATTCAACATTATATGATAAAGGACTTTAGCCACATCCTTTATGAGAGTGTTGTTTTGTGGACTTTTGGATGCTCTGATCAGTTTCAAACTAGACATTGCCCATGCATTGGGAGTCCTGGAGAAGTATATGTGTCATTGGACTACGATACAAGGGTCTTTGGTTAGTTTTGCATGTATATGTGTTCCTTACAAATAGAGACAGACTTTGTGCAAGATAGAGAGTATACAAGGACTTGTGATTGCAAGTTGGGATAGACATTGATAGTAGGTCTACTTGTGATGTGTGTACCCTGTTTTGAGGTACAGTTAGTTGGATGTGTTAGCAACTGGCTATAGTCACTAATATGGCAGATACTCTGTCTTGTTATGGTGAAGATGGACTTCGGTGTATGTGTCCGGATTGGAGCATGACATTCAAAGTGTGTTGTTGATTTTGGTTTCTGCACTGCTGGAGGATGAAAGTGTTGTGATCAAGATGGTGGTCAGTTGATGGATGTTTTGTATCTCCAATATTCATGGAGTGGGCAAAATGGGATGTCCATGTGAGGGTGGGGATATATGTAATTAATTTATTATTCTCCAAGGACTTGGACATATTGTTGTAATGAGGCATTGATGACAAGGTTACATAGTGGACTTGTAAGAGCATCTTCCATTATTAGCAAGTGTAGGATGTAATTAGTGCCTCGTGGGTGAGTGCTTGGGAGTCACATATGCCAACTTGAGTGCTTGGGAGTTACACATGTGAAGGTCGTGAGAATTCATACCATGGTATTTTAATACCTTGCTTGGGCTCATGGCATTGTTGTTTGATGGCTTTTGGGACCTCCTTAAGTCTATATATTGGAGGCATGGGATAAAGGATGTAAGGAATCTATTTTGCAAGGTTTCAAATTTCTACTAGAGAAGCAAGAGTGTTGATCTCATTGAAGCTTACATGAATATCCTATGAATGTATTGTAACCATTGATGTTGTTGAATAATACATTGAATGTGTGTACACTTTGGAGGTTGGGCAAAAGGATTTTCCCAGGGCATATGAGTCATTCCTCTTCTTGTGGTTGCTTCTATTCATCTTCTCTCATTCTTTCTTTTCTAAATGCTATTTACATGTCGGAATGTTGTTGAAATTTCTATAGGTTTGATTTCTATAATATTTTCCTCGAAGCAGTAATGTGGAAATACCTACATGTTTAGCAGTTGAGTTTTGTTTCGAGTTTAACTGCTACGGGGCTTGCAAGCACTTTTCCTAAACACTCTCTACTAGTATGGGAATAGTTCCCTTTTTTCCTTCCATTATTGAAAGGGCCCTTCTGAATTCATGAAAGCTATCCATTTCACATGCCCATAAGGGTTTTAAAATAGGTTCTGTCCAACAAGAGAACATCCCTTTTACCTGTTTTACATTATCTTGGACAAGAACAATTATCTATTAGTTGCAAAGAATTATGCAAAACAAACCAAAATACAAATGAAGGATAATTATGTACAACATTTGCGTGAATTTAAGCTTTACATAAACTGTTTTTCTTTATGAAATTTAAGGTAGAATGCGTTGTATCCAAATATAACAAAGTGTAGATAAACAAAAATGAAGAGAGATGCATTCAAATTGTTCTTATTGCTTCAGCAATGCGAGAGCCAATAGAACATCGTACATTGATTGTGTTAGAGTGGAATGTAAATCCCTCTTATTGGGCCCTTTCTAGATCCTTGATTTGCGAGGTACATTGGGATGTATGTCAATGTTTAGGGTCTCACCTCACAAATTATTAATTGAAAGGATATTTATGTCATTGTGCCTACCCATTCAATTCTTATTGAATATATTGTCATTTTAGAATCCCTCTAGAAATATCTTGTGTTGTGTTCTTCAATGCATGTTTTGTATGTTTCATTTTTGTTAATTATGGAATATCGCACTTAAACACTCACACAGTACCAAAACCTATAGAATTTTTAAGTTACCATTTTGGTCCTTCACGACCACATGGTGCAGCAAAGGAATATTGTCAAACAAAGGAGTTTGGTCGTGTTTGGTTATTTCTTAGGGGTTTGATTTCTTAAGAGGGGATTGTCATTCAGCATATGATTTCAAAGAACCTTTTGGTGGTATATATGCAAGATCTTGTGCAAACTAGAGCCATGGAGAGCTTGTTCAAAAAGAAAGTTGTTTTTTTGCTTGTATAGCACAAGGTTATATCTGTATAATAAAATTAGGGTTTCTAAAGGAACACCTAGTTGGAGGCAGGATCTCTTAGATATGATCATATTTTTTGGATTCCTTCTGAAAAAATGCCATGGATTCAATTTTGGATTGTCAAAAAACTTGTTTGTTTGAGGCCTCAAATCCAATTCGGATCGTTGGGGGGCTAAAAGAATTAGCAAGTGGTCATAAAGTGAACACTGAGTGTTACGAACTTTAGAGCAAGCAGGGGGGATGTTCAAATATTGGACCACGCAAATCAAGGAAGATGCTACAACATCAATCACAATGGATGATCAAGCAAGTTACGGCAAGCTATTTGAAGCAACAATTTTCATCAAAGTCTTCTTTTAAGTGGTCAGCATGCCAATTGTAATTGTGGTAGTGAGTGTAACCCAACCAACGTCATTTGGTTAAAAACTCAAAAGGAAGGAGGCTTTGAGTCCAATCCTCCCCTTCGGACCCTTGGTTTGTGTTGTGCTTTGTTGGCTCATGTATCAAAGTGTTGGCATTTATTAGAATGACATGACAAGTCCTTTTGAGGACATGTGACGTGTAATTGTTGATCGGTGCTTAGTTGGCAGTTGATTCCTCACATTCTTGAGGTGTCGCATGGCATGCTACCACTAGTCCTATAGGAGAAATGTGACAATGTCTTGAACACCCCAACAGGGTACCAAAAATCAAACCGAAAAAAAATTATTTTCATGTATAAATTTACCACTTAAAACATTGACAGTTTAGTTACAACTTAACCAGTACAACATAAGATCAATCACATAGATCATATTATACCTACAAGGGAAAATTTTGCTTTTTAAAACAGACCACAAAGTGAAAGGATGGGTTGTCAAATTTCTTTGGGCCCTCAGTATACATTTCAGCCTCAAGAGTCACCACAACACAAGGAATGGGCCACCATATTGGTGTAGCCAATGGAGTCACATATCACGGTTTAATTAGTCCTCCCTATTACGCTAGGCCACATATGCATCCACATGAACATGCTCACCCAATAGGCTGGCTCAAAAGTCTATCACAAATTGAGAGCCACAGTTCACTGCAAATAGGGCTCATAAGTTTGACAATTATTATCTATTGTAGGGAGATAAGACATGAGCCCATTAAAACTTCCCACAATTCAATTTTTTAGCACAGCCAATAACATGTTGCCACATCTCCCATCTGCACAAGACTTACACTGAACCGACAAAACAGCCACAAACACCAATTGCTATGAAAAGGAAACAACTTAAGGACTTGGCTACTACTGATAGCAAGTCATGGTTTTATAACAAAAGCATGAGGCAAGGGTTAAAACACTTCGCGATCCGTAGGATACCTAGCCACTATGTCACCAACCTCCAACAAATCATTACCATGCACAAATAGGAAGCATACACCTTATTGATGCCACCACATTAAATCCACCTAAGACACCAGATGCCCAAATGATGTATGTTGTTTGCGGGCTTTGGGAAGGGGAAGATGACTGACTAAGTCATCTTCCCACAAGGCATACATGTGCCCACAAAACCAATAGCTGATCAATACACAGTTGGACAATTTTATTTAGGTTAAAAACAACTAGCTATCACAAGTCATTGACAAATTAGAAGTAAGCGCATGGCCACGACAGTGAAGTCATCAATCAATGTGGGACTATGCAAATACGAAAGGCCCGAGATGCCATTGGATTAAATCACATCCAACAATCCACACTCACAGAGGCTAAATTAGAGTCCTAACAAACCTCCAACTCTTGCAAACCCTCCAATGGACTTCAATCAAGGATGACAAATCACTCCCTCTTGCCATGCAAGATCTAAACAACAATAAAATTAATGGCTCATGCCCTAGGTAACAACACCCAATTGACCTATATATTACAGTTCCAATCCACAATTTACCAAACGTTTACGCAGGTAATTTCTAATCTTAACAAGGGGAACCAGGACAATAGACTCCTATGCTCGAATTAACCAAGCAATCCAGTAAACA
This sequence comes from Cunninghamia lanceolata, assembly GCA_027924645.1. Classification (NCBI taxonomy): domain Eukaryota; kingdom Viridiplantae; phylum Streptophyta; class Pinopsida; order Cupressales; family Cupressaceae; genus Cunninghamia; species Cunninghamia lanceolata. The sequence continues at coordinate 4,639,605 of BSBN01000754.1, forward strand.
TAAAAGTGAGGTGACAAGACCTACGAGGAACCAGAATCAATCTACTTGCATACATATATCCTCTGTACTCGACTAGAACTACAAGGAAATTTCATCCATGAGTTCCAATACCTATTTTTCCATTTGAGATTCATTGACAAAATTATATAGACACTACCAACATGAGAAACAATCTAGAGACAGACTATTTATCCATTAGAGAGAACATCAACCTAATTGATTGACGTTGACCAGGACATAAGGTTTGAAATAAAGAACTTAAGCCCCTTCAAGATAATTACACAAGCTCCAAACTAAATGGTCCATATGTTATAGATTTAATGAATCTTAATCAAGTTAGCTTTGTTCATTAGAACATTACACAATTATCTAGTGTTCTCTATCAATTATATCACAGACTAGTCAAAATAGGAAATATAGTGATACCCTTACGGAAAGATTACAGAACCTTAGATTATAAAGGATTGGCTCTACCAATATACATCAATCCGTTTGGAAACCAAGATGCAAAATTTCAAACATAGAATCATTAGCACTCCAAGAGAATTATACCAGCATTAATCCAATTAACATTGAAACTTAAGTACTTTAACAACTAATTCTATCTCTTAGACATTACAAAATGACATAGTGCTATTGCGGATTGTCACAAAATCAATTAAAACAAGATTACACTATAAGCTCTATCTTTAGCCTTATCAAGCAATTCTCTTAATTTAATTGCCCAATTCCTCCAAGGCAACTTCAAGTATCACTTCTTCAATTTTGAACAAGAACTTGAAGATCATCCTACTCCCCATCAAGGATCTTGCAGTCCCCTACTACATCTTCCTGGAGAATCCAATGCAATCATAGACATTATTAACCCTTATAACTGTAGACTACTACAACAAGATCAATTCATGATTCACTTAGACATTTAATCCTAATAGCTACAAATCATTACACCTTAAACATAAGAAAAGTATCATCATCATAATCAAGACTACATATAATTAAACCATTAGGTTAGATTATCACCAATTTCCATCATCAAAGTGCAAGTAACTCAGTTCAGCAGCCAACCCAAGTATTAGGCCTACTTTTCCACTCGGTCACCCTCAAAGCAAGGTATTCAGCTTCAAGGGGATGTCAATGAGTTGTGCAGCCATTACAAACTTCAATAATCAGTCCAACCGAGCAAAATTCCAGCCAACCGAAGTAACTGTAAAATCCACTATTCAGCCATTCCCAAACCCAACACTTGTTGGCTTCAACCAACACATGCACACACACAAAATCCACATCCAAACTAACAACATGACTCACATACACAAACTAGGAGGGTTGCAACCACTCCCTAGAGGGCTACAACCTCTCCAATGGGCCCAAGCACAAGTGATCAAGGGAATTAGGCTACAACCTGGCATGGAACTCTAGTCTCCAATTTCAATGGCAACTTCAACCTATCCCACTTGGTGGTAGCTACAACCAAGATGTCAAAATTCCTAACTTTTTATGTAAAGCACTGAAAGCTACTACTAGACTCACCGAGTAGCAGCTTTAACTAGACCCACTATGGCCTCGATCAGTGTGCACCTGTGTTCCACGAGGACGCATCCCTGGCCCTAAAACCATTGTTGGCAGACTCGCCAAAAACTCGCCGAGTTTTTAAAAACTCGCGAGTATTTTTTGAAACGAGTCAAGTTGACTTTAACTCGCAGAGTCTTCCAAGCGAGTTTTTCCGAGTCAGAGCCGAGTTTTCGCCGAGTTCGTACAAAAAACTCGCGGGCAAAGGTATAATTCATTTCCGCGGCCAGAAAAGGTAAATGTTAATCAAATTTTAGGTTTCTGAAGCTCTACATAGCAAAAAACCCCCCTCCAAGCAAAAATAGTTCATTTGCAACGTTGTGGCATCGAGAAGATCGGATTCAAACGCCATTTTTTGCGGATTTTGAAGGCAAATTTGAATCTCAGGTAAGTTTTTGTTTTTCCATTTTTCTTTTTGTTTAATCATTTTTTTTTTGTTCTTGTTGTAAAATATTGAATCCAAATTGAAAACAAAATCTTCATAGAGCAAAAAGAAGCTTCATTTTTGCATTTAGATTCCAAAAAAACAAGATTCTTCACTATTTTTTGTGGATTTTTTCTGATTTTTTTCATGATTTTCGTTGTTTTTTGAAATTTTTAAACCTAGGTTCATTTTTTTATTGTAAATCTATTTTGTTGTTTAGATTAGTTAATTTATTGACTAATTTAATCATTGAAAGTGAAACACATTTGTATGAGTATCAATTTAAATCAATTTTAGAGAGATTTTTTTTTTATTAAAAACCTAATATGTTGTACATTTTTTTTGTATGTGTAGATTAAATTTGCACTATAATGGCTTCAAGTTCAGCGTCAGACTCCACCGGCACCCCATCCATGGCACAGACATCGTCATGGGTTCCAGGCACTCGTTATCCAGGAGCTAGAGACCCAACATGGAAGTATGTTGTGAGAGGACCGAATCCTGGAACGGTTGTTTGTGGTAGATGTACGAGGGTATTACATGGAGGCATAAATCGCCTCAAATACCATCTTGCAGGCATTGCTTGTCATGATTCCAAGGGTTGTCTTAACACCACAGAAGAGATAAAAAGGGAGATGCTTGCCTTACTTGCAGCTGCCAAAGAAAGAAAATTGCAAAGGGAGAGGACAAAGGCAGCCATAGCAGCAAGCATAGCTAGTACCGGTGGACATGGTCATGAGCAAATGCAAGTGGACATAGAGTCTGAATCAAATGAGGAGACAAGTGGAGCTGATGTGAACATTGTGGGCTCTCTTCATGGTCCACGCATTCGTGGCAAATCGGCCCCTAGGCCCCCTATTTCCTCTACTTCGAGTGGAATGCCACCGCCGGGGTCTACATCTTCACGCTCACCACATAGTTTTTTTGTGCCAAGAAACACACCAGGAGCACAGACATCATTGGAGGGTACAGGGTGGAATAGGGAGGTGCATCAACATGCCGACATGGCATGTGCAGACTTTTGGTATTTCAATAACATTGCATTTAATGTGGCGAGTAGTCCCTATTGGCACAATTTGGTTACCGCATTGACAGTTGCAGGAAAAGGCTACAAGCCACCTTCTCATAAAGACTTGAGTGGGAGGTTAGTGATTAGTCATTAGTCAATTTAAATTTTATGCTAAGTTTATCATTTAAATTTTATGTGATTAGTTAATTTATGTTAAGTTATTTTTTGTTTAAAAAATAAAATTTTGTACTTATTTTAATTTTTACTTAAAAAATTTTGTAGGTTGCTCACAAATGCAACGGAAAGGGCGGTGCAAGTAGTTGAAGATCAAAAGAAAGAATGGAAGAAACATGGCTGCACCATTCTTTCCGATGGGTGGACGGATGGGAGAAATCGCACCATCCTTAATTTTTTGATTTCTTCAAAAGGTCAAGTTGTGTTTTTGAAATCAGTGGATGCCTCCAATAAAATAAAAAATGCAGAAACATTGTGTACATTGTTGGAGGAAGTTGTCATGGAGGTGGGGATAGATAATATTGTGCAAGTCATCACGGATAATGCAGCAGCATATGTGGCAGCTGGGAGATTGCTTGAGAATAGACATCCTACACTTTTTTGGACACCTTGTGCGGCACATTGCCTTGACCTTCTTTTGGAGGACATAGGCAAACTTAATTGGGTGGCACCAATTGTAGATGATGCAAGGAGCATAACAAAATTTATCTATAATCACCCTTGGGTTCTTAGTTTGATGAGAGAATATACGAAAGGGAAAGAGTTGGTGAGATCGGGTGCCACAAGGTTTGCAACAATTTTCCTGACATTGCAAAGCATTATTGGTTCATTGAATGCTTTGAAACAAATGTTTGTGTGTCTAGCATGGCTAGAATCATCTTATAAAAAAAAGCCTGAAGGAGAGAGAGTTGCAAGCATAGTGTTTGATAAGCTCTTTGAGGAAAGAGCTACAAAGATCGTGAAGGTAACCTCAAAACTTTGATTTTAAATTCAAATTGAGTATTTTATTTCTTAATTTAAGTCTTTCATTATAAATTTGTAATTTTTAATTTTTAATCTTTTTGTATTTGTAATGTAGGTGTCAGAGCCCCTGGTTAGAGTCCTTCGCTTGGTAGATGGGGATCAAAACCCCATGGGATATATTTATGAGGCCATGGATAGGGCCAAAGAGGCTATAAAAAATTATTACATGGGGGACAGCCTCAAATTTGATCCCATATGGGAGATTGTTGATAGGAGGTGGAACAATCAACTCCACTAACCCATCCATGCTGCAGCGTACTTCCTCAACCCTCAATTTCACTTCTCAGAGAACTTCTCCGATCCTAATGGAGAGGTTATGGAGGGGCTCACAACATGCATTCAGAGGATGGAACCCATGGTTGAGGTGAGAGACCTCATTGTCCAAGAGTTGGATCTTTACAGTGAAACGAGGGGTAAACTCTTTTCTTCAGATCTAGCTATTCGAGGAAGAACCACTCAAACACCAGGTATAAAATTCAGAGTCTTTAAGTTTATTTCACTGTCACTGTGTCACATCATACATGCATCTTGATTCTTAATATCTTATATTTATAATTTGATAAAATGTGTTTTGATTCTTGACTTTGTTTTCTAACTCTTCAGTATTTTATTGCAGAGGCTTGGTGGAAAAGTTGGGGTGGAAATACCCCACATCTCCAAAAAATTGCTCTCCGTATACTATGCCAGCCTTGTAGTGCATCCAGTTGTGAGCGGAATTGGAGCTTGTTTGAGGCCATTCACATGAAGAAGAGGAACAAACTAGCCCAAAAGCGCCTCAATGACCTTGTCTTTGTGCAATACAACCTTCGGTTGCGCACAAAAAAGGTAGAGGACAAATCACTAGATCCTATTGATTTGGATGAGATAGATCCTTATAGTGATTGGACAGGGCAGGATGAGCAGGCTCCATTGTTTACCGCAGACAAAATTCTTGATTTCAAGAGACAGGCAATGGAGGATCTGGGTGCAACAGGAGATATAGGGTTGGAGGACATTCATGAGCATGAGGACCCAGAGCCACCGGCACCGCGCACTCGCAGGACTAGAGCATCTGCCTCTTCCCTAGCTTTGGCTAAATTAGGGAAGAGGAAGATGTAATATGTTGTGTTACTATTTACTTTTAGTATTTACTTCTAGACTAGTTTTACTATTTTCATTTTCAGCTATCTATTGTAATTTGTAATTACTAATTTGTATCAGACTATCAGGCTTTTAGCCATCAGGATTCCGCATGAGAATGCGATTTTGTAATCAATTTGCATTGAAGTCAATCAAATTTAATAGAAAACACTTTTGTACTCATTTATGGACTCATTGGATTCATCTTGTCATTGAAATTTGCAAAAAAAATGTGTTTCTAATGAAATTTTAGCAATTTTTTTAATTTACCGAGTTTTTGCTGAGATTTCTCCGAGTTTTTTTTGACTCTCCAAAAATTGGCTTGCTGAGTTTTTTGCCCAGCCGAGTTTTCCAACTATGCCTAAAACTAACATCCCCATCCCACTCCATGTTTCCAAGACGACAGGGGACATCCCCTGGCCATCCCTAAATATTTTTGAAATAGGGAAATGTCCCCGAAACACAACAAAACATCCCTACTACAATAGGGGGTGTCTAGACGACCTAGGGACAGTTGGGGACATCTAAGACATCCCTCGACCATCCTGGAGACCGTCCCCAACAAAAAAAATACCTTTTGCCATGTTTTAAAACAAAAAGAAACTATGATTAAAGGTAAAAATCATTCTCTGTCTCATTCTGTCTGTCACCGTTGTAAAAAAGAAAATAGTCTGTCATTCATTTCTTTCCTGTCTTTGCAAATACTTCGTTTATAGTTGCATAAGAAAATTGCACGTAAGGGAATAGTCTGTAAGAGAATAATTGCGCAAGAAAACAGAATTGATTATATTACAACCTATATTTCAGTTAGTCTATAAAACATTATTTTGGAATAGTCCATAAGAGAATTGGATATATATTTATTTTACAACCCAGTAGAATATCATTTTTAATCTATTCAATATATTCTATATATTAATATAATAATATAGAATGAAATATTTTCAATATTATTTTTAATTTGAGTATCTTTATATACATATATTTTTTAAATAATAATTTGTATATAGTATATTTTTAACTTGAGTATATATATATATAATTTTATATTGTTGTCGCCCTACCATCCCCAAAAAATGGCCCCTGAACTGCCATCCCTGTCCCCAAAACGCTGTGGAACATATTCACTTAAATTTAGTACACGAGAGTATTTGTTAATCAAGATCTTCTTCAACTCCCCTTTTCTCTAATACACTTCACTTCTTCTGCTCATCCACCATGATTCTTCCATGTAGGTACGTTCACAAATTCAACAATCTTCATCTATTGGTTTCTCCTACTATTTATAGAATTTTCTAAGCTCTTCCTTCTCAACTCTCATTGGCCAATTTGGGTGGTACATTAATTTCTCAGAATAATTGTCTAGGAATGTCCTTCTTTTATGAAATCATTTTATTCCTTGAGCTTTCCGTGCCATGCAACACCTAGCTTTGTCTAATTTGTTTTTCTTTCGGCAGTGCATCCAAGTTGGTGCTTCTGCCTTTCCCCAAGTTCTCAAAATCCCTAACCATCCAAGCTCATTCACTCAAGGCACACTATCCTTGATTTTCGTTTGTGCCAACTATATCATGCAATCTGAATTCTCCTGTTTTCATCTCGATCAACACCCGGCCTCTCTATTTCTTCCTCTATTCAACCGCTTATGCACTGTCAAGAGGCACCAATAGAAATTCTCATGAAACTGTATGCCCCCCTCTTCTACTTGGTTGGCCTAGTCCCTATGAATAAACCCACAGACTCAGCAATCCATTAAGTCAGCGAATTCCATGTGAAAATCTAAGTTAACAATTAGTCTAAAACATTTATCAATAAAAATCTTAAACTTCAATCTGAAATCATTACCCAAGATACACATCAATCTAGATAAGCAGTAATTCAATATCATTATTTTTCAACATCCTTAATCAATATTAAATAATTCATTCAAGCATTACTTACTCTCTTGGCATAATCTGATTAATATTTATTGATTCTTAATTAAATGTTTGTTATCAAGAGTCATACAATATAATCAAAATCAGACCATCACATCTAGACTATTAATCCATGGGAGCTATTCAAAAAGTCCATGGAATTTTTATCCTAATACTAATCTTCAGCGTATTACAATGTCATATGACTGACAAGGAAAAAAATTTCCTGGTGGATGTAGGTGTCCAATAGATGTTTGAATGTCATTGTAGCTCATTTTTGCTTATTTATAGGAAATCTAGCTTGAACTTGTATTGATAGCCCAAGGTTTATGGCGGATCGTTAATGGGACCAAGACTCTTCAAAAGAATGAGAAAAACACATGCTACATTCTGTCAAGAAAGGCAGGGCAAATCCAGTTGCTCCTAAACTCCAACATTATGTGCGCGGAAAAAATAGTCCAAAGGAGACACAGAGGCATTGAAGGTCTTCAATCAGCCCGATACCGGTCAATCACAGTGAGAATTACTGAAGCTTAAGCCTTTAGAATTTGAGAAGATCGATGATTATCTAGCAAAAGTTAAGGACACTCAGCATCAATTTTCAAAGTGTGGGGCAGAGCACAAGATGGCATATCAGCAAATGGTACAGACTGCAATTGAAAATCTGAAGAAGCTATATGAATTTTTTGTCTTCATGACAAGACCACTTTTGATGAGCCTTGCAACACATTGATTTAGGAGCAAAACAAACTCGTCAAGTTTGGAAAACTACCAAGGTCCAAGCAACAAGCAAACATGACTCATGGGGGAAGCTAATCATGGCAGATGACAGCCATCTTTGTCTTAGATTCACTTTAGAAGGGAACTATATATAGTTAGTTTTTTCTTCATAAGAATAAAGCTAATATAGTTGTTTTTAAAATATGGCTGTTTTTTCTAAAATAAAGTAGCTTGCCTTGCTTTATGAGAAAAAACTACAACAAACAATCCTATTAATTATGGTTTAGCACGTTCCTAATTATTTTTTATTATTCCTAAATACACGATGGCCAATTTAGATTCATTTTAGAAGTGGTCTATATATGGTAGAGTATTTCTCCATAGTGTGAAAAAAATAACGTACTTTTCAACTGTGACCATATGACTTTTGTGCAGAACTATGCACTGTAGATTTTGCAGTTAATATAAACATAACATTTTACCTCAAAAATTTTAAAAAACTAATTTACTACTATATCCAATTTAGTATGCTCCCGCATCAATAACCTCTATCATGAATATGCAAATGCAATGACAAAAGAAAGATGAAAATCTATGAGCAAAGCTCTGCATTTAAATATCTAAATAGGGAGAGATCAAGTAGTAGAAGCATTGGTGTTTGACAGTGGAGCACTAGGTTCAAAACCCCAAGACACATGATATAGTGTTGAAATTAGATAAAATACTAGAGCTAACTCGCTGAATGCAATGTAGCGCAGCAGACAATGCCAAGTCAAGTCCAGAGTAAATTTTACCAAAGAGATGTGCAAGTCCAGGGTAAATTTGACATTAAAAGACATCCCTGGATCACAACATCCAGCCCAAAGTCTGCCTCACATAGAAATTTACCAAATAAAAAATAAAAATAAAAATAATATTTAAAAAAAATTGAAAGAGCTGCAGCTGCTTCTGAAATGAATTTCAGCAATGAATGCGCCTCAGTTGTGACATTTAAGCCAAAGGTTACCCTTCGTTGGTAGTGACATCTAAGTCAAAGTTGCCCCATAAGGAAAATTTAATTATTTATCAAATCAAAAAAATAAAACTCCTGACTAAACAGAAACCCCTCCCCCACGAGGGAAATTTATCAAATCAACTAAAAGCTTTCCCTAAGAATAGAGCTGCAGTTCCTTTGACTGAAGAGATACCCCTAGGTCGCCGCATCTAAGCCAATGGTCGCCCCGAAACAGAAATTTACCAAATTATATATTACAATTTAAAAAAAAAAAAAACTCTCCCTAAGAATAGAGCTCCAGTTACTTTCACATAAGAGATAGCCCTCGGTAAGCATCTAAGCAGAAGGTTACATCACAAAGGAAAATTTACCAAATTAGAGAAAATATTTAAATGAATAAATTAGCTCTCTGTAAGCATGGAGCTTTGGTTACCACCACATTGCAAGAACCAATATTATGACTATGAATCTTGATCTTGCAAATAGTGCCTAAAGCTAATTAAATTAACAAAAAAAACGAGAAAAATGGAAACCCACTGTGAAAGTGTGCAATCACTTACCGAACAGCACACTGACCAGTAGCCTGTTTGCTTGGTCCAAATTTATTCCTCCGCCCTTCAGGCATCACTCGCTTCCAGCCAAATGAGCTAAGCCCTGGATCCTCTGTATAACAACCCTGACAATGCAAAGCCACATTGCGCCCTGCAAAACGCCACAAGCTATCATATAATAATCGAAGACAGACCAACTAATTTTCAATTTTCAATTCCACGTAGTCTGATGTTTATAAAACCCCAAATATAAGCCCGAAATGTTGGCGATAAAGCCTGAAACTACAAACATGTTAACATGTCGGAAGAATTTACACTCCGATATTAAACCCGTCCGCTCAACAGTAATGGAAAAAGAAAAAGAAAAAATTTAAAATGCAGCAAAACAGAGCAACTTCTCTGATCAGATGGGGGTTTCGTCCAAACAAAATTTACCTGACAGAACGGAGTAGGACGATATGCTGCTGTTAACGACGATCGCCATGGACGAACTCTTCGTTACGTTTTCGTCTTGTGCTTGTTTCTTTCAAACTATATATGTTCTGTGACGGATTGTTTGATCTGAGTAATGATCTGATAGTGGCAGACGGTCGTTTGTTAGCTTCCTTGGATTTGACGTGAAAAACAAAACAGGCGGATATTGCAGAACCTAATAATCCTAGGCAACTGTTGCTGTCGTATAAGGTACCTCTTGTATTTGTATATATATGCAGGGTGTTAACAGGCCATTAATGTAGCATTTGCTTCATTAGACTCTCTAATTTAATTGATAAATAATTTCCTTAATTGGAAAATGTGAGTCAAAGTGGATTTAGTGGGTGTGAGATTAAGATGCATACAATTATGAGTCAAAGTGGATTTAGTGGGTGTGAGATTAAGATCTATACAATTGTGAGTCAAGGTGGAATCGGTAGAAGAAGAGAGTACCAATGGTGTAAATTTGATAGCCGTACTTGGACTTTGGGAATTTTCACCATAAAATATGGTGAATAAAAAATAAATAACTGTGTGTTAATACATGCAATTTATTTTTGAAATTCTAAATATATGGAGAGAGAAGGGAGATGGGGTTGGGAGGTGAGTCTCAAAACGGTTGCTCTTTAGGCCCCTTCAAGGGATTGGATTTATTTGGTTGTTACGTCGATGGGCATTTCCCTCTCGAAGCCATCAACAACCTCTTGTACAATAAAACCTAGTAATCAATGGCATATATTCTAAGGTACGCACTGGACAACCATTAAAACATGTCGAAAGCGTGTAGAAAAAACATAGAAAGTGTGATTTATGGGTGGTTCGGACATGCATGACAAATTATTTGCTTCCCCTAATACCCTGTGAATTAAATTCTTGTCTCTTTAATAGTAAAATTAGATGGTTATAAATAAAGTTGTCTTTGTGAAGTTTTGTTAAACTATCCAAGGGGTTGAGCTTAATTGGTTAAAATGTTGGGTTCTCATTGTGGAGACCCAAGTTCAAATCCCCATAGGGACATCTACTATGGAATTTTAAGTTATGACTCTTGTTCTTCCATAGTTAGCTTCTAATATGACTCTTGGTCTTCCATAGGTGATTTCTAGTGTGTTTGCTCCTAAAGAGCTTGTTTTGGTCTCATGTTGATGCTCGTATGAGCAGAATATTTGTAAATGATATGCAATATATAAAAATAAAAAAAGTTTTGTTAAACTAGTAATTGTTAGACACTCCCAAGTTTTGAAGAGGTACAATGTTTTTGAACTAAAGTAGTTTGTAATCTTTTTTGAAGATTTTGCTTTTAAAAGCAAATGTAGATGATTGTGTGTAAACTTGTTGGCTAGTTTAATTTTGCATTGATATTATTGTTCTGCACCTCGTCCTTTGTGATCCTTTTAATAGAGTATATATATTCCACAATATGTAGCTTTTGTATTTATACATGTTTATAGATTTGGAGAGAAAATGTGTTTGAAGAAGACTTTATCTTTTAATTTGTTATTGTTGTTGTTTATAAAGTAGTTTAATTTTGCATTGATATTATTGTTCTGCCCCTCGTCCTTTGTAATCCTTTTAATAAAGTATATATATTCCACAATATGCAGCTTTTGTATTTGCACATGTTTATAGATTTGGAAAGAAAATTTGTTTGAAGAAGAAGAATTTATCTTTTAATTTGTTATTGTTGTTGTTTATAAAGCAATGAAAGAAATATTGCGAGCTCGCTATTCATAGATTCTATTATAAGAGATTGTTAAGGTTTTTAATTTAAGTTTGTTGTAACTACAGGTACTTTCTTAATGTTTTTAATCTAGCATAATTTTGTTGTCGTGAGAGATTGTTAAATATGTTGATGTGTTTCCACCTTACTAACTGGGATATCCTTGGCTTGGTTTCATTATATGTAAAGAGCTTTGAATCTAGTTTACATATGCAAAGTTCATCTTGGCTTGTATATGGCAAATAAGAACTTGGATGTGTATGGAGTTTAACTGAAGGGAAATTTGGCCTATGTATTCATTAACTGCTTTAATGTTTTGGGCACTATCTTGGATAATATTGTCCTAACTTTTGATGCCATGTCTAAGGCTCTGAGTCACTCAAAAGGAAAAATTGGTGATTTCAATATTCTCTATTATCGCTACTTGTCATTATGTTCAAATGTTTGAGTGGGTGACAAAAGTATATGGATATTATTTTCTAATTATAATCATTCACTAGTAAGAGTGTTATGTTTCCCATTGATGGCACTTTTGTATGTCTTTGCTCGTATTCATCCAAGACATGTTTTGTTGTGGACTTTTTTAATAATATAATAGGCTTTAACTTTTATTTGTACCTACGTGACTCGTCCATGCAATATTCAAACAATTTAATACCTTTTATCTCATAATTGCATTCTTGTGTAATTTTTAGCATTCATGACCCAAGAATTAAAATCAACCAGCCAGAAGAGAATCTAAAAAATACATTTGCTAGCAAAAATCTACCTTCTATTATGCTTTCATGGATTTCTATACCCTATTCCAAAGCTCCCATTTTTACACAAGTAGGGAGGATGCTAGCAAAGATTGTGGAATTTGGCTCTACACCTAGCAATTGCATTTGCTTCAACATTTCTAGGCCCTTGGAAATAAATCCATTTTGTGCATATCATGCAATCATTGTATTTCATTAGATGATGTCCCTTTGAGGTATTTGTGGATCTGTCAAGGCAGATGCATCTTACAAATATGTGTAATTTTGGAAATTTAACGCTATATTGACTTTTTTTAGTTCTTCTTTTATAGTCCAGCTAGCATTGTAGTGCTTTGCCATTTATTTAATGCGATACTTGATGTTATGTTTTTATATATGTTTTTCAAGTGAATAAATAATTATTCATTGTTTTATTCCATGCCATGTGATTTTGAAAAAAATATTGTTTTTGAAACTGAGTATCTTAATACAAGATTTGACTTTTAGATTTTTAGTGCAAGAACTTTAGGAATTGTATAGGAAATGTGGTTTAGTATTATGTTGAAATCATAGTTTAATTGATGATTAAGTATATGCACTTGCTAGATGGAACTTTAGTTGAATGTATTCTCATAGACCTTGTCTATTTATATACTTGAAAATTATTTTGAAGTTGTTAATGTTACTGTATGCACCTATTTGAACTTGCATAATATGAAATTGGTTTATGTTTGTTAAGTGAATGCATGTGGTGCAATTAAATTTATATTAGGGGCACTTGTGCATTAACACTATAAGTCTACAAATTTATATATAAAGAAAATTGATTAATGTGAGTTGGATGTATTAGAATTTGATGATGTATAGTGTATTATTACTAAGTGATGAAATTTCAATAGTTAAGAATTGATTGGTTAAGGTTATAATGTACTCCTTGCAAAGAGAAATGTTATAAAATGATTTATAATTATGACTTCTGATATTTATATGAATCCCAAATGTTAATTGGCTAGAAATATGAATGGTTAGTTCTAACTGTGTTGGTTGGCAATGACAAAGTTTAATTAGAAACAATTGTTATTTGAGTTGTAAACTAGATTGGGTAGATGAGTTGCTATTTAGATTTTTAAATAGTATTATAGACTAGATATTGAGTGGGAAATCCTATTTAAGTTAATCAATAACTATCAAATAAAGAATATGGTAATAAGGTTTGCTACTCCTTGTTACATATAGGGAACTATACTTCTTGGGATATAACAAGGTATGGATCTTTAAGTTAAATTGTGTAGTTATCATGATGCTGGAAACTAATCAAGATAATTATTTATGGTTGTTATGCTATACGATATTTTGCTTAAACTTGTATAATTAACCATATTTATATGTTCAAAATTTGTACGTTCATATTTGTTTTAACTTACAATGTAGTTAATTCAATTGTTTATTCTAATGTGTTAAGACTAAGGTTATGGTTGCACCTCCACATCTTATTGAGGTTGTTGAAATCTCTAGCAGCAAACCAAATGGAAGTGTAACAAGCCCACACTTTGTTGGGCCTATTATGAATGTTTCTCCCAATGTAGTTGTGGCAACAAAAATCCATGGGCTTTAATTAGCAATGTCTCAATGTTGTCATGAGCTCATTGAGAGGGCTAGGGGAATGGTTGTTACCACACATTTGTTGGAGATGGGTAAGTTGCAATCCCTTCATGACGCATTGTCTAAGTTAGCAATGATGTATGATAAGTTTGATAGGTTATTTTTCTTACTAAACGATATATTCTCTAAACAATTATATGGATTCAGTGGAGCTACTGAGTTTTTGGGTGTGCTTGAGCATTGCTTGGCTAATATGTAATATCAGTGAACATTTTTTAAATTTGCCCATGTAACCTTCCCTTGCAAAGTTTCAACTGCCAATGTGAACAACTTGCTTGCAGTCTCGTGCTATGTTCTAATGCTTTATGTATTATGTTATTTTGTCATGTTTGTAAATAAAATGTCTTTGTTGTGTGCCTTGTACAAAATTGGTGTATCTGTTCATTTTTTGTCTTGCAACATTTTGTGTTATAGTCTATTTTAAATCAATGGTTATGTGTACAGTTCATTCCACATATGTTATGGTTTTAAATGCATGCTATGTTCTACCTTTTGTCAAATTAAAGGTTGTGGTTACCGTGCAATTCTATCTCATCCTCTTGGACTAGATACCTTTTCCTTTGTTGTGTTTAGTTTGTTCCTCATTAGCTTTTATTTTCTAAAAGTTGTTAATAGATTCATTTCCCCGTGCTCTCCAAAATCCCAATGGACAATCCCTTCAGTGAAAGTGTTATTAGCAATCTTCTTATAGCCATCTCTAGCCTATGCCCTTCTCTCCAAGTCATTAATTGAGAACCTATTCTCCATGTACGAAATGCTCACTTGAAATATTGGCTTCAACTTTTTGATGGGGCACACATGCACGATGCTCTTCTACCCTTGAAACATAACAAGCTTGTTGCCAATGGTGATATTTTGGAGGGGTCCATTGTACAATTCACTGGCTATGCTTGTCAAGTGTTCTAGAAAATGATGTAAGCAAATACTTGTAATGTGCCTCTTAAATTCTCATCTCCTCTTTCCTCTTGTTATGTAATGGTTTTTGAATGTTTATTGTTCTCTTCTTGCTTTGTGAGTCAATTCTATTAGTTCTTTTAAAGTGTTGTTCATAAAAGTTTCTATTATTGGTGTGCCTATTCTCCTTTCTTATGTCCCTTCTATTGGGACCTGAAAAATCCCAGTTCCCAGCTTGCATTATTTTGCCCCGAACCCATCAAAATCCCACTTTGTGCCTTTGTTGCTTAACCCATCATTTATACCTGATCTAAGATAATTTCCATGGGTTCCCTTCATAAAATTCTAAGTATAAAATTCTCCAACCCCTTGTGTTTTTCCTTGTTATTTGTCTAAGTGTTAAAGTCCTTCAAAAAATTGCTTAAGTTTTACCTTGTCGGTAGGTTCGCAAGTTCGCAAACTTGTCGATTTGTTGACTAAGGTTCACAAGTTTGTGTTTTCGCTTATTTGTTGATAGGCTGATAGGGTGAGAAAAAGATAAGGTGAGAAGAAGAGAAAACAAAATATTTATTGGCAAAGTTGGAAGTTCATGAACTTCCAACTTCGCCAATGGAGAGAAGTTGCAATAGAGAAAGAAAGACCAAATACAGCCTTTACGACAAAGGTGATGGTTCGTGAACTTGGAAGTTCGTCGACGGCCCAGATCAGCGACAAGCAAGTGGAAATTTTTCTAAGGAAACAAAGACGCAAAGGAAGACAAAAGCAAAGTCTTCATCGGAAAAAGGAAGAGTTCGCAAACTGTTAGGTTTGGTGATGGGGCGAGGTGTTGATAGGGCAATGAGGCACCAATGAAGAAAGAAAAGACAAAAAAGGAAATAAGTGTCTTCGTTAGCAAAGTTTTTAGTTTGTGAACCATAAGGTTCATTGACGAGAGATTTCATCAACAAAGGGAAAAGTCAAAGCAAAGAGACAAAAGAAAAAGAAACAAGGATGAAGTTCACCGCAGGGAGGATTTGTTGACAAAGGGAAAGGCGAAAGAAGAAAAGAAGAAGAAAAGGTGGAAAAGGGAATGATAAGGAAGTTAATGAATTGAAAGGTTTGCTAACTTCACAGCTTGCCAATAAGGCAAAAAGGCCGACAAAGAAGGACAAAGTGCAAAGGATGGACGAAGAAAGGAAAGAAAAGATAACTCCAAGGTTCGTGGTAGAAGAATTTCAACGATAAGGCAAACTGAAATGTGATGATAAAATCATGTGTAAAGCATGAAGTATAAATGTGATAGTTTAAAATATTTTAAAGTTATTTTAAAATATTTTAACGTGTTGTAAAAGCTTTATTCATACACTTTCTGTAAGCTTTTATTTTAAATGCCCATCTACTCCCTGGCCGCCATGAATACATAATTGATGAGGATGTACATGTTGGTGGCATAGTTAGGTGGAGCTAATTGCTGGAGTAATGGCAATTGGTAGGGTAGTTTTTTACCGCCTAGAATGCAGATGTAAATAGAATGCCATATATGCATGATTAAGAGATGTTTGAGGGTTGGTCGTTGAACCAATTGTCTGGTCTACGAGTGCCTCAGGTTGATTTTAGGGCTTCAAATCACATCAGACTGGGTAGTGAATGGAGGAATGCATCTGATACAGCGTAGGAAAGGATTGTAATGTACATCTTCATGCAGTGGCGTGTCTCCATGGCAAATTGTGATGATTCATGGGAATATATGAACCCAGTTATGTATTTTCTCATACTACACTTAATGGTATGTTGTAACAGGTATTTGATAATGTATGACAACATTTAAATCAATACAGGGTTTGTGTTGGGTCATTTCTTTTGTTACAAGTGGATCATTTTAATGTGCTCAAGATTAATAAGTATGCCCAATGTATGAAATGTAATCTAAGAAATGTATGTGAATACATTTTAGTTTTATGTTGATGTTGGTTCGATCCATTTCCTTCCTCTTTATTGTTTATGACTCAGTTGCCCAATGGAGTAGGCACCGGTCCATATTGGGGATGGATCAATCACCATTTTAATCAAACCCTCGTCCTGTTAGCTATAGGAGTAGGAGTAGATTTAGTTTAGGGTTCTACATGTTGTCCATGATTCATTGTAATAACCAAGGATAAATCTAAAGTGATGCAAAACTATTTTAATCATTGGTGAATCATGTACATGTATGCCTACAATGTGTATCTTGTGTATGAGAAGTTAAGTGGGTTCATCTTAAGGAGTATATTATTGCCATGTTTGGGTACAAATGCATAGTGCAGTTATCAGCTTAATCAGAGGCCCGTGCAATCAATCTATCTTGACCTAGTGACAACTTTTGGGGTTGAGTGTACATTGGGTATGGTTGTGTTTGTTTGTTTGTGTTCTATTTCATGCCTCTAGAAATATCCCTCCTACGTCTAGTTGAGCCTGAAGTGCAGAGGAGTATACCCACTCCTGTCAGTTGGCCAAAATCATCCTTAACCTATTGATAAACCTCTTTCAATCACCATGATGACACCCCTAGCCTGGGTGATTGTGAAATGGTTCAGGGTTTTGGATTGCAACTATTTTGGGAACAAACACCTTCTATTCATTGTTTGAGCACATCGAAGTTGGGTAATTATTTTTCTGATTCCACTACATCATCACACCATTTTTCTTTGCACTCTCTTGCCTATAAATTAAGTGTGCACCTAATAGAACCATCTTGATCAACACACTAAATTCTTATTTAAAGTATTGGTCAATTCAAGACAAAGTGTTGTCTAAGGGTGTGCTTCATACCTTCAAAAATAGTAGAGGCAATGGAAAGGTTTTTGGTTTTGACTTTATTGGAGGTGAAATACATGTAATGTGCTTTGATGATGTAGCCAATAAGTTTTGTGATGTTAAAATAGGCATGGTCTATGTCATCTCTAATGGTTGTGTGAAGGTGTTGGTTAATAGATTTGTCACCTAACTCTATATTCTCATGCCCGGACAAGTGACAAATTGAATCAATAGTTGAGCCCAATATATTGGTATTTACACAGCGTCTTTGCTTATTTAACAAGGCGCAGCTACCTTCGACAGATTTTCTAATGAATAAAGAACGCAAGATTGCTTTTAACTAGAAAGAAAAACAAAGGCAGAGCTTTTAACCTGAAAGCAATGAAGGCAATTTTATAACTCAAAAACTAGGAGTTCAAAGACTTCCAATCTCACAACATACATCGACAACATACCACATATATATGTATATATTTTCACCACCTCAAATGATATATCAACAGATAAATAATTCTCAGTAGTGAGCAAGATTTATGAATATCCAACCACCCAGACACATGAATACCATTAACAACAACAGCAACACATTCAACTTAAGAAGAATATGAATTCAAATAACCACAACACAAAGTCTATGATCACCCAAATCTCCACTACATTAACTTATATTGCATATATCAAAGTAGTTGAAAACAGAATTAACTATCACCCTTGCAAAACAAGTTTGTCTAAAGATCCAGAATTCAACTAGCTATCCAAAATTTATATCTAAGCCAAATTATAATTGTCTTTAAAAACATAACGGCTTCTTGAAATAGCCGATTAAAAGGTGTTTAAACAATAATAATAAAGGGAGGGACCCTCGAGAGCCAATAGTTTTAGAGCAGATATGAAATAACTAAAATCATGAAATTTGAAATCAATTTAGGATTTGCAAATCCCCGTCACCATTATCCACCTTGTCCATCTCTTCGTCTTCCTTCAACTGCTCACATTCTCCAGTGAGA
Organism: Cunninghamia lanceolata; assembly: GCA_027924645.1. Taxonomy (NCBI): domain Eukaryota; kingdom Viridiplantae; phylum Streptophyta; class Pinopsida; order Cupressales; family Cupressaceae; genus Cunninghamia; species Cunninghamia lanceolata. The sequence continues at coordinate 4,658,205 of BSBN01000754.1, forward strand.
CTTTGTGCCGCTTGAGGTACATGTGCTCGCAACCTGGCTTTATACGCTCTTTACTTGTTGATGATTGGTATTAATGACATGCCTAGTGGAGACCCTGTCATACTGGTGCGACACTTCTTCTTCATGACTGCCCTGTCGAAGTCTGTCACCTTATGATACATTTCATCGATGCCACTTCTGCAATTGTTAATATAGGCTGCCAATTTAGAGAGTTTACCCAATGAATCCCCTATGACTGTATCATAATTCACTACTTCCTCCATCACCAACCTCTTGAAATTTTGTTTAATTACTTTGACATCCAAGAGTTTCTCATTGTCGGACCTGTTAGCCTCTACCCCCAGAGCAGCGAAATCCTTTTTGATTCTCATCATCTCCTTGTAAAAGATTGTAATGGCTTTTCCCATCTCCTCTTCTACTGCAGCTATGATACAAAGTTTCCATTCTACTGCATTAGCCCACACAGCGGTATCTAGCTCCCCAGGATTAGCTATAACTTCTTCAGCCATCAAGACACCGGGATCCATGTTGGCTATCTCTTGTATTTCCTTAGAGGCTATGTTTAGAATGTGGTGATCACTTCGGGCTTTCTCAAATTCTCCTATCAAAACCTCCCTCTTAGAATGTATAGAATCAAATAATTTCACTGCCTCCTCAATAAAAATGAGACCATTAAAAACAATCTTTTCAACCCATTGATCCATAGCCTTCCTTAGAGATAGAAAAGTTTTAACTTGTTGAAGCAAATTAGAATCAAGGGTACGGAGCTTGACATCTGAGGAGGCCTCAGTTAAGGGTGTTATTATTTCAGCAATTGAATTAGCAAAAGAGGAAAAGGAACTTACATGTGCCAGTAGTTTTGAATTTTCTTCTTGTAATCCCTTCACCCTTTTAGAAATATTATCAACTGAATATTGGACATGATACAAATCACCCTCAGTTGTTGACGGTCCCAAATCCACTAGACTTACTCTGAAGTCAGCTTCTGTCACTTCATCTTCATTCTTATCTACTAGTGGGTCTGCAATCTCCAGAAATTGGTTTCCTGAGGTGGCATCAATCACTATCCTTGACATTCTCTTTGCATGCTTGGGTTTGGGAACCATTTGTAATAGACTAGCCACAGTATCAACAGCCTCATCAGTGGGGAGAGTGTACCTCTTCTTCTTCTTAACTACCTTTTTCAACCAGTGGGGAGATGGGGCTAACACATTGGCATCATTGGAAGTATCAACTACAGGCATAGGGTGGGAATTTTGTTATGGTAGTTATCTTTGTTGTGGGGAGTTTGGCGAGCTAAGTAAATAGTGCAACAAATTATCCTCTCCAATTTGAGAGAAAATAAAAGAATCAGAATCACTTACATGATTTTTAGGTGGGGACACATGGTCTACTTTATATGACAAAGCAACCAATCTAGTATTTCTTTTCACTATTTGGACATCCTTCTCACAAGTGGTCTTCACCCTCCCAGTTTCTTCAGGTGGCCTTTCATCGTCACCATTCGATTATGAGCCGACTCTCTGGAGAGTCAGGTCTAAACTAGATGATTTTCTATATGAATGGGTAGTCTGAGATCTGGCTTGATTCTGGGAGGCTGAGTCCCTTGGTGTTGTGGAGCCAACACACTCCTTGACCTTTCCTTTTAACCACTTTTCTGTTCTTCTCAACACATGCAAAGAAAGCAACATAATATCAGTAACTTCTTTTTCAAACCATCTTACAGGAGGCATGGGTTCCCTTGACACTGCATCATAGCCTTCATCTAACATATCTAAAAAATCATCAGTCATATCAGGAACCTGGATGTTTAGTTTGAAGGCACGAACTTGATCTATAGTTAGTCTCATTGACTTCCTTCTCTGAACTTCTCTCTCATCAACACAATCCTCCCAAAAATCTTGAGTTGAGGTTGGTGTGAATAAGAACCACCTCCATGCACGTTTTCCTTTATAAAATTCTTACTGTCAAAGGACACATGAGGGAACAAACTATGAAGAATGAACTCAGACAATAACTTGTCAACATTCCGAGCGCCATCATTACATTTGCAAGAATAAAAAGACAAAGACACAGGAAAAGAATACCCTTTCTTTTTCATAGCCTGATATTTAACATTCACTGCTACCATTTGGCAGCATAACTTTAGCAACACCAAATAGTCAGAAGGGTATGGAGGCAATTTTAATGGGGCATTTTCAAAACCCCCAATTCTCAAATAGGAGAAGCGGTCAAATTGTATATAAAAACTTCCAAACTTCATTACCAGGGCAGATGCTTCAACTGAAAAATTTTTCTTCATTGAGCCATCAATTTTCTTGGCTAACATCATAGAAAAAGCATCATTAACACACCTAAAGTCTTTCATACCTTCATTCTTTTGCAATTGGGGAAAAAATTGATACACAGGCGTACTTGTCGTAGGACTCCCTTGAATCCTCAAACCAGGCCAAGCAACCTCTCTTTGAGTCAATATATAGACTAGCTGGGAGCACATGTCAAAGTTCACATTTCTCACAAAATTGGTTAGTTGTTCATGCAAGCATTCACTAATAATCTACGGCTAGTCGATGCGATGGTCTCCACAAATCAATAGGATAAATCTGCACATCCAAAATTCAAAAGCATCTAACTTAAGGCTCCCAACCACTATGTTCAACAAAGTTATCATATCTAAAATTTCTTCTTTGAAATGGCTCCTTTTCAAATTGGCGGGAAGTCGAGACTTACCAGTCTTCTCAATTTCTAACCAATGCTTAGCAACATAGGTACGACACCAATATTTCCTTTCGTTGTAATAATTCTAGGCTGAAGACACCGTAACATTAGCATTGTCCTCATACTCTTCTAAATTTAGGGCCGAAACAACAGATTTAGAGTCAATTTTTGCTACCACCACACCATCGGAGGTCCTTATTTCTTGGGAATCTAGAAAATACCCATTAGCACACGCAACCATCAACTTGGGACAATGTACAGCAGGTGGAAAACCACCAGCTCTATCCAAGCCGCTGCTGGTAATCTTCTCAGCCAAGGGAGTTTGATTCTCAGAGTGCATTATCCTCCAAAAGTCATCTAAATCAATGTGGCCTAAATTAGTATCCCTTACTTCAGACAGACCATTCTCCACTATAGAGGCCACGGGAGTCCCTTGGAATTTGAACTTCATTTTCATGTACTCAAGAAACCAAAAAGCTGGAGACTCAGAAATGTATGTAGAAAACACAGGATGAGACAGGACACCAACAGTAATCTCCTTGCACAGATACATGGGAATGAAAATTTCTAACTCCCCAAAGAATATGTTATGCCCTTATAAAGAGAGAGAGCTGCTAGTTATGCTGGCCTGTGAAAATGGAACTGTGCTGATATCTGGCACGTAGCAACTAGTTGTTTAGATTTCTACAACACATTTCCTTATGAAACAATATCACCTTAGTTAAGCTTAAGAACTTATCGATGTCATTTCTCATAAATTCGCTAAGGGAAAATATTAAATGCTGGAAGTGAATTTATCTTTATAACTCATAAATGCATGCCTCGAGTTTCCCTCCAAAAATTTTGCCACTATGTCCCCACGTACTTCTAATTGAATGCAAAGTGACAAGTGTCATTCCTTCGTACTATATGCCAACGCAACAAAAACACCATCTAGAAGAGTGTGATGTTCAAGGTCGGCAAGTCGGGAAAACTTGAACTTTTGAACTAGGAGTTGGGGGTTCAGAACTTCAAAGAACTCCCGACTTCCCGACAACAAAGGAAAGCTTCAACATCGAGGCACAAAGAAACACTATAGGCACGAGACCTTTAAGCAAGTCGGTGAGTCGAGTAGTTCAAGAACTTGTGAACCCACCAACTTTAGTTCAAGAATATGAAAGATCACTGACAACTCTAGAAATGACTAAGTAAACTTTCGCCTGAGGGAAAAGCAAAGGGAAAGACCAACAAACAATGAAGGAAGAGCAAAAGAGTAGGCATGGACACCTTTTTTTTTTTAAATGGGGCAACATAAGGTTACAAATCCTACCTATAATCAGTGCTCAAGTCGATGGGAAATCTTCTTGCAAACTTCCTTAACAATTTTTTCATGTGATTCTAAGCCCCACAATATGCCCACCCATAACTTCCACTTCATACAAATCTAGGACCTTGATTCAGTTATGGCCTATTTGTTGGTTGATGTTGTTGGTGTTATTGAGTCAATTTCCACTATATTGACAATGCATAAAAGAAATGACATGGAGACAACTAAATGTGTTGCTTTTCTTATCGACATGTCAAGATAGAACATTAATGCCACATTTTGGGTGGACATTGTGATGTTGAGGGTACGTAATTATATGGGTTGTGTTCAAAGGAGCATCCTCACATACTCATAGTTAGAAGTGGTTGTGTTGTATCATAGAATGGAAAGACCATTGGCGTTATATGATCTACTAAGCTTCTAATGGACCTTGGCCTAAAAGAAGCAAAAACATTGCATTCTAAAGGTGATTTTGAACATGTAATGTGTCCTTGTCTAGAGGAAATACTCATTCTAACAACAAGGATGGTCAGGTGTTACATGTACATGCTCGTGTGCTTATAACTTTTGATAGAACAGACAATGGGTTTATTTGTGCCATTATGATGAAGCTAGGACTAGAGAACTTATGATACCTTTCTTGCCCTATTCTTGTCAATAAAAAATGCAAAAAGTTAACTAAGTGGCTAGACCTTCACCAAGTCATTCCTAGCCTAACACCTTCTAATCCATACAATGCTCATTGCTAGAGGGTGAAAAACATTATTCACACATTATATTTGACTACAATATACATGCATCATAGATTCACTATTTTTTGCAAAGAGGTACTAGAGAGGCTTTTGGGTGTAAAGGACCACTAGTATAGATGAGCTTTTTCCCTCCTCGACTCATCATCTTTGTCTTGTTTACTATTATTTATGCATGTTTTTTCTATGTCTTCTACTTGGTATGAATGACAACATAGAGGTTCTACCCATATTCATGACTTCCTTTGGTTCCATCAAGTACCTAACATTGAGAGCATTGATTGGATGAAACTAAATGTAGTGAAAGATATTGTGGAATATATCAATACTTATGTGTTTTCATGGAACCTGTGATATGGTGGAGGAGGAAACTTAGTGCTACATCACTCCATTGTGGATGACCCTTTTTTGTCAAACATAGTTGAAATCCTAGTGACTAAAGCTTTCACATATTATGCTAATCTACTCAACCATGTTGAATGCCATACAAAATGCACTAAAGATACATGCTTCTATAAGAAAGGATCTTTGTTGTCATGTCGCTATAAAGCTCCTTGGGATTTGTAATTAGAGTCAACTTTGCTTCTTTTAGATAATGACCATATGAAATACATGACTTCTTGTAATGACGATAGGTTAAATATCCACAACTGTAACAAACGCCTATCCACTATCTAATCATACTAAAAAACATCCAACACAAAACCATACACATTTTTTTATAAAATAAAGTACAATTAAATCATTTTACAACAATGAGAATCATAAAGAATGTTTCTATTTCCACAAATCATATACAATGAATGAATAAACTAACATTCATACAATACATATTACATGATTGCATTACCATCTTGATGCTACGATTACAGGATTCAAAAATAATATTTTTACATATATCTCAAAAGGAATATAAATAATATCTTTGAATAACCAAGTCTTCGACATTCTTTAACTGCAAGAGGGAGAGCATCACCCAATTGCTTTACCTATAACCACATACCGACGGTCCCCCGCCACCTTCCATTTAGAAGTGGCCCTACCCTTCATAAGGGAAGTGGATTAAGAGAGTCAATAAGATCCATCATGCCATCTGAGAACTAGTATTGTGCCAATTTACAAACAATCAATTATATACAACTCTAAATCCCTCTAGCTAAGTATAACTCAGTCTGACTATTTTGCAATAAAAGAAAGACACTGTGAACCGACAATGAAAGCAATGATTTTGCATTGCTTTGGCCAAAGATTTAAGAAATCAAACACATTCCTAAATGGAGATGTGTGTCGTATGTTCACACATGTCTATCATAAACTGGTTAACAATTTATCATTATTTTACGTAAACACTTACTTAGTAGTATAAACTTTAGGTGAATTGGTAAGTTTATCCCATCTACAACTTCAACTAGTCAAGTAAAGGGTAGAATATTTGATAAACAAGATAAATAGATGTCTACCAATAATTTTGTTGTGCAAACCTTGCATTCTCATCTTTATGCCCAACTGACAATCTTGTCATAGCATTAGAAACTTATGACTTCAATAATCAAATATAAGAAATTATCTCTCTCTTCAAGATTTATATATTTTTCAACAAATAATCAGATCTAACTATCAAACTAACCAACAAAGTTCGGCCAATTAAATACAGAGTTAGAATCCCTCAACTGTTCTTTTTACTATTTTTTCTGAATTTCTTTTGAATTACAGGCATAGTCAAAACTGCATAATCATAATCATACTTTGCTCTATCTTGAGCCTAGTTGAGTCTCTTTAATACAAGTGTATCCCTCTCTTAAGAGTTGCAAAGGTTTATTTATATTTGTATATATGTATATATATATATGCATTCCTCATATATATATATATATATATATATAAAGGAAGCAAGGTACGTGGAATACGCTTCCTACACCGATCTAATGAGGATAGTTGTACAAATTTTAATTATTTTAACAATTGCAGTAATGAAGAAACATAATACAAGAAAGATATAAAACATCACATGCAAATACAAATGATCACACACAAGATATACGTGGGAGAAACCCTTTCAGGTAAAAAACCCCACACTCCAAAGAACAATCCAATGTATTAGTCCGTAAACAATAAAGGTTACAATACACTTCTAGAGCCAAGCTTTTATAGGAGTTCACCACTGTTGATATTCAAGAGTAATTCCGACAGCATAACAGTACCTTCAAATGAACCTTAAAAACTACCCCAACAAGCACCTTATTTATAGGTAATATCAAGCATGAAGGAAGCTTCTAGAGGAAGATACAAGAGATGGGAGTCCAAATCCATGTGGTATATTTTTCAAGCACCTCTTTGCTCCTAGGACACTTGTCCAAGATTCCCTTACACCTCTTACAACCCTCCAAACTTGGGCGCCTCAAATTTGTCCAAAATAGGTATGACAGATGCTCTTACACCGTCATAAAATCTGTCATATACGACAACACTTACAACTGTAAGAGAATCTATCATAATTGATTATCAATAAACGATTCTCTTACAACTTGTCATATTCAAACTTGGGCACCTAAATATGCCTTATTCAAACATGCAAAGATGCTTTATGACACATGTCATACCTGTCATAAGAATCTTCTATTTTCAGCTCTCACATGTTAGATTTTGTCATATGTCATAACCTCTTACACATTGCTCAAGATGCTGACACATGACAAATTAATGCCACCTCAAATGGGATGCCTGCATTTCCTCATGTTGACATGTCCATCCAAGTCACCTTCCAAGTGGGATGACAACTCACCATGCCACCTCATACTAAATGACAAAAAGGATGTGCATAAATAAATATAATATAGAATATAGGTAAATAATAAATAATTAATTAAGTACCAATGTTAAGAACTTGCAAAGGTTGACATCATAATATATATATATATATATATATATATACAATTTCCATATCACAGATTTATAGTTCTTGGTTTAATAACAAATACCTATATGGCATATTAACAAGTTTTTTTTTTATGTATAAGAATTGTATCACATATTTATCTCAATAATAGTTTGCTTCGAGGAGAATGGTATTAGAGCAACCCAAACTGTAGTCTAAACTTACATCTCTTAAATCTTATATAAACCAACATAAATAAATAAAGATATGTTTTGTGTGTCAGTCTATATATGGTTGTGTTAAACACAATTAATAGTCACAATAACTCATAGTGAATCGAACCATATACAAATAATTGTGTTAAGCTTTGATGATAATCACAGTGACTCACCATAAGTCGAACAATATATGTGTGTGTGTGTGTGTTAACCAATGTTAACCATTACAGTGACTCACAATGACTCAAATCAATATATAAAGCTATGTTAACCACTGCTAACAATTACAGTGACTCACAATGAGTCGAACAATATATATGAATTGTGTAACCGATGTTAAATAATGCAATGACTCTCAGAGAGTCACATATTATATTTATACTTTGTTAACCATTACAGTGACTCATAAAGAGTTACACAATATACTTATATATGTGTTAACTATTGTTAACATATACAGTGGCTCTCAATGAGTCGTCATTACATATGACTGTGTTAACCATTATTTGTGGTCAAAATAACTCTAAAAAAAATCATATATTATCCTGAGTGTGGTCAAGAGTAAAGTAACATTAACATGTGATATAGACTGGCCTAAAATGGTCATGTTCATCAAATAATAGCCCTCACTAATTCATAGACCCAATATCATTCGATAGAGAATAAAAACCCTAGTCTCACAAATACAAATCTTTAAAACAACAAACCCTTGTTGATAGTTGCAACAACACTGTTTTAAGACCATAAACAAATAATAATAAAGATATGAATGATACAGTTAAGGCCATTATTACACTCGTTGTCAACTGTAGGAAATTGGGATTGAATTTAAAGAATACTTTGTTTAAGGCAACCCTGAATAGGGTCTCAAGGTTGATATCTCAACTCAAACAATTAGGTTCTACAAGAATAATTTCACAGAATAATAAATTTGATTCTAGACCTACATAAGTCTTTCAAATTTTCAAAAATGAAATAATGAACATAGGCATAAAAGCATATATACAACTAATTTTTCTCTTGAAAACCCATATCATCAATGGATATTGAAAACAATGAAAATTTCTCTTCCATAAAATCACATAAAGAATCTTCTTAAGCATTGAAAATACTTCCCACACTTCATTCATTTATCTGTAGGAGAATAGATAAGTTCAAAAGTCATAAATGAAAGCAATGGTAACTGTAACATACCAATGACTAAAACAAATCTCCTTCACTAGAGTTGTAGAGAGTTCAAACTACTCCTCTTCTCCGCTTCTCCTCTGTTGTCCTTCTCACATCCTCTTGTTTTCCATTATGCTACATTTTCCTCCACCATTCCATGCAATTTCTCCTCCATTTTTTGGATTCTTCATCAAATTAAACCATCCATCACTCCCATCGAAAAATGAAGTGGTGGTCATTATGACCATTCGATGGAATAAAAACTCTACTCGACTTCATAGTACTCCCACTAATAGATGCATTAAATGCATTCCTTTAACTCACTAACTCCACTTCGTGGAGCTTAGTAGAGTCCAAATATTTGAAATTCAAATCTTTTAAAAACAACTATTATATATGAAATTATAATATATATATTATAATTTCATATATAATAGTTGTTTTTAAAAGATTTGAATTTCAAATATTTGGACTCTACTAAGCTCCACGAAGTGGAGTTAGTGAGTTAAAGGAATGCATTTAATGCATCTATTAGTGGGAGTACTATGAAGTCGAGTAGAGTTTTTATTCCATCGAATGGTCATAATGACCACCACTTCATTTTTTGATATATATATATATTATATAACTTTATATAACTATGCTTCTTCAAGAAAAGATAAATCTCTTGCAAGGTAGATTATGTCTAATTCTTGACAAAGTCCTCAAGTGATGATACCATAGTTAAAAATACCACGTAATGGTAAACAATCAAAAACCCATTCAATGTAACCAAAGACGAGATCGACAACACTTGACAAAGAGATGAACAAGACAATGAATCAATTATATCATCATATAAAAAACAATACTACTATGTAGGATTCTAACATTATTACAACATCAACGTTGTCCAAACATATATAAATCGACTTGATACTTGTGTGTGTGTGTGAGTTCTCAGAGGCATGGTGTCTTGTTCATTCACCCTGATCCATTTCCCTTTCTCCAGTGATACTCTCCCTCCTCATCCAAGAGGGAAAAAACTATTTTTCTACATCCACCTCATTAACAATCACAGTAGTTAGTCCATTAACCAAATTGATTACAACATGAAATATATACATTTCAACAATCAATAATCATGAAGATAATCCATTATACACATTAGAAAATATATCAATTTTTGCATATGATGAATCAAAGTAGATTTATCTCATCAAAATTTATCTTCTAATCACAACTTGATTTTCATAATTCAAAAGGCATAAGAAAGCATATATCTAACAATTAGTTAAAAATAATGTAATTAAGTTGTCCAAAAACAGGGTGTGACATCTCCTTCCCCTTAAAAGATCATCATCCTCGATGACTTAGTTCAATCAATTTTAAACAAAGAACAATATTTTTTCATAAAAAGAAATCATCTAATTAAACAGATGAGGAAACCTCTAATGGAACTCTTCATAATCTTCCCAAGTCGCACTATCCTCAGAATATTGGTCCCACTAAACCTTGCATTGAGTAACCTCTCTATTATACAAGCGGAGCTTGTGAATCTCAAGCACTTTGAGAGGCTCAATTGTGGCCACTCTTGGATCCAGAACTTGAAGAGCATTCCAATCAATAATATGATTAAATCCAGACACATACTTTTTCAAATAATACACAGGAAAGACATTGTGCATACAAACAAGAGTAGGTGGTAGAGCAAGTCTATAAGCAATTGGATTGATTACTTCTAGAATCTCAAAAGGACCCACATATCTAGGCACTAGTTTGACTGATTTTCCAAACTTAATTGAACTCTTTTGGGGTTTGACTCTTAAAAGTACTTTATCACCAGCAAAAAATTGTCATGGAGTATGCTTGGCATCATCATAACTTTTTTCCTATCATTTGCTTCTGCTAATCTTTTCCTGATTAGTTTAACATTCATTAGCATTTCTAGCCCAAGGCTAATCCTATCTTCTAGTTTGTCCCAACTTATAGGAATTTGGCATTTACAACCATATAATGCTTCAAATGGAGCCATTTTAATAGTAGAATGATAAGAGTTATTATAGGCAAATTCAACTATGGGAAGGTACTCCTCCCACTTGTACTGTTGATCCATGCAATACATCCTCAAAAAATCTTCCAACACTTGGTTAACTCTTTCAGGTTGGCCATCTATTTCTTGATGGTAGGCTAAACTTATATTCAATTGAGTTCCCAGCGCTGAAAACAAGTTTTCCCAGAACATTGAAGTCATCTGTACATCTCTATCTGAGATTATTTTCTTAGGAACTCCATAAAGTCTAAAAACTTCTTGCACAAACATTCTTACTAGAATAGGTGCTCCATCTGTAAGGTTTCCTGGGATAAAATGTGCTACTTTCGTAAGCTTATCCACTACTACAAGGATTGTATCATGGAAGTTTATAGACATAGGTAAGCCTTGGACAAAGTCCATGCTTATGACTTGCCATTTCTATTCTGGTATGTCATGAGGCTATATAACAACCCTGCTCGATGTTGATGTTCAGCCTTAACTCGCTGACACTCTAAGCATCTAGCTACAACATTTGCAACATCTTGCTTCATACCTTTCTATAAATACAATGGTTTTAAATCCACTAATAATTTTTTCACTCCGGGATGTCCTGAATATGGAGCACAATGTGCTTCTTTCAACACAAGATTCCTTAAATCACCTTGATCTGGCACATACATTCTATCTTTGTATCACATTAATCTATTTGTCTCAAATCAATACCCTTCATACCTGACATCTTGAGATTTTTCTGACAGTGCACTCTTAACTTGCTTATAAAATTCTTCTGAAGAATTTCTCATCACTTGCTTACGAAAAGTTGAATGGATGGTAGCCATAGCCGCAATATGCATTCTATGACTAAGAGCATCTGCCGCTCGATTTTCTTTTCCTTTTATGAAACTTATATCAAAGTCATAATCTGATAATAGTTCCAACCATCATCTTTGCCATGCATCAAGGTTCTGTTGAGTGAAAATATACTTAAGTCCTTGATTATCTGACTTAAGTTCAAAGTGTTTACCCATCAGGTAATGTCTCCACACTTGTAGGGCATGCACAATTGTAGCTAACTCCAAATCATGTGAAGCATAATTCAACTCATATGGCTGCAATTTTTTGCATTTGTATGCTACAACTTTCCCTTCTTGCATGAGTACACCACCTAGTCCCTCACCTAATTCATCTGTAACAACCACAAAATGGCCTTCTGGTCTAGAACTCTGAGAATTGGGGTGAAAATTAGCTTCTATTTGAGGATACAAAAAGCTTCCTCACACTTTTTCATCCACTCAAACCTTTTTCCTTTCCTCTGGAGTGTAGTAATAGGGTTTTCAATTTTTGAAAAGTTTAGAACAAACTTTTTATAATATCCAACTAATCCCATAAAAATGTGCACTTCAAGCACATTTTTGGGTGTTGGCCACTCCATAATTGCTTTGATCTTCGAGGGATCTACAACAATCCCCTCAACTGAACCAATGTGTCCTAAATACCGTACTTTTTGAAAGACAGTACACTTTGACAATTTGCCATATAAATTATGTTCTCTCGGCTGCTATAGAACAATTCTCAAATGTTGTGCATGCTCTTTCTCATTCTTAGAGTATATCAAAATATCATCTAAGAAGACAAGAACAAACTTGTCTAAATAATCCTTAAAAACACTATTCATTAGATTCATAAATGCAACGTGCACATTAGTCAATCCAAAAGGTAAGAATGTAAATTCACAATGCCCATATCTTGTTTAGAAAGCTCTCTTATGAATATGCTCATCTTTAATCCTCAATTGATGATATCTGGTCGTTAGATTGATCTTTGAAAATACAGTGGCTCCACGCATCTAATCAAAAATATCATCTATACGAGGTAAAGGATACTTATTCTTTATCGTTGCTTTGTTCAACATATAATAATCAATGCACAAGCGTAGTGTTCCATCCTTTTTCCTGACAAAAATCACTAGCACTCTTGAGGGTGACACAATGGGTCGAATTAACCCTTTAGCCAACAATTCTTGTAACCAGGCTTTCAATTCTATCAATTATGTGGTTGTCATATGATAGGGTGCCTTGGATATTGGTTCAGAACATAGTATAATGTCTATTGAGAATTCAAAGGCTCTTTTAGGTGGTAAACCCAACAATTCCTCAATAAATACATCTTAAAATTCATAAAGAAAAGGGTAGTCATGTATTGATGGCTCTTTAGTTTCTTCTACTTGGTCCATCTTTACTGTAAAAAGTTGACATCCTTTCCTTTTAGCTCTTTTGAGTTGCATGGTTGACACTTGTTTGATTTTGATCTCATGCTTGACACCTTGGAAAGAAATTGGATTTCCTAAGTCATCCAAACATTCGACTGTTTTATCAAAACAATCTACTTTGGATCTATGGCCCCACAACCAACTCATTCCTAGAATAACACCATAGGATCCCAAAGGAGCTACATATAGGTTAACTTCTGTTGAGAATGAGGGTAACCTTATCTTAGCCTTAAATAGGCACTGTTCTACCTGAGCTCTAGACTAGTTTGCATAATCAGTTCACCAGGAATTGTAGACACCCTAAAATGACCAAGTCGTCACACTACTTGCATTTCATCTAATCTGGAGCATCACCTGCATTTCAACGTTAATTAATTAATCTAATTATTTAATTAATTTCATCATATTCTTCTAAATCACATAATTTCGACATTAATTGAATAAATTCTCTTTATTCAATTAATTAAATCAAATTCCTCTATTATTCTTCCACAATTAAATAATTTATATTATTTAATTAAATCATTATCTTCTTTCCAAATCTCAAGTCTCCATTAATTAAATAAATCCTATTATTTAATTAATTCATCACAAATTCTATCTTATCTAAACAATTAAATAATTCCTAATTATTTAATTAAATCAAATTCATTCTTCCAAATTTAAATAAATCAAATCAAATTTATTTAAATCCTCTCATTCTCCAAAAATAAAATAAATAAAATATTTTATTTATTCTTCCAAATCATGCACAATAATTAAATAAATCTATTTATTTAATTTGCTTTCTTATCTACAAATATCTTTCAAATCTTCTAAAAATAAGTCTTCTTCTCCATGCACACAAAATTAAATAATTTATTATTTAATTTCTCTCAAATCATGCAAAAACAAATCTTAAGTTGAGTTATCTATTCACTCAACCTTGTTTTTATCAATTTCTTTTAAATTAGGAAAAAGTTTTCTAATTTATGAAAAGCATGTCTTATCTTTAGAAAAGAAAGTGATTAACTCAAATAAAACAGCTTTTGTGTGACACTTGTCTTCTTCTTATTCGTTGCACGTTCTTCAACTGTTCTCCTCCATTGATTTTTTTGATTTATCTGGACCGTTGATCGATCTTCCTTGAAACCTATATAAACCCCCCTCATCTCCTTCATTACCTCTCTCTTCGATCTTATTCTCAGGCATACTTAACAGCGCTTTAAGCATACATCCCATCGATTGAGCAACTTCACGATCTTTTGACATTGATCTTTTGAGCACTACATTTGCTTGTTGCAACTATGGTTTCACAGCAATATTGAGCAATCCACATTCAATCCAAAGGGAACAATACAAATCTCGGTAAAAGCTTTCATGTTTCATTGATTATTATTAATGGCTTTTATTTAGATCGGTTCTCTTTATGTTATTGGGTTTTTGATTTGTTTAGTTTATTTAAATCGATTTTCCTCACACACATTCTGGCACACCTGGTGGGACCCATTGGTCCTGATCTAATATAAAATTTGTGAAATTTTTAGTTTGATTTCACAGGTTTTTAACACTTTTTTTAGGAGAGATCCGAAAAAAAAAATTTAAAAGAAGCTTGTTGGGCAAAAATGGAGGTCACGGTTGCGTTCGGAAGGGTCAAGAGACGAAGAAAAATATAAAATTTGGCCTATTTCAGTGAAAGTAAAGTTTTTTTTTATCTCGGGCACGCAACCCGAGGCCATACAATCACTGTGAGGTATAGTAAAAAAAATATATATATTTAAAAAAAAAAGTTTTCTTTTTTGAAAAAAAAAAAAAAATTAAAAAAAAAACTAAAAATAAAAAAATAAAAACACAAAAAACAAAAAGCAAAAAAAAAAAAGAGACAACAAGGAATCCATGCATGTTGTACTTGTGTGCAGGGTTGTACATCTGCTGCAGCAGGTATGTACTTTCCAACTCAAAGTTTCTTTTAAATTGTTTCTCTATTTTTAAAAAAGATTCTTTTTAAAAAGAAAAAGTTTTTTTTTGAGAATATGTTATTTGTGTTTTTAATTTATGTTTTAAGAATGGGGTAACATTATTTTATTTTATTTTAAAATAAAATATTCCATCAACCCAGAAGCAGGTCACATCAGTGACCAAGAGCCAGACACAGAGGGCTAGGACAGACCCCTCTTCATTGAGATTTTTAAACTAATAGGCGATTTTCAAACCTCATTATTTTGGTCATACGGACACGTATTTCAGTGCTTTTTTTTTAAATAGGCTAGAATTTCATGATCTACATGGTGGTGAAATTGGTTTTTTCTCAAGATTCTCTGTTTTTCCAGAAAATTAAATTTCTCACTGTTGTCTCTGTCTCGTCACAGTTTTTAGATCTTCTAAGCTTCATAACTTTCACAAACAGACTCGGATTCAAGTGATCTTTTTTTTGAAAGTTGATATTTTTTTGTCCTCTACACAGTGGTAATATTTTTTTAAGGATTTATTGAGTTTGATTTTTTAAGTCCACTCATTGGCCCATCCTCAATCTATGATTTCAAACACATGCTAACTACTTGGTTTATCTGGAACTAAAATCACTTGTTGCAGCATCTTATCACTCAAACAGAGCAAATTGGTTTCACTAACATATTCATGCAGGACGAGCATTGAAGAAATCTTGATTTATTGCACTAAGTCTTAGAAACATAGTGCCTTCTTAAGGGATAATTGAACAAATCATTTCAGCAATCTAAGTCTTAGGAACATACTGCTTTTCTTAAGGGACAATGGACATGTATGTGAAAACACCTCAATTTTCTAAGGGACAATGGACATGAATGCCAAACACTTCAATTTCATAAGGGACAATTGACAACTACAAATGTGTGTGTGCTTAATTTAGTTGCACCTTATTTTTCTTATAACGGGACAATTAAACCTTTGTTTGACGTGCTTGCTCTTACATTTCAGTATTTCCTTTAGAAGGGCTTGCTTTTGGATTGCATTTCATCCAAAAGGGACGACCTTAAGCGAAGTTTTCCTTTAAACTGCTATATAAGAGAGATAAGACGAAAGCTAAGTCCTAACCGACGTCAGCCTTACCTTGTGGTGCCAAACTGAAAAGAGGTGTACTAGCTCTTTGTGGAAACGATTTTCACATTGAGCGAAGTGTTTGATACTCTTAGTAGGATTGGTTAAAGCTTTTAGTAGCTTGTCGCATTGCTCGTAAGGCGTTGGTCCCTCAAAGTCACTAAGAACCATTCTAGATAGAGACTACCTGATCTACCTCCGAACATTGTGGTAATCATCAGTGCAAGGGGAATCGATTTAAGCCCTTAAGACACTCGCCATTGGCTCCCTTGAGAAGAGATAGTATTCCCTTGGCCATAAAGCTCTTGTGACCTACTTGAGCTTTCCAAGGGGAGGGTGAGATATCCCTACCTATCGTCTCTCGCAAAGATACTAAATATCCGACACCTTTATGGAATGATATTTTTATCAACGGAGTATTAAGCTGTGAGCTGATCTACTGCAATGAAACCTTGTCTCTAGGGATAAAAAGTGCTTGATTATTTTTTGCAACTGTCTCATACATGTGGAAATATTGGGCTTTTTGTGAGCCTCGAACATACACTATCTGTTGTGTCAGTCCTGTTTTTTGGTTACCAACTGTGTTTGTTGTTTTCTCTTGCCAAAACAACCAAATCTAATCAGAAACAAAAAAAAAATTATCAGACACTACTTCAGCGCCTTTGGTATTACAACAGCTCGCCCTTGGTGGTACAGTAGCTCGCTTTTGGTCTCCGTAGCTCGCCTTTGGTATAGCAGTACCTCGCCTTTGGTAGCTCAGTCCATCGCCTTTGGTATAACAGTAGCACGCTTTTGGTTGCACAGTCCAGCGCCTCTGGTCAAACAGTATAGCGCCTTTGGTCCAGTGATTTGTGCATCAAGAGTTTGTCCTTTTTTTTCAAAACCACTAAGAGAAATCCAAGCATTACCTTTCTTGTCCTAGTGTATTCCATGGTAACCACTAGGCTCCAACAAACTATGAGGTCCAAGCAAGTTGTCCCTAGGAAGTGCAAATCGCCTCCTCCCACACCGCAATCCGGCTGTCTCAACATTACTCCCAAGGTTACTCCTAGAACACCCATGGCAAAACCAATCAGCTCTCCAAACATGTCACACGTTGACCAACCAAGCAATTCTAAAGAAGGTAGGGTCCCTTTGGTAAGTACACCCCAATACACCACCGGTATGCCTCAAGATTTTGTCCCACAAGGTTATACTATTGGTCAAGTACCATCTCAGGAGGAAAGGGTCCCTTTGGTAAGCATTCCTCACTATACTACAGGCATGCCTCAGGATTTTGTGCCACAAGGTTATACTGCAGATCTAGCCCCATCTCAAGAAGATGAGCAAGATCTTGATGAATTCATGCAAGATCCTAGGGCCATAGCCTCCATTGACAAAATCCTTAGCGAGAACCAAGATCATTTCTTTCGCTTGCTAGCAGAGCAAGGAGCTAAATTACCCAAAGATTTTGATCTATCCAATCTTAGTGAGCCTAGCAACACCCAAGACACCATACAGGCGGTCCAAACCATGTCAAGTGTGACCACACCTTTGTTGGAACCAAGCTCACAGTATAAGAATCCCCTCTTTCAAAACCCAACAGGAGAGAAGGCGATATCACCGCTTTTGACTCCTACGGAGATCTACAAAAACCAACAAGAAACTCTCCAACGTCAAGCAGAGTTAGCTAAGCAAGCCACCTTAGCTCGATCGAATATGCAACCACCTCCTAAAGTGTCCACACCAATCGCAAGTGGAATCTTGGTTACCCCATCACGAATAGGTTTCCCACCAAATTACAATCTAGGGAACAACTATGTAGCCATGCAACAAGGGTCTCAACACATACCACCTCCCATATCATCAAACCTCCATGTCTCTCAACCAATTAGAGTCATGCAGCCCCCCCCCCACAAAATTCTTCTACTCTCATCCTCAATCAACCTCAACCATCGCAAATCACTTCTACCTATGTCCCTCCTCCGTTACGTTCGTCCTCGCTAAATTTCTTTCACACATTGCCTAGCCACCCTCAACATTCCCAACATCAAGTTTCTCAAAGCTATGTGCCGCCATCACAACCTAATCAAACACACTTTAGCTTTCCTCCACCTAATTCTTTTCTCCAACCATCACAAAGCCAACATTCTTACCTAGCGCCACCCCCACCTCCTCCTCATCAAAGCATCCAATTCCAACCCAATCTCAACCCAACGTACAACGCATACGACCCCAACCAATCTTACGACCCTTATAACACCAATGTTCATGGCTTACACTACAACCTTCCATATGGGCATCAACAACCACTTCTTGGACAATAGGAGATGCTTCCAACTCCTCCCACAACGATGGAGCTAAAAATTGCGGAAGTGCAACAACAGCTATTTGATCTTACGTTTGGCCACACCAAAAAGACATTCTCTTTAGAAGAAGTGTGTCCTTATCCTTTTGATTGGACATTACCAATGATCCCTTTTCCTCAAAATTTCACTATTCCCAAGTTCCACAAATACAAAGGAAAAGGTGACCCAAAAGACCATCTCAGGGAATTCTATCTTGCTTGCTTCGAGGTCTCACATAACGACACGTATCTTATGCGTCTCTTTCCTCACAGTCTTGGAGGTCAAGCTATAGAATGGTTCTCACACTTACCTACGAGTATCAAGTCTTTCAACGAGCTAGCAGAGAAATTTGCCACCCATTTTTCTTACAACGCAAAGCATGAGATTTCCATGACCGATCTATGCAACAATAAACAGAAAAATGGTGAAACTTTCATTTCTTTCCTTCAACGATGGAGACAAATGGCTAGCAAATTCCCTTTCAAGATTCCTGAGAAACAGCTTGTTAGCATATTTGTGAAAAACCTCAACCAAGAGTTAGGTTTCCATTTGCAAATTCTCAGTGCTACAACCTTTGACAAAATCACTTACAAGAGAATCAACATTGAAAAGGCCCTCATTGCTAAGGGTGTGGTCAAAATCTTCAAAGAAACGAACGACAACGCTCCTCATCAACAATCGAATGATAAACCCAAGTTTTGGAACAAGAACAAAAATGTCGTCAACGATGGGATGGTCGATTCTAAACATGTCCAAACATTGCAAACACTGTTGTAGCTCTCCAAACCAAGTCAAGCTCCACCTCAACAGCAGCAACAACAGCGGCAACAATATCAAAATCAACAACAACGACAACAAGAGCGACCTCAACAAGATTACCCGCCATGACGCCAATTCACTCCCTTAGGAGTGCCTATAGAGTCGGTCCTACAACAGATCTTACAGAAAGGACTCATCACCTTACCAGATGCTCCCCCATATAGTGAACCTGTTTACAAAACTGCGCGGTATAGAGAAAATGAATACTGTGAATTCCATAGAAGCAAAGGGCATCGAATTGCATCATGCATGAAGCTCAAGCACCTAATCCAAAACCTCATTGAAGGTAATCAAATCACTTTTGAGAATGAATCACCAGTTCAACACACGAACAAGGATCTCGATATGTACAAGGAACCATTCCCTCATCATGGTCCACCTCCTCCTCAGGATAGAGGTAAAGGTATCAATCATGCTTCCACTTCCTTTGATTCCATTGTAGGTCGTTTTGAGGAGAGTTGAGTGTCTACCCTCACAATCAAAGGCAAATCTACGGATTGCGCTGTTACAACTCGCCGTGGTCGTGTCACCATTCGTGGTCCTACACCCAGTCTTCCGGCTCAATCTGATTATAATCTTGTCAAACATTTAGGGAAAACGCCACCACAGATCTCTATCTTGGACCTTCTACGGTCATCACCTGCACATAGAGTAGTGCTAGAAAAAGCCCTCCAAGAGTCTTCGGTTCCCAACAAAATAGCAGTCGTGGATTTCCAAGCTATAGTGGGTAACATTGCTTCACCCTACAATGTTGTCTTCTCGGAGAAATATCTCCCATCCCATGATCCTTGTCACAATGATGCCCTTCATATTGAAGTTCTCATCCATAAGCGCAAAATCAAACGCATCCTCATAGATGGTGGTGCTGGTCTCAACATCTGTTCTTTAAAGTTACTTAAGCAATTGGGATACTCTGAGGATCATGTCAACAATGATCAAAGTATTACAATCAAGGGATATGATGATGCAGAATGCCGTTCAGAAGGTGTTATCCACTTGCCTATACAACTGGGCCCTGTCATGCTTGAAACCAGGTGTCAAGTCCTTGATATTGAACTACCCTACAACATTATCCTAGGCCGCCCATGGATCCATGCAATGAAAGCTGTTCCCTCCACGTATCATCTATCTCTAAAGTTCCCATACAATGGTACGGAGATCACTATCCCAGGAGACCCCAATCCTTTTGAATTTTGCCGTGTCTTGCAAGGCTGTTATAAGAATTGCAACCAGGTGCCTAACAATGAAAAAGCCCTTGAATCCCCACTATATGTTGATCCTGAAACTCTGACGCAAGCCTCTACAAGTAACCCAAATCCTCTACCTAAGATCAAGGCTCACATCCGTGATATAGGCTTTGGATCTTATGATATCTCAAAATCTTGTTGTGTAGGGCGGATGCCTTTATCTCCAAAATCTTACAGCAAACCACCCATTACCAAAGTAACCAAAAAAGTAGCTATTCCTCCCCCAGGATTCCTAACCCAATTCCAACAGGGATGGTTATTGGAAGAGGAAACTATTGAGGATATTTCTTCTTGGCTCTATAAGGAGAAAAAACCAGTCACAATACTAGTCAAGCAATATGGCAATGGCTTAAGGATAGTAAAAAACATGAGCTATAATGGCAAAGGTGGCCTTGGGAAACAGAATCAAGGAACTATGGAACCCATTGTTGTGACAAAGAAACTAGACAAGAAGGGATTAGGATTTGGTAAGAAGGTACCACACGCCTTGGACATCGATTATATCCTCGACGAGGTAGCTGACACTTTTCCCGCTGGTTCGACGTCTACAGAGGATATCATCGATGACTCTTCCCTCCATATGACCAACCTATTTGCAGAATCCTCCATTTTTATGCTCTCCTCCGTATCCTTAACCTCCACCACCAGCACCCAGAACGTAACACTTGTCTACCCTGAACTTATCGATTGGGACCAACAAGGGTCCCCCGTTATAGATGTATTTCAGAATGACGAAGCTCTAGCTGAGTTCATGGGACTTTGGGAAGGTATTCCTCTTGGTGATCATAAAGTAGGTTTTGTAATGGAACTAGAGCCAACAGCTTATTTTGGTGAGAATGCCAAATCCTCCAGTTGCAAAAGTAAAAATAAAGAAAGATCTCTAAGTGAAAACCACACTGTGGCACCTCCTGATCACAAAATAGTAAAAACAAAGGACGTATCCAAAGGTGAAAACCCAACTGTGGCACCTGAGGATGGAGGATTTGACCTTCCCCTACCATCTAAGTATCAAGAGAAGTCATCTCTCCTAGTAGAAGATTCTACAGAGATAAACCTTGGCACAGAACAAAATCCAAAGACCACATTCCTAGTAGCATCATTATAAAAAATAGAGCACAGGAATCTTAACACATTCTTCTTATAGAGAACCATCAACTTTGCATGGACCTATGCTAATATGCCAGGGTTAGATCCCAAGCTAGTTGTTCACTATCTCACTGTTGATCCAAAAGTTAAACCAGTCAAGCAAAAGTTGAGGAAGATGCACCCACAAATAGCTCTCTTAGTGAAAGTGGAAATATAGAAGCTGTTAGATGCAAAGTTCATACGACCTATTGACTATTCAGATTGGGTCTCCAACATTATCCCTATATCTAAACCCAATGGGTGCATCCGCATGTGTAATGATTTCAGAGACCTTAATAAGGCATGTCCCAAAGACGACTTCCCACTACCGAACATTGACATTACAGTAGACTTGACAGCAGGTCACGATATGCTTTCTCTCATGGACGGATTCTCTGGCTACAATCAGATAAGGATAGCAGAGGAAGATGAACATAAAACAACCTTTACTTGTCCGTGGGGTAACTATTGTTGGTGTGTCATGCCATTTGGTCTAAAGAACGCAGGAGCAACCTATCAGAGAGCAATGACAGTGATATTCCATGACCTCTTTCATCACATCATGGAGGACTATGTGGATGACATACTAGCTAAATCTTCTAGGGCAGATCACATATAGGTTCTCAGACAGATCTTTGACAGGCTCGAGAAATATCAAGTGCGCCTCAATCCAAAGAAGTGTGTCTTCAGTGTAACATCAGGGAAGCTATTGGGTTACATTGTTTCTCGTCGAGGTATCGAAGTAGATCCAGTAAAAGTAAAGGCTATAATAGAGATGCCTCCACCAAAGAACCTAAAAGCATTAAGGAGCCTCCAAGGAAGGTTGCAATCCATTAGGCGTTTCATCTCACAGCTAGCGGATAAATGTCAACCATTTCAACACTTGCTCCGAAAGGATGTCTCATTTCAATGGAATTATAAGTGTCAAGCAGCATTTAATCAGCTCAAAGAGTATCTAGCTACACCTCCTGTATTGGTTCCACCAGTTGCTGATAAACCTTTGATATTATACATCTCAACTACAACTTCGTCCCTAGGGGCCTTGCTAGCACAACATGATGAAACAGGAAAAGAGCATGTAATTTACTATATCAATAGAACCTTGGTGGGATACGAACTCAATTATTCACCAATGGAAAGGGCTTGTTTAGCAGTAGTGTTCGCCTCCCAAAAGTTGCGGCATTACATGTTGAACCAACACACAATTCTTATAGCTAAAATTGATCCCTTGAAGTATCTACTAGCAAAAGCAGCTCTTACAGGCAGACTAGCTAAATGGGTCATGATCCTTAGTGAATTCGACATTGAGTATGTGGATCGTAAAGCAATTAAAGGACAAGCTCTAGCAGATCAACTAGCAAAAGCACCCGTGCAAGATACACACCCTATGGTAGCAGACTTTCCAGATGAGAATCTATTCACTCTTTCCAACTCCATAATGTGGAAGTTATACTTTGATGGTTCCTACACACAGCATGGATCAGGGGCCAGCATCTTGTTCATCACACCTCAAAATGACTACATTCCAAAGTCATATCGACTTGCATTCCCTTGCACCAACAACATAGCCGAGTATGAAGCACTCCTCATAGGTCTCAACACAGCAGTTCAATGGGACATCACAGAATTACAAGTATATGGAGACTCACAGCTAGTTATTCGCCAAGTCACAGATGAGTAGCAAACAAAAGATGAAAAGTTGGTCTCCTACAAGCAACTAGTGGACGCCTACAAACCACACTTTTCTAGCATCACATTTGAGCAAATTCCAAGAGAGCATAATAAAGCTCGGATTCTATGGCTTCTGTAGGGTCACTGATTGACATGCCTGCAAATACACAGAAGTGTGAATTCTTGATCGAGCAATTGTTGATACCAGCTGTCAATGTTCCTGTTACTGAAATCATCTATGAACTTGTTGGTCCCAATTCCCCATGGTACGAAGATATCTATCAATACCTCAAGAACAAAACCTTTCCCCCTGACCTATCATCCACCCAATGCAAAACCTTTATCCGTCGATCCTCCCGTTACATCATTCTGGGTGATACACTATATCGTCGGAGTCTCGATGGTATCCTCTTATGATGTCATAACGCAGAAGAAGCTGAGGCTACCTTACGAGACATACACGAAGGTGTCTGTGGCGCACATTCTACCGGTCCTAATCTTGCTAAGAAGATACTCAGAACAGGTTATTACTAGCCTACAATAGAGCAAGATGCTGCACAGTTTGCTAAGAAGTGTCTACAATGCCAGCATCATGGAGATTTGATTCACGCACCAACTCATGAATTACAACCTATGACAACTCCGTGGCCTTTTTCTCAATGGGGTCTCGACCTCGTAGGACAAATCCACCGTTCCTCCTCCAATGGCCACAAGTTTATCATTACTACCATTGAGTATTTCATGAAGTGGGTGGAAGCTATTCCTATGACCTATATCACCGGTAAGCAAATAGCCAAGTTTATCCTAAACTACCTCATATGCCGGTATGGTATCCCCCAAGCCATTATCACTGATAATGGGAGACCATTCAAGAATCAAGATGTCCGTGCCTTGTGCACACAATACAATATCCAACATCGCTTTTCAACTCCCTACTATCCACAGAGTAACGGCCAAGCTGAGGCTTCCAATAAAACCATTCTCAAAATCCTCAAGAAAATAGTCAATGAAGCTAGTCGTGATTGGCACTTGCAACTCAATCCCACCCTATGGGCCTACTGCACTAGTATCAAAACACCAACTAGTGCCACACCCTATGCCTTGGTCTATGGCTCTGAAGCCATCCTACCTATAGAGGTCGAGATCCCATCCCTTAGAGTATCTATGCAGGACCTGTTAAATGGAGAGGAGTATCACACTTCCAGATTAGCTGAGCTTGAACTACTAGATGAGAGGCGCCTTGCTGCGCTTAATCATCTCCATGTCTATCAAAACCGCCTCCGACGTAATTACAACAAAAAGATCAAAGAAAGATGGTTTCAAGTTGGTGATCTTGTACTTAAAGAGAATCAAAGAAATCAAGCAGATCGAGAAAAGAAGGGAAAGTTTGAGCCTAACTGGTTAGGCCCCTTTATTGTGACAACAGCATATGGATCAGGAGCTTATACTTCAGCTACACCTGACGGCATTCCTCTAGATGAGCCACTTAACAGTGTCCATCTCAAGAAGTTCTATGCCTGATCCTCAGAGTATTCCAAAAAAAAAAAATAAAAAAAAATTCCGTCCTCTGGTGAAAACCTGGCAAACAGTCGCCTTGGATAAGTACCATAGTGAGAACCTGGCAAATAGGCGCTATGTGTAGAGTCAGCACCCATCGTCTATCGAGTCCTGTTCACTCCATGTCCAGTTCACAACGCACTTCATCCATCTCTCCATAATAAAACCATTGACCTTGTTTGCATTTCCATCACCCTATCTAGTATAGCTTGGAAATTTGTCAGTGTCCATCATCATCACCCCACGTCTTGATCTGTGTCTACTGTTAACACTGTCTTGTCCTAGGTCAAGTCTTTCTGTGTCTTCTTTGGCAGTCACCCATGCAGTTTCCTCTACTGGAATGGGGGCAACTCTTTCCTTAACTTAGGTCTAGGATTGGTTCCTTGTTCGTGGTTCGCAGCGCGCTCTTCAATCTTTCTCCTTTCCGCAAATAACACTCTTTAATGAACACATCGCTCCTACGATAAAGTTGTTATCTTCTCAACACTTTTCCTACATCATCACAACAACTAGAACTACATATTATCTCTTCCCAATCTTAAAGTACCTTGATCCCATGGATATGGGTATGTAGGCAGTCTGGAATACGAATGAAGTTTCCAGTACTCAGGTACATAAGATCTCCTCCTCTCCACCTCGATCCACCTCATCCCTCTATCTAGAGCTACATATTTATCATTTTTCATCTTTCATCGTAACATGCCTTGATCCCGTGGATACAGGGTATGTAGGCAGTCTGGAATACGAAGGATGTATCCAGTACTCAAGCACATAAGATCCATCATTCTCCACCCACCCCAATCCATTAGCGTGTCACCTTTTTGGTCTTCCATTTATCAAAATCCATTCGCCTCGACTTGACTAACTCAAGCAGTAAGCTAGCGCATCCTTTCAAAGTAGAAGTCCTTAACAAACCTGAAGCAAAGAGGCCTACTTCCAGAGTCATCTACTGTCCTGCATACTGATTGCCAACATTAGCTAATTCCAGCTTAACCAAAGCCCTAGATTAACAAGCTTGTCTTCTGCGAAGTGTTCCATTGTCGAGACCAACACATGCATCTCCTGCGACATGTGGCATTTCCTGCAGCAAGACATTGTCTTTTTAGGTAGATAGCACCCTTTAACGGACACAGATTTCCTACGATAAGGCTATTATCTTTCCTATGCAATCTATCCTGAGCAACCTCTTTGGCAAGGGAATATGTTGGTTGTATGTTTACTTTGTAAGTCAGTCAATTTGCTTTTTGGTTTATCTTTTGTTCCTTTTCCATTACCTATTCAAGACTACCTTGATTTATCTATAATCTTGGTATGTTGCGATACAGTACGGATTGGGGGCATAGTCATTGCTTTTGTGTGCCGTGTTTGAGGAATGATCTTTAGCATCTTTCTTAGCATCATATTTATCTTGTGTGTGTTACAACCTAGCATCTTACATGTTTAATATTCTTCTTGCATTTACATGTATTGAAGTTTATTTTATGTTCAAGACTATGGCTCATTCACATGTACCAACAAGGTCATATTATGTCTAAGGGATCTAAGTTCAAACCGCTTGCTTGCAGAGTCAACGTCCATGCACTCGGATATTACAACACCTTGGTCTTTTATACCTTGGTGGCAAACTATCCATGTGTTATATCAAAAATAAGGATTGCTTTTTATATACAATTGTGAAACCATTGCAACAAGCTCATCCATTTACACCATCTATTTTTCCATGGCCTTATATAGTTTTTCGAGAAAGGATCGATCAACCATCTTTCTCTCATGTTCTCTCCTATCTCCTTTCTTCTGTCTATCATCAACCCAACCTCATCTGTCTCCAACAAAATCTTCTATTCGAGCATCAACATAGTTCTTCTGTCGCTTCCCTGCCTTTCCTCTCGAGGGGGCACCCTACGCCAGCTATGCTGGGGCAACCTACCTACACTGGGGCATCAAAAATTATATCTTATCTTCAACAATCAATTTCTTTGACGCAACGCCGTAAATTGCATTGCATCAAAGAGGGGCAAAATGTAGACATCCTAAAATGACCAAGTCGTCGCACTACTTGCATTTCGTCTAATCTGGAGCATCACCTGCATTTCAATGTTAATTAAATAATCTAATTATTTAATTAATTTCATCAAATTCTTCTAAATCACATAATTTTGACATTAATTGAATAAATTCTCTTTATTCAATTAATTAAATCAAATTCCTCTATTATTCTTCCACAATTAAATAATTTATATTATTTAATTAAATCATTATCTTCTTTCCAAATCTCAAGTCTCCATTAATTAAATAAATCCCATTATTTAATTAATTCATCACAAATTCTATCTTATCCAAACAATTAAATAATTCCTAATTATTTAATTAAATTAAATTCATTCTTCCAAATTTAAATAAATGAAATCAAATTTATTTAAATCCTCTCATTCTCCAAAAATAAAATAAATAAAATATTTTATTTATTCTTCCAAATCATGCACAACAATTAAATAAATCTATTTATTTAATTTGCTTTCTTATCTACAAATATCTTTCAAATCTTCTAAAAATAAGTCTTCTTCTCCATGCACACAAAATTAAGTAATTTATTATTTAATTTCTCTCAAATCATGCAAAAGCAAATCTTAAGTTGAGTTATCTATTCACTCAACCTTGTTTTTATCAATTTCTCTTAAATTAGGAAAAAATTTTCTAATTTATGAAAAGCATGTCTTATCTTTAGAAAAGAAAGTGATTAACTCAAATAAAATAGTTTTTGTGTGACACTTGTCTTCTTCTTATTCGTTGCACGTTCCTCAACTGTTCTCCTCCATTGATTCTTCTGATTTATCTGAACCGTTGATTGATCTTCCTTGAAACCTATATAAACCCCCCTCATCTCCTTCATTACCTCTCTCTTCGATCTTATTCTCGGGCATACTTAATAGCGCTTTGAGCATACATTGCATCGATTGAGCAACTTCACGATCTTTTGACATTGATCTTTTGAGCACTACACTTGCTTGTTGCAACTATGGTTTCACAGCAATATTGAGCAATCAACATTCAATCCAAAGGGAACAATAAAAATCTCGGTAAAAGCTTTCATGTTTCATTGATTATTATTAATGGCTTTTATTTAGATCGGTTCTCTTTATGTTATTGGGTTTTTGATTTGTTTAGTTTATTTAAATCGATTTTCCTCACACACAGGAATTAGCCATATAACCAGCTCATTTAGGAATTCTATTTAGTAGTCTAGGTGTTATAAAACTTTTAGTAGCACTTGTATCTATTAAAATAGAAATTGATATTCCAAACAAAATACCTGTAGTTTCAATTGGCGTGATCTGATACTCTGCTTGGCGATTGTCCAGAGTTGTATGAATTCTTTGTTGAAAATCTGTCTATTGAGAAGGTAGGGAATAATTCTAAAATTGGTTTCCTTGACTTTTATTCAAACACTGATTAGCATAATTATTGCCCCCACAATTGAAACAACCTCCAAGAGGTATTTTCCTCTCAGTTGCATGATCATTCTTCGTGCCATTCTTCTTCTTGAAATCATTATTTCTCTTTTTGTTCTAAGATTCATTCTTGTTTTTCTTTGATCCTTTCTCATTGGATTTTGGTTTAGAATCTCGATTCTAGTTCTTTTTCTTAAAGGATGGCAAAGATTTGGACCACCCAAACTTCTTTCGAGACATATCTTGATAAGCTAAAATAGATTTAAGTTTCTACTTCTGCTTAATAGCTTTCTCAAACACTTAATCCATGGTTGTTGGACCATGAACATCCACTTCTCCACCTATCTGTGCATTAAACCCCATGATGAATTTCCTTATTCAAAAACGTTCATCATGCTGTTATTGTGGTACATACTTTAGGAGCCTAGTGAATTTCTCCCAATAATCTATTACTGTATTTTTTCTTGACGCAAGTTCTGAAAATCAGTTAATTTTTTATTGAAATATAACTAAGGTAGCCATCTTTGTCTAAAGATTACTACAAATTGATCCCATGTCAAAATTAGGGAACTTAATCCTAACTCTGTTTTCTTGTTCATCCACCAAGTGGATGCTTCACCAGCCAATTGATAGGCTCCCCAAATAGCCTTAGTTATTTTTGAATAATTCCCAATTTTAAAATACTTCTCATGGTATCAGCGAGCCATGCTTCTGCTCCATCTCCTAATACTATTCAATTAAACTTTAGAGGGATTATTTTCTTCATATCTTTAGCTAATTCATTGGTCAACTATGTCCTTACATCTACTGGTCTTAGGGGTTCTTTTGGATTTTTAGGGTTTTCCTCAAATTCATCCTGTCCTTCATGGACACTATTCTCTTGGTCTTGTTCCACACTAGCCTCTTGATCATCTACCCCTCTTACTTCCTGCTCTAAGGCTCCTAATCTTTCTTTAGTTTCATTCAAGAGAGCAAGGATTTGGTCCAACTTAGCTACAGGATTCCCCCTGGATAGACTAGAACCATCTTGACTACCTCCATATTTCATTAGTTGTAGGTTTGGATGTGTTTGATTGCAAAATTTTAATTTATAAAATATTGCGTCATTCGAAAGATACATCAAAACTAGAAATTCAAAATTCCCACATAATGTAAAGTACAAAAATATCACTCGCACAAAAATAATCAACGAAGAGCAAATTCAATCCAAAAAAAATTAACTAGAATAAAAAATAATTGTAATCTCACAAAATGGTGCAGAAAAAGGGAAACAATCAAAATTCTTCCCATAGATAACACAACTTGTGAATAATACTTTTATACAATCATCAAATGTGATTCAATACATCTATTAACAAAATAGCTTAAACAAGAGGACTAAGCCTTACAATATTTAGCCATGTAGGCTCATATAAGAATATCACATCAACCATAGGTTAACTTTTGACATGTAAACCTTACAACATCCTATATTTTACTTGTACAAATATTCAACAACTTGATGCAAGCACATACTACTATGCCCTTAAAGTGGAAATAGACATAGTTGATTTCCCATCTCATTAACCCTTAGAGGAAAGATAATGTAGCTTACAGATCTAAGAAAACTTCAGCAACATAACATTATGTAAATTAACACTTTAAGAACATAAAAGAAGAAGAAAATAGACAGAAGAGAAGAAACACCAATATATGTGGGCAAAACCCTTTCGAGTAAAAAAACCCCACACTCCAAAGCATCAAACCAATGTATTAATCTGCAACAACAAACATGTTACAATACACTTGCAGTCTCAAAGCCTTAACATGGAGATTTACATCTTGCTCCTCTGGAAGGAAAACTGATAGCATAACCCTGCATAAAACTCCCTCCAAAATAACTCCTCAAGCCTTCAATTTATAGGAGTTCCAATACAAGAATCCACCAAAAAGGAAACTCAAAACCATGAGTTACAATGCATAGTCATGGAGAATCAAATTCACCGCAATATAGAAAGTTACTCAAATCATAACTAACTCTCCAAATATGGCACTCCATTTTTGGCTCCTAAAATCATGCTTTCACAATCTCCTAAAATCTTGCATAATTTTCTTTCTTTGATGAAGATCTCAAACTTTCAATCCTTTGAAACGAACATTGCCCAAAAAGTATCACAATTGCTCATCCAAAATCCTCTCCTGGAATGCAATCAATATAATTAAACAAATAATGCACAAATGATTCAAAGACAATGGAGAGGAAAAAATGTGATGTTCCAAAAAAATCCCCCCATCCAATTTTCAAATGCCTAATGTAATTTATTTTTTTGATCCTACAAGGAAAAATCTCGCCAAAATGTAAACTTACCTCCCTTTTCTCCTCCAAAATCCCTTCTTTTTCTCCTCTATTTATTTATATCTAATGTTCCTTCTAAATTCACTGTTGTTCCTAAAAAGTAAAAATACACTCAAAGGAAATTTAGAAACTAATAGTAAATTCAATTAATGACAATTCATAAAAGATATTTACCTAAAATGATATTCTTAAATTCTAAAAATTGAACTACATTTATTACTAATTTTAATTGACACTTATTAAATTTATTTATTGCTAAATACCTAATTAGTTTATGTTTCTAAATAATATTCTATTTTAAATAAAATTAGTATATTTATATTTAAAAATATATATCTAAAGTACGCTGAGGGATATCTCTTTTACATAGTTTATTTGAAAAAATAAAAAATAAAAACCAAAAAAGAAATTAGAAAAAATAAAAACTAAAAATAAAAAAGAAATTGGAAAAAATAAAAAAATCAAAATCAAAAAAGAAATTGAAAATAAGAAAATCACAAAAACTATGGAGCCAAACAATGAATCTTATTTACATGAATTTATTTATTTAAATATTTTATGATTTTTGTTTACAGAATCTAAATGTTTACGGGAATCTGAATCTTTTAGCCCTTCCTATGAGTGTAGTATGCCTCTCAACGTAATACATATAAATATTTTTCACTCACAAAAAGGCAAGTTCCTTAATCACCACATAAATTCACTAAAACTAAATTTACATTAAATTGGATAAGATAACCTCCTGATCAGAGGGTTCCAGATCCCCAATAGATGTGTTCTTTGTATGAAAGAAGAGGAGACTGTCTCTCATATTCTTCTACACTGTGACTTCTCTTGGGAGGTATGGTGCTTTGCCTTGAGCATTCTGGGTGTTTCTTAGTGTTGGAATGGAAGTCTGGAGGACTACATTAGGTCTTGGTTCCCTCCTTTCTCCAATCCTATTTGTAGGGAAATTTGGGCCCAGGCCCCCGCATTCTGTCTTGGTGTCTCTGGAAAGAAAGGAACAATAGACTCTTTCAAGAGATTCAGAGAGCCCAAGGAAGTGTTCAGCTCAGCTGTCAAACTGCTGCAAGACAACATCATTAACAGTTCCCTAAAAGTAGCAAAAACTCCCTCAAATGTGTTGGAAACAAATATCATTAACTAGTGGACTATCCCGATAAGTATTTGCAGAGTGGATGATAGTAAGAAAATCTAGCTAGGGCTAGCACTAATTGGTCCCCCCAGCTGGTTGGTCTAAGCTTAACTTCGATGGTGCTGCTAAAGGTAACCCTGGGTTGGCAAGTGGAGGGGGAATTATAAGATCAGATAAGGGTGCTCTCATGGCTGCTTTTGTTGGGAGCCTTGGTGAAAACACCAATAATGTTGCAGAGGCCATGGCTCTCCTTTAGGGCCTCAAAATTGCCTTGGCTTTAGGTATCAAACATATTATAGTAGAAGGTGATTCCATGAAAGTCATCGAAGCTGTTAAAGGAAATGTTAAAGTCGGTTGGTAGATGGAGGATATTGTTGAGGATATAAAAGGCCTTCTCTTAAACTTCGAAGGGAGGTGAGACATATATAGAGAGGGCAATAGAACTGTTGATCTTATGGCAAACCTTGGGATTAATCTTAATCCTCTAAGATGTTGGAGAAACATAAACAATCTTCCCCTGAATGTTAATGATAGCATTTGGTTTGAGGCGCACCACTAACTCATAATGGCTATTATCATAATTTGTTTGGCTTGGTGTGGTGTCTTTTCATGCTTCTCTCACTTCGAGGGAAGACGTGGCATTAATGACGTCTTTGGGAACCCCACTCATCCCTCCATGATGATGTGGACTATGGAGATTTATGTGGACCTTGAACAACTCAACAATAAACATGTTTGGCGGCATGATACATTTAAAAGGTCTTTTCACTCACCTCTTGAAGAGCTGGCTTTGAGGGGCTCGCATGAGCCGATCCCTAAAGGCAATAATGATCTGAGTGCTCTTGGGATTCGGAAGGACGTGCTTGGAAACTTGAGTAGGGAAATGGAAATAAAGTTTTTTATTTCCATTTCTAGATTGTTTGCTCGACGCTTCTCTATTCTCTGCAACTGTCTTCCTAGTGTTGTGCATTGTGTGTTTAGGAAAATGGGTGGTGAGAAAGTTAGAACGGAGCCCATGAATTGTGGTGAATTCAATGAAGATTTATAGGTTTGGAGCATAGCTTATGAGGGAGGAGTGACCCCTTTTCTCTAAAGCTTGAATGGCTATGATGAGCACTTATCGGCCTAATTTGCTGGCTCTTGGGACGGGAATCAAAAGGTGAAAGTGGGCGAAATTTAGTTTTGGTTTTTGAGGACTCCATAGCCAATGTTATGGGCTTGCCTCATTCAGGGAATAGGCTCAAAAACTAGACACGAGTCCAAGATAATGATGGCTTGAAATTGTTCTACAGGGACGGGGAGTAGCAAATTAGACTCCAAGGTGGTTTCGAACAAGAAAGCTTGATCAGCCCTTAGAATTGGGTATGTTTCTTAATTATGAAGTATTTTACTCTGGAAGGGAGATACAAAGTTTTTTATCATTATCACTTTGCATTTCTTAACTTCTTTCATCACAAAATCTTGGTCAACTTTCCCTCTTTTCTGCTCTCTAGCCTTGAGGCTTCTGTGATCCAAACTAAAAAGGCCCACTAGGGTAATCTTGAGGTGGTTACCTTGCCCCTGCACCAGGGGCTCATTTTTCATCTGTATCATTACCATCTGGCTCTGTGTCCTACTAAACCCCCTGCAGTCCAGCTTGTGGATGATAGCTCCAATCAAGACCCTGAGGATAAGATCCCCCTTAGTATTAGGCTTGGAAAGCCCTCTAAACTGAAAACCCCGGAGCCTAATTCTCCTTCTAACCCTCCTGTGAGTGGTCCTTCGGTTCCTTTTTCTAGCCCTCCCGTGTCTAAGGCCACTTCCATTTTGAAGACTCAATCCGGTAGCTGTACCCTGAAGGTCCCTATTCCTGTTAAGCTAGATGGTTCTCATGGTCAGTTCCATGAGGAAGCGGTTAAGGGTCTCTGTAATCTTAAGAATAACATGCCTATACAGGTCAGTAAAAAATGTAAAGGAGGGAAACCTATTCTGAGAAAAAGTGGTAATAAAAGTTGTAGCAGAAATGTTGAGGGGAGGGGGAATGATGAACAACAGGCTCAGGATAAGGTAGACAAACAGGAGAAACAATTGAAAAAGGAGGTAGTGGCTGTTAAAGAGAGGGCTATGGGTAAATTTAGTTCTATTAGAAGACTGAGCATCAAGAGATCTTCCAGGTTGGCTGGGGAAAAGCCCCAAGTGCTAAAGATTGTCGACTACTCCTCTACCTCAGATTAGGAGGACATTGAGCAGGATATTGAAATAAAGGAAGTGAAAACAACCCCTGTGCAGGATCAGGAGGGCGCTAGCCATTTTGCATCCATGAATAACTCATTCTATGACACGAACAATGAGGACACTGAAATTTAGGAGACTCTGGATAAGGAAGTGATGAGCGCTAGAAGGGAGATTGATAACAAGAAACTTGAGATGGAGCTCGTGGAGGTCAAGACTTGTCTTTCAGTCATGGAGGGCAAAGTCAAGGTGTTGATCAAGCTGGTTCTGAAGTCCTCTCACAGGGCTGCTGCTGCCTTCTTGATTCTGCAGGTGGACCAGAACAATGGCGTGGATTCTCTGCTCGAGGATAAGGAGAAAATGTTTAATTTGATCACTGATGACTGGAAAGAACTACTTAGTTAGTTGTTTCATTAGGATATGTTTAAAAACTCGTACTCTAGTTTTTTGATATGCTGTTAATCTGTTGTTGGTTGACTGTTTGAGGCTTTAGACCTATTCTACTGCCTTTTTGGCTTTTGTTATCGGGACCTAAAACTAGGTTTGCAGCTTAATATTATCAAAAAATGAAGTACAATTTAAAAATAATAATAATTAAAGTCATGTTTTCATAGCAAGAACTAATTATAAACTTACTAATAATTGTGAGTTTCATGCACACAATTTAGAAATATCTAATAATGAAGAATTAGCTTTTCTAATTTTCTAATATAAAATAGTCATCTTTTTATTTTGTTACTTTTATCTCATGAAAACTTGCTATTAAAATAGTATATTAGATAAATATTACTCCTAATATTTATTTATTTAATTCTTTCTAATTCAGTTATCTACTTTGTTATCAAGCATGATTCTATTTTTCATTTTCTCTTAACATGGTTTTTTCCCCTTGATTTTAGCTTCTGATTTTCTATTTTCGTTTTCTTTTTTATCGATTTGCTTTCTTTTTAATTTTTCTTGTTTCTAAAACATAGTCATCATCTAATTACAATGCAAGAATTTATTTTTTTATAATTGCATAAATATTATGACTAATATATATATTGTCAAGTTCAAACTTATCTCTCTCATTGATAATTAATCACAACATAAATAAATACGTGATTTATTTTAAATAAGAAGAATATTACTTTCTTTCTCATCTAATTTGATAAAAGAAAAATATAACTTCTAATTTCACCTCTTAACTTATTCTTATCTAAAAGGAAAGCTTATAAAGAAATTATATATATATATATATATATATATATATATATATATATATATATATATATATATAAATACTTATTTATATTTCTTTTATTGATTTTTGTTTTCTTTTTCTTATTTTTGCTTTTATTTTAATTTTCTTGCTTTATTCTTTCTTTTCTTCTCCTATTTGTTTTTCTATTCTTTCCAATTCACTATTATCCATTAAGGATAAAAGAAATTAAATTTTGAAAGAATTTAACTACCACATATATAATTGTTATCTCTAATTGACTTATAAAATAGAAAAACATAAATGACGATGCATTATTATATATTCTAAACATATCAAATTATCTAAATAATTATTCCCAAAATATTGCCATTAATCTATATCGACTATTATCAATCAGTCGAATAATTATTCTAATGCAATGCAAATATTAATGCAACTAAATATTTCAGTCTAATTAGCCAAATTAATTATGAAATTATTTTTTTTTCACACACAAACACATATATTGATGCAATTTAATCTACATGAAGCTATGTGGTGTGTGCAGATTCCTTTCACCACAAGTTACCATCAATCAGCTAGATGCCCCCTCCTCAATGATACTCTCTCTCCATTGACCGAGAGAGTATCCCTGTTGCGCACATGAGTCAAAATTAGTCGACGATCATTAAAATAATAATATTTAAAATTAAAATTAATTATTGAAAATAGGGCTGTGACATCCTTCCCCCCTTTAAGAGAATCATCGTCCCGATGATAAAACCAAATTAACGTATGACACGATTTCATACCTCTTTAACTCTATTTTACCTCAGTGCCAAAATCGGCCCACATGAAAATGTGTCATTGCTCCAAGCATCTGTTTGTTCATAACAACAAAAAAATCCTCTGTCTAACATTCATTCACTTACACACATCGCTAGCATGTCACTGCTTCATCAAGTTTACTTTATTTCTATACTTTTTGACAAGTAAAAGCATGCAAGCTAATTCATTTCTTTCATACAATCTTCCATAGCTTAATCAAATCTTATTCATATTCCTAGACATTTACATCTAGAAAGAAAACAATTATGTTCATTTTGTCAACATGCCTACTCGCATGAGACATCAAAACAATTGTCTTTATGATGAAAAACAAGCATCCCATACTACTTGTTATCATCATTGGCGAATCAAAACACTAACGAAAGAAAAAGTCTCCACAATAGAAAATATCAACAAATTACAACAAGGTCTTCAACTTAATCAATATAAAAGATAAGAAGAACAACAAGTTTTCAACATAAAAAGATCATCAACATGATTAGAAAGATCAAAGATAAGAAGATTATCATGATCTCAATACTAGTGTAATCATTTACTAAATTTAATAATGAAAAGTAAATCTCAATCTATGAGAAACTTCCCATTAACAGAGATATCCAGAATGTATAATCTTTTACAATTTCTCAAGTGCAACCTTAGTTCATAGAGAGAGAAGTTCAATTACATACCTTGTCATACAAAGGTTCAATACATGATAAAATGCATTTTATGAATTACATAAAGAGATTCAAATGTACAATCTATCTTCAGCAGCCATAACCCACTAGTCTTCTATAAGCCAAAGGTTAAGAGCATGGTTAAGGTGCTTTTTCCACCCAACCATGAAGCACAACACTTCTCTGGGATTCTTCCTAACTCAAAGAATACCCGGTCCTACACGAGGCACCTAGAAACCTATAACAAATGGGCAAGGGGGAAACTCTTGATGCATGTTTGATGCCTTATATGCATTCTATACTAGAATGAACATATTTCTTGCGTACAGGATGTGGTAGAGAAACATATAATATAGAAACTAGGCATTCATTATCCATCTATTTCAATGGTAGAATATAGCTTTTGCCAAAACATAAATACAAAATTGGTTGATCTTGAAAAAGAAGATCACCTTCTCTGTTAACCCACATTCGACATCCTGTCCCGGAAGGTAAGCTTAAAGCTTATCACACACAACAAATTCAACAAGAATAATCTATCTCAATTTGCATAAAATAAAGACAAGATAATATGATAGTGCATAACATGCACAAGTGCACATATAATGAATAATTAACAAATAAGAATGCATGAACCCTTGATGTATAACTCACACAGGGTACGAACATATAAATTACTTGTAGTGCATAACTTGCACAAAATATGGAATATGCATTGCATACAAAGAGCATTAATCATTCAAGTTTACATACAATAAATATGGTAAGTGCATCTCTCGCACAAAATGTGAAATATGCATAAATCGCATTAGTATAATTATAGTGATCATTACTTGATCTAATAAACATAACGAATATAAAAAGTGTATCTCACATGTACAAATTATGAATGTAATCATTACTAAAGTGCTTTATTCGCACAAAGGAATCAATAACTTGTTCAAGTGCATCACTCGCATTAGTATAAGTATAGTGAACATTTCTCGTTCAAGTGTAAATATAATAAAAATGATAAGTGCATTTAAGGCAACAATTCTATAATATGAATACAATAACTCATACAGATGCATCATTTGCACAAAGCATGTGCATTACTTGCACCAGAAGATGTATCATTCTCTTATAGTACATATTTATAAGTACTTTCACTAATAGAAATTAGGCATATAGGATTCTTAAGATCTTTTTTTAACACAATATCAATCATTCCTACCTTGTCTATAAGACAAATCAAGAAAACTTATCTATCATCCTTATTAATGAAGGCCCTTAAGGCATCTCAACTTTGCATTCTTCAAAGATCTCATGGATTCTACTAGATCCATATCCTGAAAGAGTAAGACATTGCTCAAAAATTAACTTGCCCAAAGCCTAGTACTGTTACAAACATTCTTGCCTTTAAAACATCCATCGTAGGTTTCCTACCTTTGAGAAGGATCAACCAATATTTATCCATTAAATTATTGACTTTATTTACCTCACAGGTGATTTTCCTTCTTCCTCTTATCAAAATTTCATCTTTTCTTCTTCCCTTGTATCTTATCAACTCATTCATCCTTTAAGTCATCAGATAGATCTCTCTTCTCAATATATTTCTCTTATTAATTTTATTTCCATATCCTCATTCAGGGGTTGTCACCATATATTATCCATCTTGGCTCACTTTAAGTAGTCACCATTACTCTTAATAGCAAGTCTTTGTTAGAAATGAAAGCAACACTACTTCAATAGAAATCTGATTCAAGATAAATTTCAGCAATCTTAAGTGTGCATTAACAATGGAGATTGTAACAAAACATAAAACCCACTACATAAAAGATGCCAAACATGAAGAACTCAACACAATGACATAGTGTTTATGTGAAGAAAACCCTTGAGGGTAAAAAACTCCACCAAGAAAGAGGCACAAGTTTGTATTGATCTCAACAAGATTGTACAATACATCAACTACACAACTCTCTCCACAAGTCTTCAATCCGACAACATTCCAGCAGTACTTGAGTACCTAAAATCTAAATTGCAGCAAAAAATACATGGAAAATACTTATAGAAACGTTTTCCAACTCATCCTAGGTGTTCACCTTCTCTCTCCTAAGATTCTCCAACCTAGAAACATTAATTACCATCTTATAAGCATCTTACACTTGTCCAAAAACAACCATGCAAAGGTTGGGGACCCAAGACTAAATCTAGCCTCTTATAATATCTTATGATGTGTCATAACTGTCATAGATTCCATTAAAAAAAAGTATCTTTCCAAGATAGGAGCCTTGGGTTAAATATAGCAAATATACAACTAACATATCCGTCATATGCGTCATAGAATCTCAGAATCTTATGACAACTTGCAGCTGTCATAGATTCACTTACCAAACATTATGACAGTTGTCATACACGCCAAAAATAGTATATTCCTCAAGGGAGCATGCCTACCCTCATTTACTTTGAGTTTTTACATTTGCCAACAGTAAAAGTCACTCCATAATTACCTCTGATTACTCTAAAATTACCCCTGTCAGTGAAACTAGTACATCTCCTCATGGATAATTACAAA
Organism: Cunninghamia lanceolata; assembly: GCA_027924645.1. NCBI lineage: Eukaryota > Viridiplantae > Streptophyta > Pinopsida > Cupressales > Cupressaceae > Cunninghamia > Cunninghamia lanceolata. Next base: position 4,697,693 of record BSBN01000754.1, read on the forward strand.
TTACATATAATAAATAGAATAAATATAATATTGGGATTTACAATGTTAATGGCACCTTATCCCAACATTCTCCACTTGACATTATACATTGTAAATCAACCCATAGGAAATCAAATGAAAAATAATCAGGCACTAGAAACAAGGCCCATGGCCTCTTTGCACCATATGAACTTCTCTGTGCTCACAGGCTTGGTCAATGAATCTGCAACATTCTCCTGAGTGTCTATCTTCTTCAGCTCTGTTGGTGCCTGAATATGTATCTACAGGCACCCTCCCAAAAAGTCCAAAAAATTCTAAGTCTTTGGGCCCCCTCAGCATGTTTCAACCTGACCTGATATTCTTGGGGGGGGGTCATCATATTTCTAGATATCGACCTGATTTTTTTGTGGGGTCATCATGTTTCTAACATCAGTCATCTTAGTTACGATCACCCCGATGCTGCTGCAAGGTTTCAATATGACCCGATATTCCACCGCCGGGGGGGGGGGGGGGTCATGTTTCAAATATCGGGTGATCTTAGTCAAGATCACCCCGACGCTATTTTATCACCCTGATGTTGCGGATGTCAGTTTTATATGGGGGTGATGTCTACTTGTCCATCACCCTGATATTTTTGCGGGGGGATGATATTTCAAATATCAGGTGATCTTACGAATATCACTCCGATATTGCAATATGATGGTGACGTCATCAGGATTGGTGGGGTGCATTATGAGGTCTTCGGCATGACAGTTACTATCGGTAGCTTTGCTGAGGATCCCCCCAATCACCGATGAGGGTACGAGCATGATCATGACATGAATATGTACATGATGGTTCATCGGTGAGGTGTATGGTTCGAATATGATGAGGAGGACCTTCTTCCGATGCATCAGGTTGCACCGATGAGGGTGGTCATCAGGGTGATTTTCCCTTGGGGTGATATTTTATATCAGGGTGAAATGAAATATTAGGATATCATGCAGGAGGTTCGCCGATGGCGCGAGTCATGATGATGGGGTCTTGGCGAATGATTCATTGGTCACACAAGGTAAAATTGCGCGACATCATATATGCTCATGACCTAGTATATAGAGTGTTGAGAAGGTTGCAGCGGGATGAATGTGGGATAATTAGTTCCCACATGATTTGAAAAGGTCATGTCATGATTCTTGGCAGGAAAGTTTCAAAGCGCACGGTCTACTGCATTTCCCAAGGCTGCGGGTTGGTATGCCTTTAATGGCGGATGTTATAGGGTATGGGCAAAGGCATGGACAGATCAAGTACCTGATTGAAGATGTGAATCCCCAGGCGGCGGTGCAAGGCTCGAGTTCAACCACCCTGTTTCCTCCTCTACCTGCTGCATTTAATGTTGAGCACCATTTTCTCATAATGCACTGTATCTAGCGAATTTTGAGTCAACCATGTGCAATTAATGCTGAGTATACCTTCTTGTTGTTTATAGCAGATGGTGTTACTCATTTGTTGTTGTTGAAGACTTGGGCAATTTTGGGGGAAAAATAACGAAAGACAGAGTATTTCATGGTTGTTGGATCTCTGTGGAGTTTATGAGTTGCATCTGAAATGTATCTTGCACATATGTTCAATTTCTTGTCATTGTATATGAAAAATGCATTGTTGCATGTGTTTATCTATTTGTCTCTATTTGTTGCATGCAATTTCTTCTTTTGAATCTGGTTGCTAAGGGTTTCTCAGATTCTAGGGTATAGTTTTGTTGTATCACATGCTTAATTTGTAACTTCCACTCTGTTAGTGCCTGAATTGACTGGCAGTTTTTTGAGCAATTTTCATGCAGGCACTTTCCCTAAGTATCCCAAAAATGTTCTAAGTGTTGGACCTCCTCAGCATTGTTCAGCTGCATCATCATATTTTCTCTGAGGAGGAGGTCATCATCATCATATTTGCTTCGATGGTGGTCAGCATCATCATGTTTTCTGTCGACTTGTTTTCCATCAGGATCATCATATTTCAGTATCGGGTGATGTCTGGATATCATCCTGATCCTGCTGATGAGCTACAGTGCGCCCTGATTTGCTTGCGGGGGTGATTTTTTCAAGTATCCGGTGATCTTCTAATTATCACCTTGCCTAAACATGATGATGATGTTGCCCCGATAGTCTGAAGGGGTTATTCTCTAAGTTGTTCGACCTGACTTGTTTTTTCTTAAGGGTCGTCATCATCATCATCATATTTCTAGTTATCACCGTGTTGCTTGCGGGGGTCATCATATTTTTTGCCTTCATGATATTTCGCCGGGGTGATATTTTTATCATCGGGTGATCTTGGTTATGATCATCCTGATGATGTTGTTGAAGAGTTCTAAGTGTGACCCGATATTCACTGGGGTCATCATATTTTGAACGTCAGGATGATCTTAGTCAATATCATCCTGATGATGTTGTATCACTTCATGTTCGTTGTTTTATCATCCTGATGATGCTGACGTCATTCTTATGTCAGGGTGATATCTATCTCTGCCTATCTGCATCATGATATTTCCGAAGGAGGGGGTGATATTTTCATTTTTGAATATCACCCGGATGTATATTTGTTCCAGCGTCATGATGATGCTGATATCAAGGAGATATCCGCCTGCCGGCTTCGTGCATTATCTAGTGGGGGGTGATCTTTTCGAGCATCATCATATTCATCTATCGGCCTGATCTTATAGTGGAGCTACAGTGCAACCTGATATTTGTGCATCAGGATGATATTTCCAAATATCCGGTTATCTTCCGAATATCATCCTGATGTCAATATGATGATGATGTCATCAAGGTCCGGGGGGGGTCATATTTCTAACACTGATCATCTTGTGGAGATCCCCCGATATTTGCAAATATGATGATGACGTCATCTGGATATGAGGAGATGCGCAGTGGGCGGATATGATGATGACGTCAGCAGGATATGATGATGACGTCATCAGGATGTTCGTCGGCCAGACTTTTGGTATAGGCTCAGCAGGAGGATGTTCCTCCGATGGATCAGGTTGTGCCGATGAAGGCGATTATCATGCAGTTATATTGCAATATGATGCTGACGTCAGGGTGATATTTCAAGCAACAGGATATCATGCTGCTGGAGGATGATGATGATGATGAAGTCTTATACTAGTGTCGTCAGGAGCAAAAGCACCGACATCATATATGCTCATGACCTAGTATATAAAGTGTTAAAGAGGTCATCGCGGGGTGCATGTGGGATAATTGATATCCTGCATATTTTCAAATATCATGATGATGAATCTCGGCGGGAAATGGTTGCGATCGACTGTTAGATGTTTTTCCCAAGGCCGCGGGTTGGTGCGCCATTAATGGCGAAGGTTGCAGAGGTATGGGCGGATCTGGTACCCGATTAAAGGTGTACATCAGCGGACAGTGGCGCAGGGCTCGAGATATCTTCCTGTCTCCTCCCCTACCTGCTGCATTCATGTTTGGGTGCCAATCTGGTAGTGTTTGAGCGCCATTTTCCTGATACTGTGTATCTGGCGGGATGTTTTGGTCAACCCTGTAATTAATTGCTGTGGTACACTACCTGGCTGTTATAAGCAGGAAGTGTTATTCATTTGTGGTTGTTGAAAGTTGAGAATTTTTGGCTCTGTAATCCAAAACCAGCTGATCTGGTTGCTCTGTACAGTCTAACTTGTGAGTTTATGTATCTCCTGTTGTACGATTTGGCATGAATCCACTGATTTCATGGTTAATCTTATATGAGTAATGCTATCTTAGCATGTGTTGTGTTAATTCTGTCTCCAGTATTGCATGTATTCTTCTTCTGAATCTAGATATTTGGGTAATGTTTAGATTCTAGAGCATAGAATTCCTATGTTGAATGTCTGATCTTTTAACTTCTGCTCAAGGGGTAGATTAAACTGTTTTCAGGTTGAACATTGGGAAGGGTATACTGCAGTAGGGATGCCATAAGTAGAGATAACTTAACACTCTTCATTGGGAGATATCTGTAAGGCAGATATCATGTGTATCCCCCTGAAATCCGGTTTTAGCTATTCATGCTGATCATTCACAGGTGTATGTCTACCGACTCCAAGCCCTGGATAGGCACCAATCTAGCTCTGTGTTGAGGTTATACACCATGTCCAGCTTTGCATCCAAAATTCATATCAAACCATTTCATACTTCCACCTGTTAGTTGTAGGAGTAGGATTAGGAACCCCCTGCATGCTCTCATACCCAACCAGACATCATGTCCAAGAATGTTGCCAGCCTTGTGATCTATCATGCAGATCTTGGTCCATACATGAGAGTATTCTGCCTGTTGTTGTCAAGTTAGATCCTTCTATCTTTGAGCTAGTCAAGGTTACATCTTGAGTTATAGGGATACCCCCCTTGGTGCGGCAGAACCAGAAGTGAAGGGGAGGCAGCTCACGCAACCTCCTGTATTTAGTTGGCTGAATCTGCCTGTGCATTAGAAGTGGCAAACCCTAATGCTGATTTAGAAGAAAAACCAACACACTCAAGGAGTGGATTAAACTATTTTAGGTTTAAGTATGGAGAAGATTGCATGTCACCTGGGATATTTGTAAGAAGAGGTAGCTAAATACCTATTCTTGGGTGATGTTTGTAAGGCAAGCATCAATCTAACATCTTGAAACTTGAATGCCAGTTGCAAAGCATTCTCTTGTATACGTCTAGTTGACTTCTTGCCCCGAGACAGGCACCAGTCTACCCTTGTTTAGTAGCTATGATCCAAAACCCCCTGTCTTGCATCCAAACCATCAAAACAATCATTCCATTTTTCCAAACCTGTTAGTTTGTAGGAGCAGGATTAGGACCCCTACATACTCTCATCCACAACCAGACAAATATGTCCAAGAACGTTGCCAACCTTGTGATTTGTCACACAAATCTTGGTCCATACATGAGAGTATTCTACCTATTCTGATAAGCTAAATCATTCTGTCATTGGGTAAGTCAATGTTACATCTTTGGCAAATAGGGATACCCCCCTTGGTGCTGCAGAAACAAAAGTGAAGGGGAGGCAGCTCACGCAACCTCCTATACTCGTTGGCTGAATCTGTCTGTGCATTAGAATTGGCAAACCCTCTGCTAATTCAGAAATAAACACCAATAAGCTCAATCTCTCCATTTTCAACCAACTCTCGAACAAAGTGATACTGAACATCAACATGCTTAGTCTAAGCATGGTACATGGGATTCTTGGCCAAACAGATAGCACTCTGGCTATCACAACCAATCTGAATGATCTTGCAATCAAATCCAATACTTGTACACAGTCTCCTTAACCAAACTGCGTCCTTAGAGACATGAGTAGTAGCCATATACTCTACTTATATGGTGGACAAAGCAACTGTGGGCTGCCTCTTACTCATCCAACTCACTGCTCCTCCAAACAGAGTAAACACATAGCCACTAGTGGACCTTCGACTGTCTAAGTCATTGCCCAATCTGCATCAACAAAACCCTATATGTCCAAAGATTTGTCAGCACTATCAGTAGCAGAATGAACCAAACAATAATCAGGAGTACCTGCAAGATATTTAAACACCCTCTTCGCATAGTTCCAGTGCTGTCTACTAGGGTTAGACATAAATCTGCTCAAAACTCCCACTGCTTGGGCAATATCTGGTCTAGTGCAAACCATTGCATACATCAAACTCCCTACAACACTAGCATATGACACATTAGACATATCCTCAAGATCATCCTCAGTCTTTAGACACATATCTAATGAAAGATTAGTACCAATGGGTAAAGGAACTCTTACTAGGTTACAGTCCTGCAAACTAAACCTCTACAAAATAGTATTCACATACTTACTTTGTGACAACCAAAGCTTTATGTAAACTCTGTCCCCCTTGATCTCCATTCCCAAAATATACCTTGCAGCACCAAGATCCTTCATCTCAAATGCACCTGAAAGTTGGGCTTTAAGCTCACTGATCACACCCTTAGTATTGCTGAAAAATAACATGTCATCAACATACAAAGCAATAACCAATATAGAATTATCAACACAATAAATGTAAACATAGTGATCCTCTTTGCTTCTAACAAAACCGAATTTCAAAACAAATGAGTCAAACTTTTGATACCACATTCTGGGGGACTGTTTCAGACCATAAAGAGACCTCTTTAACCTGTAAACCTAATGTTCTTTTCCTTTTACCTCAAAACCTGTAGGCTGTTGCATATAAATTTCTTCTTCAAGATCTCCATGCAAGAACATTGTCTTAACATCCATTTGCTCAATCTCCCAATCATAAGTTACAACAATGGATAAGAGAAATCTAATAGAAGTCAATTTAGCAACAAGAGAGAATATCTCACCAAAATCAACTCCCTCTCTCTGGGAGTAGCCCTTGGCTACCAGTCTAGCCTTGTACTTCTCCAATGACTTGTCTGCTCCAAATTTCTTCTTGCAGACCCACTTACAACCTATGGCCTTTTTTCCTTTGGGCAAATGAACAAGATCCCATGTGTTACAAGAGTCTAAATCCATCATCTCCTCCTGCATGGCTAACTGCCAAGACTCACTATCATCTACATAAATAGCTTCCCTGTAGGATCTAGGTTCATCGTTAGTACTCAATAAAGCATATACACAACAGAAATCTGGTGGGCTATACTTGTCAACTGAATATCGTTGTCTTGTGGATCTCCTTAAGGGTGGAGTAAGAGACTCTACTCGTTCTTCTGCATGATCATCTACAACTTCTTCTATAACTACAGACTCATCTTCATCAGAACTACTTGAATCTTCTTCTTCTTCAACCCCCAATCCATCATTCTATTCTTCCTGAGGTAAATCTTGCTGCTTTAAATCAAAGTGCACCTTCTTTACCTTTTCTTCTTTCTCTTTTGGCTGCTCAGGTTTAGAAATAGCTCTAAGTTCCCTGAAAATAACATCTCTAGAAAAGATAATCTTGCAGGTTAGTGGATTCCAAAGCTTATAACCATTGACATTATCACCATATCCAATGAATGTACACTTTTCAACCTTTGGATCCAACTTAAATCACTTTTCGTTAGGCACATGAACAAAAGCCTCATAGGCAAAAACCCTTACATGTGAAATAGAAGGTTTCTTACCTGTCCACACTTCATAAGGTGTCAAATCAAGAGCCTTACAAGGAGATCTATTTAACAAGTAGCAAGTAGTACACACAACCTCTGCCCAAAAGCATTTATCCAACTGTGCATCACTAAGCATACTTCTGGTTCTTTCCATAATTGTTCGATTCATCCTTTCTGCAACACCATTCTATTGTGGTGTATATGGAGTTGTCTTTTGTCTTATTATACCTGCATGCTTGCAAAACTCATCAAATTCCTTAGAGCAATATTCCCCTCCATTGTCAGATCTTAATATTTTTATCTTTAAACCTGATTGGTTCTCTACTAAGACTTTGAATTCCTTAAATTTAGTGAAAACTTCAAATTTATGTTTCATAAAATAAATCCATGTATATCTGGATACATCATCAATGAAGGTGACAAAATAACGAGATTTTCCAATAGATTCATTATCCACAGGTCCAAACACATCCGTATGAATAATTTGTAATTTCTCTTTTGCTCTATTGCTTCCTGAAGGAAATGATTTTTTGTTTTGTTTACCAAACACACAATGCTCACAGAAATCAAAGTGCTCATTAGAATGAGAGAAACCATCACACAATTCTTTATTCTTAATAGTTTTTAATACATTATTGCTTGTGTGGCTCAATCTGCAGTGCCACAACATACAAGTGTTTTCAGGAGCCTCAAAAACATAAGTGGCATTACAAATTGTAGTGGCTTCAAGCTTAAACAAGTTCCCGAATCTTTTTCCTTTCACTACCACTAAGTTCCCTCTCACCTATCTGTAGCCATGCTTGTCAAATGTCACATGCATTCCCAAATCATTCAACTTCAAAACTGAACTCAAAATTCTAGCTAATCTAGGAACATGAAAAACACCTGGGAGGGTTTTAATTCACCCATCACTGAAACAAAACAATACCTTTCCTTTCCCGACAATCGGATATGAAGAGTTCTCACCAAGGTAGATATTACCTCCATTATATTCTTTATATGAGGAGAATCTTTCCTTATGCAGGGCCATATGAAATGAGCATCCCGAGTCAACCAACCAGTGATCATTAGAAACAAGATTACATGCAGAAAGTAAAACTTCTTCACCTGCATTCGAGGACTTATCTGAAGCAATCTCCCACTATTTCTTGTGATTTCTACACTCCTTTACATGTCCCCTTTTACCGTAGTTCCAACACTTAACTCTGTTCTTTTTACCAAGAGTCTTAGACTGGCCCTTTGACTTGTCCTTAGCCCCTTTCTAATCTCCTTTAGGCCCCCTTTCCTTAGACCTTCCCCTGACACTGAGAGCATCCCTTGAACTATCTAAACTCTTCTTCCTCAATTCTTGTGACAGTAGCACTTAAACAAGAGCATCCAACTTCAGATCTGCAAGGTTAGCAATGATAGCAAGGATAACATTCTCCCAAGACTCAGGTAAAGAACAAAGAAGTAAGATACATTTATCTTCCCCACTAACCTCAACATCTACTGAATCAAACTGACTCAATAACAAATTAAAAGAATTTAAATGCTCTACAACTGATTCACCTTCTCTCATTTTCATGGAAAACAATTTTCTTTTTAAATAAAGTTTATTTACCATACTCTTGGTAGCTTCCTCACTAAGCTCATCATCTACTGAATCAAGTTGACTCAATAACAAATTAAAAGAATTTAAATACTCTGCAACTGATTCACCTTATCGCATTTTCATGGAAAATAATTTTCTTTTTAAATAAAGTTTATTTACCATACTCTTAGCTTGATAGATCTCACCCAACCGATTCCACAACTTGTGTGTGGTCTCCTCCTTTACGACATTCAACATGACAAAGTCTGAAAGACACAACTGGATTGTTCCTCGTGCCTTCTTATCCAGTCTATCCCACTCATCTTGAGAGACATCGTCATGTTTCTTATCTTTTTGAACATCGAACTATTGGTTTCTTTCTTCCAACAAATATTATATTTTCGGCTTCCACAACTCATACCCCATTCCGTTGAACTTCTTAATGTCCAATCTAGAGGTTGATGCAATGGTGGATGCAGCCATAATAACAACACAAGATCTGCAAAACAAACACAACTAAATCTCCCACTGCAACTACAGCTTCCACACTACCACCCAAGAGTCAAAGTTGGCCAGGCTCTAATACCAAATGTTAGAAATGAAAGCAACACTACTTCAATGTTAGAAATGAAAGCAACACTACTTCAATGGAAATCTGATTCAAGATAAATTTCAGCAATCTTAAGTGTGCATTAACAATGGAGATTGTAACAAAGCATAAAACCCACTACAGAAAAGATGTCAAACATGAAGAACTCAACACAATGACAATGTTTACATGGAGAAAACCCTTGCGGGTAAAAAACTCCACCAGGAAAGAGGCACATGTTTGTATTAATCTCAACAAGATTGTACAATACATCAACTACACAACTCTCTCCACAAGTCTTCAATCTGACAGCATTCTGACAGCACCTGAGTACCTGAAATCTATATTGTAGCAACAAATACATGGCAAATACTTATAGAAACATTTTCCAACTCATCCTAGGTGTTCATCTTCTCTCTCCTAAGATTCTCCAACCTGTAAACATTAATTACCATCTTACAAGCATCTTACACTTGTCCAAAAATAGCCATGCAAAGGTTGGGGGCCCAAGACTAAATCTGGTCTCTTACAGCATCTTATGACACGTCATAACCGTCATAGATTCCACAAAAGACTATCTTTCCAAGATAGGAACCTTGGGCTAAATATAGCAAATATACAACTAACATATCCATCATATGCGTCATAGAATCACAGAACCTTATGACAACTTGCAGCTGTCATAGATTCACTTACCAAATATTATGATAGTTGTCATACATACCAAAAATAGTATATTCCTCAAGGGAGCACACCTACCCTCATTTACTTTGAGTTTTTACATTTTCCAACAGTAAAAGTCACTCCGTAATTACCTTCGGTTACTCTGAAATTGCCCCTGTCAGTGAAACTAGTACATCTCCTCATGGATAATTACAAATTACATATAATAAATAGAATAAATACAATATTGGGATTTACAAGGTTAATGGTACCTTATCCCAATAGTCCTATGAAAACACGACTAAGGCGAAGAGGTCTCACACCTCTAGTGTTCTTTGAACAAGCAAACTATGTCTAAATTTCTACTCGATTCCTACTAAACCATCCAAGAAGCACCAAGATTCTAACTCATCAAAAGAATCCTTGACCTATAACTAGGGTCCTCTAAACCTAACACTTTATGTCACCAAGTAGGTTTGCATTACTATAATGCAATCTAAGCATAGATGGCTCGAGGCCCGATGCTAAACCCGAAACGCTCTGATACCACATGTAAAGTTTGAAAATATCACCCACACAAAAATAATCAATGAAGAGCAAATTCAATCCAAAACAAATTAACTAGAATTAAAAAAAATTATAATCTCATAAAATGGTGTAGAAAAAGAGAAATAATCAAAATTCTTCCCATAGATAACACAACTTGCGAATAATACTTTTATACAATCATCAAATGTGATTCAATACATCTATTAACAAAATAGCTTAAATAAGAGGACTAAGCCTTACAATATTTAGCCATGTAGGCTCATATAAGAATATCACATCAACCATAGGTTAACTTTTGACATGTAAACCTTACAACATCCTATATTTTACTTAAACAAATATTCAATAACTTGATGCAAGCACATACTACTATGCCCTTAAAGCAGAAATAGACATAGTTGATTTTCCATCTCATTAACCCTTAGAGGAAAGATAATGCAGCTTACATATCTAAGAAAATTTTAGTAGCATAACATTATGTAAATTAACACTTTAAGAACATGAAAGAAGAAGAAAATAGATAGAAGAGAAGAAACACCAATATACGTGGGGAAAACGCTTTCGTGTAAAAAACCCCACACTCCAAAGCATCAAACCAATGTATTAATTTGCAACAACAAACATGTTACAATACACTTGTAGTCTCAAAGCTTTAACATGGAGGTTTACATCTTGCTCCTCTGGAGGGAAAACTGACAGCATAACCTTGCATAAAACTCCCTCCAAAATAACTCCTCAAGCCTTCAATTTATAGGAGTTCCAATACAAGAATCCACCAAAAAGGAAACTCAAAACCATGAGTTACAATGCCTAGTCATGGAGAGTCAAATCCACTGCAATACAGAAAGTTACTCAAATCATAACTAACTCTCCAAATATGGCACTCCATTTTTGGCTCCTAAAATCATGCTTTCACAATCTCCTAAAATCTTGCATAATTTTCTTTTGATGAAGATCTCAAACTTTCAATCCTTTGAAACAAACATTGCCCAAAAATTATGACAATTGCTCATCCAAAATCCTCTCCTGGAATGCAATCAATATAATTAAACAAATAATGCACAAATGATTCAAAGACAATGGAGAGAAAAAAATGCGATGTTCCAAAAAAATCCACCTGTCCAATTTTTAAATGCCTAATGTAATTTATTTTTTTGATCCTACAAGGAAAAATCTCACCAAAATGTAAACTTACCTCCCTTTTCTCCTCCAAAATCCCTTCTTTTTCTCCTCTATTTATTTATATCTAATGTTCCTTTTAAATTCACTGTTATTCCTAAAAAGTAAAAATACACTCAAAGGAAATTTAGAAACTAATAGTAAATTCATGTAATGACAATTCATAAAAGATATTTTTCTAAAATGATATCCTTAAATTCTAAAAATTGAACTACATTTATTACTAATTTTAATTGGCACTTATTAAATTTATTTATTGCTAAATACCTAATTAGTTTATATTTTTCACTCACAAAAAGGCAAGTTCCTTAATCACCGCATAAATTCACTGAAACTAAATTTAAATTAAATTGGATAAGATTTAATAACTAAAATACAATTTAAAAATAATAATAATAAATAATATTCTATTTTAAATAAAATAAATATAAATATTTTTCACTCACAAAAAGACCAATTCCTTAATCACCACATAAATTCACTAAAACTAAATTTAAATTAAATTGGATAAGATTTAATAACTAAAATACTAATAATTAAAGTCAAGTTTTCATAGCAAGAACTAATTATAAACTTAGTAATCAGTGCTTCAGGATTTGACTGTGTGCCTGTTTTTTGTCTCAACGTTTCAGATCATACTCCATGATCCATCATCAGGAGAAAGATAGAGAAGAGAGAAGTGAGATAATTTGTAGAACATGGGTACTAAATAGTGAAGGGTGCAACACGGGAATCAAAGGATTCCTAGAAGGTCAATTCAACCTAGTAAGGAAAATCATAAGAGAAAGAAATAAATTTAAATTTAAATTAAGCTAACATAGAAGATAACCAAGAGCATATATGTATATCTAAAATTAGAAATTAAAAAAGGAATAAGTGGGAAAGTATGAAACAAAGGAATAAGAGAAATTAAGAAAAAGATTGATTTAATAAAACCAATCAATCAAATGTTGAGAAACCAATAGAGGGATAAAAATTACAAAAAAATCAAGAAGCCGAGAAAAGAAAATAAAATAAAGTAAGAATTAAAGTAAGGAATACAACAAAAGAAGTCAAAATGAGTGTAAAAAGAACAAGAACAATTACGAATGAACAAAGGAATAGGGGGAAAAAAAGAAGAATGAGAACAAGAAGAACTATAAATTATAACATTAGATGAACAAGATGAGAAACCAATGCAAAACAATAAAACAAAATAGATAGTAAAAGAATATCAAATCAAAAAAGAAAAAAGAAAACAAAAACTTAATGAAAAAAGATAATAAGAGTAAATAAATATACAAATAAATGCATTAAAAAGTATAACAATACAAAAGAAGACATAAGATAGGAACAAAAATAGTAAACTTAAAAAGAAGAAAACAAAGAAGAATAAGAGAAAAAAATTAAAAGGAAAAATGAATGAAAAAGGAAAAAAACCTATCTATATCAATAAAGTCACATAAATAAATATACTACAATAAGAAAAAGGAAAAATGAGAAATGAAAAAAATGAAAAAATGAAGGAAAGAGAAAAAAAGGTAAAAAGAAAAAGGAGAAAAAATGTTTGAGATTAAAAAAGAATAAGTTAAGCTAACTAAGCAAAATGAAAATTCAAAAATAGGTTGGGAAAAAGGAAATGACTAAGAAAAGAGGAGGAAATTATAACCAAGTAAGTTAAATCAAGCAAAATTAAAAAGCAAGAACCACGAAAAAATGTAAGAAGTAGACAAGAAAGGAAGGACATACCAAACAAGAACAAGAACTATAAATAAAAGAAAAGAAGGGAAGACATCACCAAAGCAACCACATGAAGCATCAGGGGACCTATTAAAAGGAAATTATAAACTTACTAATAATTGTGAGTTTCATGCACGCAATTTAGAAATATCTAATAATGAAGAATTAACTTTTCTAATTTTCTAATATAAAATAGTCATCTTTTTATTTTGTTACTTTTATCTCATGAAAACTTGCTATTGAAATAATATATTATATAAATATTACTCCTAATATTTATTTATTTAATTCTTTCTAATACAGTTATCTACTTTGTTTTTGCATTATTCTATTTTCATTTTCTCTTAACATTGTTTTTTTCCCTTGATTTTAGCTTTTGATTTTCTATTTTCATTTTCTTTTTATCGATTTGCTTTCTTTTTAATTTTTCTTGTTTCTAAAACATAGTCATCATCTAATTACAATGCAAAAATTTATTTTTTTATAATTGCATAAATATTATGACTAATATATATAGTCAAGTTCAAACTTATCTTTCTCATTGATAATTAATCACAACATAAATAAATATTTGATTTATTTTAAACTAGTATATTTATATTTAAAAAAATATATTTAAAGTACACAGAGGGATACCTCTTTTCCATAGTTTATTTGAAAAAACAAAAAATAAAAAACAAAAAAGAAATTGGAAAAAATAAAAACTAAAAACTAAAAAAGAAATTGGAAAAACAAAAAAGAAATTGAAAATAAGAAAATCACAAAAACTATCCAACCAAAAAAGAAATTGGAAAAAATAAAAAATAAAAACCCAAAAAGAAATTGGAAAAAATAAAAACTAAAAACTAAAAAAGAAATTGGAAAAAAAAAAAAAACTAAAAATCAAAAAAGAAATTGAAAAATAAGAAAATCACAAAAACTATGGAACCAAAATTTTTTTTGGAACCAATGATCTTCAAATGAAAATAAGTTTCCTTTTGGAATTTTATTTTATTTTTTTCTATAAATTTAGGCAGAAAAAATGAGTGCTCTTATCCCCACCCCGATGTGACTATATAACACCTCTAAGCTTTCTCATCTAATTTTGATAAAAGAAAAATATAACTTCTAATTTGATAAAAGAAAAATATAACTTCAGAATTTCCTTATAAGCTTTATCATCTAATTTGATAAAAGAAAAATATAACTTCTAATTTCACCTCTTGACTTATTCTTATATAAAAGGAAAGTTTATAAGAAAAGTATATATATTTTTTGTTGTTTCAAACATTTCTTTATATTTCTTTTATTGATTTTTGTTTTCTTTTTCTTATTTTTGCTTTTATTTTAATTTTCTTGATTTATTCTTTCTTTTCTTCTCCTTTTTTAATTTTTTTTGTTTTCTATTCTTTCCAATTCGGTATTATCCATTAAGGATAAAAGAAATTAAATTTTGAAAGGATTTAACTATCATATATATATAATTGTTATTTCTAATTGACTTATAAAATAGTAAAGTATAAATGACAATGCATTATTATCTATTCTAAACATATCAAATTATCTAAATAATTATTCCCAAAATATTGCCATTAATCTATATCGACTATTATCAATCAGTCAAATGATTATTCTAATGCAATGCAAATATTAATGAGACTAAATATTTTAGTCTAATCAGCCAAATTAATTATGAAATTATTTTTTTCACACACAAACACGTATATTGATGCAATTTAATCTACATAAAGCTATGTGGCGTGTGCAGATTCCTTTCACCACAAGTCGCCATCAATCAGCTAAACGGCCCCTCCTCAATGATACTCTCTCTCCGTCGAGAGAGTATTCATGTCACGCACATGAGTCAAAATTAGTTGATGATCATTAAAATAATAATATTTAAATTTAAAATTAATTATTGAAAATAGGGTTGTGACTCATAAGAGATCAACACACTTGATTATCGAGACAAAAATGATTTTATTTATATCAGTGGATTTATAGATCCTTATTCTAATAAAGTCTAACAGGATTTTAAGATTTACAAATCACTATCAGATAGAGGAACCTCCTCAAATTCTTCCTCTCCATCGGAGTCTAACAACACAAACTTAGAGGTGGGATGTACACACAAGTACTCCCCTATCACCTCTTTACTTAAAAATGGTGTATTTCACCCACACCCAAAAGGCATTTCATGATTTGCTGAAGGCTTACTTGGGTTAATCTCAAAGGTAATTATCTCAGTAGTTGGAGGTTTCAAACATTTTTCCTTCTCCAACTTGATTTGTTCAAGAGTAGAGGCCAGAGTTTCAGAGTCGGAGAGCCAGGATTCTCCTTCATAACTCAAATTTATTTTAGTTTTGACCTTCGTTTGGGATCGTTTAGTTTTCTTGCTCTTTCTATTCTTTTTCTTTGATTTCAACCTCCCCATTTCTGCATTCAAAGAACAACATCACAAGGCTAGGTTTGCTAAACACAATACTTTCTATTTTTGACAACTTCTTACAAAGTAGGCTCATAGACCCGAGTGTTTAAACTATGCTCTGATACCATGTGTAATGAACACCTATCCACTATCTAATCATACTAAAAAAAATTCATGCACAAAACCATACACATTTTTTTTATAAAATAAAGTACAATTAAATCATTTTACAATAATCAGAATCATAAAGAATTTTTCCATTTCCACAAATCATATATAATGAATGAATGAACTAACATTCATACAATACATATTACATAATTGCATCACCATCTTGATGATATGATTACAAAATTCACAAATAATATTTTTACATATATCTCAAAAGGAATATAAATGATATCTCTAAATAACCAAGTCTTCAACATTCTTCAACTACAAGAGGGAGAGCATCACCTGAGTGCTTTACCTCCAATCACAGACTAGTGGTCCCCCGCACACCTTCCATCTAGAAGTGGCTCTACCCTTCATAAGGGAAGTGAATTAAGGGAATCAATAAGATACATCATGCCATCTTAGAACTAGTGTTGTGCCAATTTACAAACAATCAGTTATACAACTCTAGAATCCCTCTAGCTAAGTATAACTCAATCAGACTATTTTGCAATAAAAGAAAGACACTGTGAATTGACAATGAAAGTAGTGATTTTGCATTAATTTGGCCAAAGATTTAATAAAGAAAACACATTCCTAAATGGATGTGTGTTGTATGTTCACATACTTCTATCTCAAACTACTTAACAAATTTATCATTATTTCACATAAACACTTACTTAGTAGTATAAACTTTATTCACTTGTGCTTCTATCCTAGGCTTGGCTATGTGAATTGGTAAGTTTATCCCATCTACAACTTCAACTAGTCAAGTAAAGGGTAGAATAATTGAAAAACAAGATAAATAGATATTTACCAATAATTCTACCGTGCAAACCTTGCATTCTCAACTTTATGGCTAACTGGCAATCTTGTCATAGCATTAGAAACTTATGACTTCAATAATCAAATACAAGAAATTATCTCTCTTCAAGATTTATATCTTTTTCAGCAAATAATCAGATCTAACTATCAAACTAATCAACAAAGTTCTGCTGATTAAATATAGAAGTAGAATCCCTTTGTTGTTCTTCTTACTATTTTCTAATTTTTTTTTAAAATTGCAGGCATAAAAACTACATAATCATAGTCATACTCTACTCTATCTTGAGCCTAATTGAGTCTCTTTAATATAAGTGTATCCATCTCTTAAGTGTTGTAGAGGTTTATATATATATATATATATTACTATTTTCCAAGGAACACTGTAAACTCTTGTTCATTATAATTCTACAAATCATTCATGAAACATGACAATATAAATGAAATAGTTCTTGGTTTAATAACCAATACCAATATGGCATATTAACAAGATTGCTTCCTTTGATGTATAAGAATTGTATCACATATGTATATCAATAATAGTTTTCTTTGAGGAGAATGGTTTTAGAGCAACCCAAACTGTTGTCTAAACTTACATCTCTTAAATCTTATATAAACCAACATAAATAAATAAAGATATAATTTGTAT
Source organism: Cunninghamia lanceolata (assembly GCA_027924645.1). NCBI lineage: Eukaryota > Viridiplantae > Streptophyta > Pinopsida > Cupressales > Cupressaceae > Cunninghamia > Cunninghamia lanceolata. The sequence continues at coordinate 4,715,054 of BSBN01000754.1, forward strand.
GTCAGCCTATATATGGCTGTGTTAAACACAATTAATAGTCACAATAACTCACAATTAATCAAACCATATACAAATAACTGTGTTAACCTTTGATGATAATCATAGTGACTCGCCATGAGTTGAACAATATATATAAGTCACAATGAATCAAACCATATACAAATAACTGTGTTAACCTTTGATGATAATCATAGTGACTCACCATGAGTCAAACATATATATATCACAATGAATCGAACCATATACAAATAACTGTGTTAACCTTTGATGATAATCACAATGACTCACCATGAGTCAAATCAATATATAAATCTATGTTAACCACTGCTAACAATTACAATGACTCACAATGAATCCAACGGTATGTATAAATTGTGTTAACCGTTGTTAACAAATGCAGTGATTCTCGGAGAGTCGCATATTATATTTATACTTTGTTAACCATTACAGTGACTCATAAAGAGGTGCACAATATGAACTTATATTTGTGTTAATTATTTTTAACATATACGGTGACTCTCAATGAGTTATCATTACATATGATTGTTTAACCATTATTTGTGGTCGAAATGACTCTAAAAAATAATCATATTATCCTGAGTGAGGTTGATAGTAAAGTAACATTAACATATGATATAGACTGACCTAAAATGGTCATGTTTATCAAGTAATAGCCCTTTCTAATTCATAGACCCAATATCAGTCGATAAAGAATAAAAACCCTAGTCTCACAAATATAAATCTTTAAAACAACAAACCCTTGTTGAGAGTTGCAATAGCATTGTTTTAAGACCATAAAAAATAATAATAAAGACATGAATGATACAATTAAGGCCATTATTACACCCATTGTCAACTGTAGGAAATTGAGTTTGAATTTAAAGAATACTTTGTTTAAGGCAATCTTGAATAGGGTCTCAAGGCCGGTATCTCAACTCAAACAATTAGGTTTTACAAGAATAATTTCACAGAATAATAAATTTGATTCCAGACCTACATAGGTCTTTCAAAATTTCAAAAATAAAATACTAAACACAGGCATAAAAGCATATACACATAACCGATTTTTCTTTCGAAAACCCATATCATCAATGGATACTAAAATCAATAAAAAATTCTCTTCCATAAAATCACATAAAGAATCTTCTTAAGCACTGAAAATAATTCCCACACTACATTCATTTATCTGTAGGAGAATAGATAATTTTGAAACGCATAAATGAAAGCAATTTGTAATTGTAACATACTAATGACCAAAACAAATCTCCTTCACTAGAGTTGTAGAGAGTTCAAACTACTTGTCTTCTCTACTTCTCCCCTATTTTCCTTCTCACATCCTCTCATTTTCCATTATGCTACATTTTCCCCCACCATTCCCACAATTTCTCCTCTTCTAGATTCTTCACCGAATTAAATCGTCCATCACTCCCATCGAAAACTAAAGTGGTGGTCATTAATGACCATTTGATGGAATAAAAAATCTACTTGACTTCACAATACTCCCACTAATAGATGCATTAAATGCATTCAATTAGCTCACTAACTCCACTTCGTGGAGCTTAGCAGAGTCTGAAGATTTGAGATTCAAATCTTTTAAAAACAACTCTTATATATGAAATATATATATATATATATATATATATAAAACTATGTTTCTTCAAGAAAGGTAAATCTCTTGCAAGGTAGATTATGTCTAATTCTCAACAAATTCCCCAAGTGCTGATACCATAGTTAAAAATACCACACAATGGTAAACAATCAAAAACCCATTTAATGTAACCAAAGATGAGATCAACAACACTTGACAAAGAGATGAACAAAACAATGAATCGACTACATCATCATACCAAAAGCAATACTACTATGCAGGATTCTGACATTCTTACGACATCAACGGTAGCCAAACACATATAAATTGACTCAATACTTGTGTGTGTGTGTGTGTTAGTTATTAGAGGCATGTGTCTCATTCAATCACCTTGATCCATTTCCATTTCTCCAGTGATACTCTCCCTCCTTGTCTAAGAGGGGAAAAACTATTTTTTTGCATCCACCTCATTAACAATCATAGTAGTTAGTCCATTAATCACATTGATTACAACATGAAATATATACATTTCAACAATCAATAATCATGAAGATAATCCATTATCCATATTAGAAAATATATCAATTTCTACATATCATGAATCAAAGTAGATTTATCTCATCAAAATTTATCTTCTAATCACAACTTCATTTTCATAATCCAGAATACATAACAAAACATCTATCTAACAATTAGTTAAAAAAACAAAATAATTAAGTTGTCCAAAAATGGGGTGTGATAACAACCTCGCCATGCTTTCCATTTGGCATGAAATTTTTGACTTCCAACCTATAGTCTCTCATCGCATAGTCCTTAAGTACATTGCAAAATATGCTACAAAAGCTAAACGTTGGTCAAGTACCTATCACAATATGCTCAGTTGTATCTCTTATATTGTTGACTCTAACAAGCCTACTGTAGTTGTATTTCACAAACTTGACACAAAGTATGGTTAAGAATGATATTAGCACCCAAGAGTGTTGTCACTTATTGTTAAAACTCCTGCTTGTTGTATGTAGAAGGTCCTTTGTGTCTTTGAATGTGAACACAAAAAATTTGTGCCTTGTTAGTCCTTATGATAATGGGCATTTGACTTCAATATTTATTGATGTATACATGGCTCGGCCATCATCGTTGGAATCATTATCGGTAATTGATGTTGCATAGAATTGGATGTTTATTACATCTTGCACAAATAATTAGTGGAAGAAGCATGCAAGTCCAATAATTATTCATGTCACACCTAGCTTCCTACACATTCCTGCTAAAGAATTAGATGCTTTTAGTTCTTTTATTAGAGTGAACTTTTTTATATAAACCATTCCACACCATTGTTATTGACATTAGGTCATATATGGAAGAGATTATGGAGCAATGGGCGATAATAAATGACATTAAAACAATGTATGGCATGTTGACCAAAAACTTGTAGATCCTTTTGCATATTTTAATGATGAATTGCCTCCTAATGATCCAGATGCATTGAATGTGGGTGAGGCAAAAGAGTGGCAGCTCCTTTCTTGTCTCTACCCAAGAGATCCTCTTGAATTTGATGAACTTGACATGCTTCGTAGGTGTGACTTTGATAGCAACCCTAATTGTGGTGCTTGTATTATACCCCAATAATTATAGGTTTTAGTAGTTGACTTCATAAACACCAATCAATTAACACAACTTTCTGGCAACATGGAAACTATAAACCTTGACCCTGGTGTTAGCATTTTAATTTGCACCTTTCAAGGTGACACAAAATGGAATGTGCGCCTTTTGGTGTAACACAAAATAGAATAGATGTGCAGTATAACTACTCTTTGAATTAGAAGGGGAAGCTCCCTATAAAATAAAACTTAACCTACTATGAATAATATATACTTATAATTTACAAACTTTACAAGGTTTTCAAGTTGTGATTTCATGTTCAAGATGAATAAACTTTAAATGTGTATCTTTTTGGTTTTGCCTAATGTAAAAGGTGAAACACTCTTTCAACACAAGCCAAATGATTTTATACTTTTTGATTGAAAATAAATCATAAGGCTAGATGCTTGCATTGTTCAGCTAAACACAAAGACTACTCAAAACAAGTATACAAGGATTTATTTTTAGTCAAAAAGTATAAAATCCTTTGGCTTACGTTTAAATAGTGTTTAAACCTTTTGCATTAGGCAAAACCAAAAAGATACATGTTTAAAGTTTATATAGCTTGAATGTGAAATCAACCTTGAAAACACTGTAAAGTTTATAAATTGCATGTACATATTTTTCATAGTAAGTTCAATTTTATTTTATGGGGAGCTTCCCCTTCTAATTCAAAGAGTAGTTCTACTACACATTTGTTTTGTTTTGTGTCACACTAAAAGGTGTAAGTTAAAATGCTAATAGTTTTGGTGACTCTACTAGGGATATGACATAAGACTATTATCCTATCAATCAAGTCATTTAATTTATCATAGAGGTTTGAGAGTTCATATACATATTTTCTAGCTTCAGAAGAAGAATCACTACAAGCTATGGCTAATTAGGGGGTAATCACATCAACAACAATCATCCACCTCCATTATTGTTGTGGGGAAATTAGATTGGTCCATTGGCGTTGATAGAAAATCATGAGCTTCTTCACGGATCAAGGAAGAATTTTCCAAAGTTCTATGGTGATGACAAGAAAAATCCTGACAAGCATATTCTAGCTTTCACCACCACATGTGGAATTCTAAGTGTAGCACATGAAGATGTTGCAATTCATTTATTTGTGGAGACATTGCAAGGTGCACTAGCTAATTAGTTCCACCACCTTGTTGTTAGTGCAATAACGAGTTGGGAGTCAATGAGTAAGAAGTTTCTTGTACATTTCAAGTCAGTTGTGGATAGTCTTATCTTATTTGCACAACTCTCAAATGCCAAGAAAGATGAAAGTGAACCAATGAGAGAGTTTGTTGCAAGATTCAATCGTCTAGTTACCAAAGCTGTCGATACTTTAAATCCTTCTTCTAAGTTGCTTCATCAATGCCCAATCTTTAAAAGTTGCTTTCTTTTTCAAGCAAGGAAACACTATAGAATTGAGGGAGGCTCAAGAACATGCCACTGATTTAAAGACCATATGATTGCTTCAGGAAAGATAAAAAATAATTCAATCAAGTCATTGGTTCCTTTGAATGTTCAACCACTTCAACAATATCCACCTCCTTCAATCAAAAGTGTTGCTTCCATCAATTATGTTAGTGATAGCTCTCATCTACTTCATACCAACAAGGCAAGTGGTAGATGTTTATTCTCCTACACACATATACTACTTGTTTCATGCAACAAGTGAAAATGATGGAGAAAGTTGTCCTAAAATGCACATATTCATGCAAATATTGATAGCTTCAAATGGAAGTCAAGGATTTCTGGATAGTCTTGATTGTATTTTAGACAAATGAAATGGAAACTCTATGATGGGATATACCTAATCCAAACCTGAAGAGATAAGAAATAATATTCATATTCATAAATTGAATGATGTTATGTATTCACAAAATCAAGAACTACATATGGAACAAGAGTATCTGCAAGAAGCAAAAATCTTACCCACTGTGCTCAAGTTCTTTGAGGTTGAAGAAGGACTGTTGATGGAGGAATATAGTGAATTTTCTTTTGCAATTCAGATATCTTCACCTTCATCCTCAATAGATTCCATAGACATCAATGAAGAAGATAATGTCCAACACTTAGAGATTATTAATGAATCTATGCAAGAAAAGGTTGATATAAACTATAATCATGTTTCATTGATGATAAAATTAGCACAAGACTTATGTGTTTCAATACATATAGGAGAAGAGAAGATCATGGAACATTTAATAAACATCAATGAAGACAAAGGCACTAAAAAAGTAAAAAACTCTCAATGAGTTTATGGTAAAGTGTGTTGAGGAAGCATATGTGAAGGGATTATATGATGTTTATAATACTACTCAAACACAAAACAGATGAGTCAAACTCTGATGCAACACATGCACTGCACCCTTACTAAAGGCATCAGTCAAATCACACCTACGCTTCTAGTAAAATCCAACTAGACAAGGGTGAATAGACTGATAACTCTCTTTGCATGGAAAAAGAGTGTCATAGGTGACAGTGAAGTTGTTGTGTTGTATGTTTAAACGTTTGATTTGAATATTGAAAATGTTGTTTGCCTCATGATATGATTAAGGGCCTCTTTGATGTTTGAATGTTTTATTATTTGTGACAAAACTAAGGGCTTGAAAGTGGTATGTTTTTAAATGTTGAATGAAATCTCTAAATGTAATTAAATCTAAATGAATACATGCACTTTTTGGTTCATTTTTCAATTTTTGATGATCTAATTACTATGAAAAGAAATATGTTTGTAATTCTATATGACTTTTCCTAATGCAATGTACTATGTTTTTGGGTCTCTTGAGTTTTGAATTCTAATCTAATTAAGCAAATTTGTGACCACTCTAAGTAAAGCAAGAAATCTATTCTAAGAAAAGCAAATAACTCTATTTTAACTCTAAATCCTATCAAGAGAAAGACAAAACAATGTTTTACTTCTGCAAGAGCAAAATGTGAGCTAATTACTAATAAAGCAATAAAGAACCTATGATAATGGGTGCTAGTGCTAGGCTATGTCCTTAGAGGTCTTGTAGGAAACATCTCCTCCTCTGCAGTAGTGGGGTCCTCCTCTTAATGACGGGTATAAAAATGGAGGTCCGTAAGGGAAGTGAAAATCTGGCTTAGAAACAATAACAAACTTGAAGAAAAACAAGGCTCTCCAGGTCCTGTATGAGCATAAAATCCTAATGGGAGAAGCTATGCATAAGATTAGATATCCTAAGAATGCATGAAAACTAACTCCTCCTAAGGTAATGTTAAATGCTTGAAATGAAAAGGCTCTTGAAGTTCTATGCAAGAAGCTTGGAAGCTTCTATCCTAAACTAAACTAAGAAAATGCTAAAGCTTCTTGAGAAGAAATGGGTATGAGATGATTTATAGATGTTAAACAATGAATAATGAAGGGGTATTTATAGGTAGAAATGAGAGAGAAGGAGTGAAAAGATAAGAACAAAATAATTAGTTAATTGAAGAAGAAATGGAAACTTTTTCAAGAATAGGCAAAGGGATAGGAAGAAAACTAAAGAAAACATGAGAGAAATCAAAGAGATTTGGGAAACAAATTAGAAGAGATAAGATTTCATCATGAGTTCAAAATGGAAAGAAAGTAAGAAGATAATGAGTTAGCATTAGCATGGAAAAACAAGCTAAAAATTAAAAATGAAAAGACAAAACTATAAGTTATTTCACACATTAAAAAATGACAGGGTTGCCCCTTATGGGAAGTAGGTTGTCCCTTTTACCAGGTAGGGTCGCCCAAGTGACCCTATAACTTAAGGATAGGTCACCCAAGTGACCTATAAGGTTAAAGGGATGACCCTATGTAAGAGGATCTGGAAAGGTTGGTTAGGTAATTGGAAAGTTTGGGAACTCAATTTGGGGGTTGAAGAAGATGATCAAGGAGGGGAAAAACACAAGGGACACATCACCAAGAGTGAAACTACTAATAGTAGTATAATTCACACCTACTTAGTCGTGATTTAGGAACATCTTTATCATCATCAAACTACCATATAGGCTTGTGTGGGATTTTGGTACTTACATATTTGCCCCCTCAAGGACGATAGTCTACATGAAGGGTAGTTACCATTCTTGGAGCACAACTCTTAGCTATTGTCATTGTCTTGCATCTGGACTTAGCTATTGTCATTGTCCTTCATCTGGACTTATAATGAAAATTGATTCAAGTGTGAGTCCAATATATGATAAGCTCAAAGTAAGTGTTGTCACCTGAATTTGCACCCCATTGTTGAAGCTTTTGGTAGTTCCAACAAATTTAGTGAAACATGGGAATGGTCTCAAGGTGTGGGACCTTGCAACTAAGACCAAACCTCCAGAGAAGGTTGGTTCCTCTTCTGAGCTTAATGATTAGAGAATGACAACTAAATCTAATGCTAATACTCACAAGCAAAGGGGGAAGAAGAAACTGGAATTAAAAAGAGGTGATGCACCAGATTTAGAGTGTTAGCTAGGACTGACATAACACAATAATGATCTCAAATATTGATAGAGACTCACACAAACTTACAACTTTAGGAGAGGTTCAAATTAGAAAATTGTAACTACAAGAAGGACCATTTTATCCACAGAATAAGCTACAAATTTCAAGTAAACACGGAGTAAAAGCATAAAGAGGCAAAATATCTGTGATTATATTGATCATGAAGGCTAAATAGCCATTACAAAAGAAAGACAATTTTTTATAGTAGAGGTAGACACAAAATAACCAGTTACATTCATAGGTGAACCACTACCGGAGACATCAAAGGCTCAGCTTCAAGCACAATGCATTAGATCCGACTGGTTCTTGTAAATGCGTTACAAGGTCTATGATTGCATTAAACTACCCAACCTGTGTAATAGCCCAGAAGAACAACTAACTCCCAAATTACATCTTTTTTACATGTATATATAACTTTTCAATCGCGCAACTCTAGGTGCAGCCCTAGGAATTAGAAATTGGTCAATCCGTTTGGTCAGGCACCCATGCTGCATTGAATTCGGCCCATGGCCATGTCAGGAAATTTGTAACTTTTGGACGATGACCATGCCTTATCAAGTCTGCAAAAATATAGAGGAAGATCTCCCACACACATAGGTATGGCCGCATTAATGAGAGAAGGTCTGAAATACTTCTCTGGTACCTACAAATCCACCTTATTCCTCCTTTGTATAGGTGCATTGAAGATTTCCACTATTTAGCTACCTGTATTTGACTTTGGATTGTGAAATTAAATGCTGGGTACCCCTTCGTCCTATAATAATGGTGTGATTTCACGAATTGTGCCCCTCAAAAGATTTTAAAAGTTTTTCATCCTTTTAATTTTGCCTTCGACACCATTTGATCTTCTTCTATCAACTAACCTTTTGGCAAACTCCTCTCTTATTGCCTTTTGATTCCCTTGATTTGATTTCCCTTGGGTCGATGAAATCTCTTTGCCAAGAACCATTGCTTCCTTGGTCTCTTCTTTATCTTTGCCTCCTTTGTTGGCAAATTCACTGATCGGTGAACTTAAGGTTCACCAAACCTTAAGTTTGCCGACTAAGTCAAACTCTCCTTTTTCTTCAAGCCCCGTCTCTTTCGCCACTTTGTCACCTTATCGGCAAATTAGTGAAAATAGAAACTCATGAACTTAGTCGGCGAAGTTGGCAGTTCGTAAACTTGTCAATTCGCTGACAAAAGGCTACAAAATTCAAATTTTCTCTTTATCCTTTACTTTTCCTTTGTCTCCTTTGCAACCTTATTGGTAAATCGGTAAATCAGCAAAGTCACAGACTGCCAAACTCAGTCAGTGAAATTGACAGTTCGCAAACTTGTCGATTTGCCGACAAATCCCTCAAATGGACATATTTTTCTAAGGGAAGAAAACATATTGACTTAGGGGGGACTTTTATTTAGAAAATATTTAAAGAAACCCAGTTAAATTGCCTTAGATCGGGTATATGTGATGGGTTTAAAATGCAAAGGCAAAAAGTGAGACTTTTGGGTCATTTTGGCTTGGGCAAAATATGACAACAATAAGTATTAGAAGGGAGATGAGAGAATGTACCACAGATGCCAAGTTTACCTAAGTTGTCTCATCCTGTCACAATAACCTAGAATGATGATAAAGAAGACATTCAATATGAGGTAAAAAGCTAGACTAAGGAAACAAAAGATAACAAACACATGCTACACTAGAGAAGAGAGGAGAAAAATAAATTCTCCTTTTATTGCTAATTTTTGAGGAATGTTTTTTTGTTTTTAGGGATTTTTGAAGAGTTTTACAATTTTTAGGGTTTTCTAATTTCTATGATTTTTCTGAAGATTTTGTGATGATCTAAATTAACAACCCTTTCCTTGCAAGACACCTTAAGGTCTTTGAGAGACCTACATTTTATACTTCCCCCCTTGCATGGGGAGACTTGCACACTCGAGTGCACAATTTTTCTCTTTGACTCTGTTAGAGGAGCGACTTCTATGTAGACATTGTTATGCACCTATTGTTGTGACTTGATTGATTGAGATCTATAAGTATTCAAAGTTAATGCTTTCCACTTTGCTTTCCCTCTTGTGCACATGGTTGGATAGAGATTTTATTTATGTTATTATCATGCTTATGAGTACCTAGGATGATTACATATGGATGATAATGATGTTGCTTTTGTTATCTTTTTGCTTTATAAATGTATACAATGTGAGCACATATGGATGCACTCAATACATATGGAAATGCAAAACACTATGCTTATTTTTATACTATTATGGATGCCATGATATAATGACATGCTTTGTTTGTTCTCTAAAATGACATGCATATGTAACAAACATTGTGATTGCTCTTAAGTAGGATTTTTAACCTAGGGGATTATGGGTTGACTTAGCATAGGGTGACCTACTGAATCTTTTTGGGGATAATATTAGGGGAATCAAATGGGAATCACTTAGACTAGTTTTCAACGCAGACAAGCCAACAAAATTTATGGTCATCCACTAGATTTAGATCAAAAGATGGCAAATAAATTTAGATCTAGATTCATCACTCAACAAGACTGGCCCTAGAAGTCAAATTAGACTTTCAGTTACCTAGTTTGTGCATGTGTATGCTTTGTTTATAAACTCCTTTTTCTATTTTTTAGCCAAAAGCACAAGAAGTGAGGGATCATCACAAAAGACTGGGTAAGGTTAAGTAAGAGACTAGATGTAACCAAAAGCATAACCAATTCTCCTAAGACTTCCCTCTTGTTGAGGAGAATTGATCACACCTATATGTTGGCTTATGTTGGACACTACAGGTTTGAAAACCTACTTTGTTTAGACTTGACTAGATGTCAGTTAAGATCAGGATCAATATAGAGCTTAGAGTTTTGACCTCATTTAAAATTGTTGGGTTTGCAAAGGGAAATGGATAATGATGGTTTATAGCAATCACTAAAGCTTAGAAGGGATAACCTATACTTTAAAACCTCAGGACTCCTTGCTAGTATGAAAATCAAACAAAAGCATGCCATAAACAAATTCAAAGGTGAACAAAATGAAAATATGTATTTTTTATTTTCATGTTTTGTACTTTTTTGGGTTTTTTGATGTATTTGATCTTTTGGGATTTTTATGTTTTGTGATTTTTATAGAATTTTTAGATGTTGTATTTCTTCAGATGAAAGGCGTTAACTGTTTCACCAAAGTTTTCACCTTCCATAGTACACAGGAGATAATCTTTGCTTCCGACATCTTCCTTAACTAAATAAGGTCCTATCCAATTTGGTCTCAATTTTCAACTTTTTTGTTGATTGAATTGTTGATTCTAAGTACGAGGTATTTGATTTCAAATGGATTTTGGGACGACCTTTTTGTTGTTTTGTTTTTCTATTTCTATTGTATTATCTATATGACATTCTTCATTTTCTAAAAAAAATTACAAGGACACTTAGAGACTTTGTGTAAAAATGTCTTTGAATTTGATGAGAAGCTTTGTGTACTCGCATATTTTGTCATTTAATGATTTGCCCCTATTGCCAGGATATAGGGAAGTTAGTAGAACCTACCACAACTCATCGTAGATTAAGTGTGGAGGATAAGGCCAACATGGTGAATAGTACTAATAGTCTTTTGAAAGGGACACGTCCCTATTACAATAGATTGTATATGTTGGGAATTAAGGTGTCTCAACCTTGGTAATTCCTTGTATTTTTACATTGTATTTATTTAATTATTGCCTATTGTATTAATTAGATACAAATCCTATGTTGTCATATTGTGGGAGTTGGCACAGTGATGTGTCATCCTACATGGCATATGACCACATGTATTTTTGTCCTCACATGAGGAGATAGGCATCCCACTTAGTGGTAAGAATATTTTGCCATGTGTCGACATCTTAGATGTTGTGTAAGGGAATATTGACTGAAAAGGTCATGACAGATTCCTATGACAAAGTTATGACACGCAAGAGTCAAAAATAGGAGATTCTATGATAAGTCAAGACATGTGTCAAAGAGTATCTTTGAAAAAGGCATCTTTGGGGGTCCCAAGGTGGACTATGACATGTTGTAAGAGAATATGCTATTTATAGCCTGTGTATGACAGATTCTCTTATAGCTGTAAGTTATGACAGCTATGACTGATTCTATGATGGTTGTAAGAGTCGTAAGAGCATCTGTCATAGCCCATTTTGGAAATAGGCAACCTCCTTGGGATGGGGTGACTTGACAAGTGTCAGGAGCATCGTATAATGTTGGACAAGTGTCCATATGCGTGGGTTTTGGACCATGAGGCCATGTTGGACGCCCATCTCAATGTGGAGCCATTTTTGCCTTGTATTTGTTATATAAACAGGTGCTTTGAGGAGGAGATGCATTATGTGATTGATAGGTACTGTTATGCTACTGGTTTGTCTCCAGATATGAGTGTCGAAGACTCCTAAGAGATTGCATTGCAAGTCTATTGTAAACCATTTCAATTTTGATAATACATTATGCAGGTTTTGGAGTGTGGGGGTTTTTTACCCGATAAGGGTTTTCCCCACGTATATCTTGTGTCTCTCTCTTCTGTCTCATTTGTGTGTGTATGTGTATTGCTGCAATATCTCCATTGTTTTTGTTAACATTCTATAATTGTAAGGATTAAATTGAATTTGCACTCTCCTCCCCTCATTAGATTAGTGTAGGAAGCGATTTCCACACACCTAGCTTCCTTTCAGTATAAAGGTATGTAATGCAGTAAGATATAAGAGATAGAGAGAGAGGTAGATAAGAAATATATGTACAGAGCAAAGACATAGACTTGCCTTCTGTATCTATTGATAAATATGAATATATAAGGATTCCAATATAATAATAATGTGTCTATTGATATGTTTGACTTGATATATGTGAGTAGATCTTACTGCATTATGTTAATTTCTACCGCATTATCAAGCCAAACAGTAGGTTCATATCTCTAGATTAAATTATCCTAATTTATTTTGCCAACATTGGTTTCGTTGCTGGGACCCTATAAATAATAATGGAGAATAGATGAGATAAAATAAAAGAAAAAGAAATTGCGGAATAGAAAGAAGAATTAGGAGATAAAGATATAAAAAGAAACATAAATTTTTTAATCTACGAAATAAATCTCTTACATCCTACCCTTGTGAGAGGGGAGCAGGCACTTAAGGGATGACGAATGGAAAGGGGAGAGGCATCTTAAAAGATCCATGAAAATATGTAACTATTCATAACTTGCCTACCATGGGATACATAAGGATTAATGTAATACCATATCATAAAATACCCATGGCCAAAGGTGATAACAAGAAGTTAAGGGAAATTAGTGAAAACATAAAAGTAACAATGGAAATGAGTATGGAGGAGAGGAGAAATAAACAGACCTAGGACCAACAAGAAAGATATTGCAAAAGGATAGAAATAGTAGAGAAAATGGAGAAGGAACACACCATGACAATAGCAGTAGAGAAAGAAATAGAAGAAGTGATTGAGTTTACCATTAAGGATGTTGTTGAGCGCATCATTAAGGGTGTTGTTGAGCACACCAATGTGGGTGCAGCCAAACAAGACACTAATTTAGCTAATCTAGAGGAAAACAATGAGTGCACCATAAAGGTGTCAGAAGAAATAAGAGAAACAAAGTTAAATAAAACCCTGGAACAAGTGCATACAGATAAAGCAAAAGAAATTCTAAAAATATTGGAAGGGAGTACTATCGCATATGGATCATGGAGGAAAACATGGGAAGAAACATTAAGTAGGACACCTTTTACTCAACCTAATTTGTCTAACATTCAAATCAAGATTGATTGAGAATGGGAACCAATACTAAATCCTATAAAAAACCTCCAACCTTTAAACCTTGATGTGGAATACCTAGAAGAATTAGTGAATAGAAGTGTAAGGAAGATATGGGAAGAAGAAACACAAGCGGTATCTGAGAAAACCAACTCTATGCCAAGTAATACCATGACAAATAGACAATTAAATGGAATGACACCATTGACTAATGAAATGTCCTTAACAAACCAAAATTTATCACCAAAACCAAAAAGGCACTATGAAGAGGTACAATGTGCCCTATAAGTCGAAGAATCTCAAGAGAAGATAAAAACAAAGTAGACAATCAAAGAGAAAGAGAAGAACAGCTTATAAGAGATTGTGAGGCAGTTCTAGGAGCAGAGTACTTTGATATAAAATTAGAAAGAGATAAAGAAAGGGAGAATAAATTCCTACATCAAAGAAAGAGTAAGAAACAAAAAGAACTAGAAAAAAAGACCACTGCAAAGAAAACATAACACAAAAACAATCTAAAATGGACTCACATACTAAATTGCTAGTATTTGGTAAAGACATCATTGAAGCAGAAGAACATATATTTGTTTTGGAATCAATTTGGCAGTAGAAAAACATAAGTAGGGATCAAACTAAGTTGTTTGATTTTGTGGGAACTTTAAGGAGTGATGCTTTAAACTAGTATAGGAAAAACTACCCACAACATGACAAGGCATGGGATGAAGTGAGGAAGGAATTCTTGGATAACTTTGACTCACCAGAACTCCCTACAGAAGGGGTGAGTAGAATGAGAGACCTTGTATAGAAGGAAGGAGAATCTATCAAAGAATTTGATAAGAGATTCAAAGAAGTTTCCAGAAAATTAGAGGAGCCACTAACAGAAAAATAGAGAATTGAATGGTTCGTATCAAGATTGTCTCTACAAATCAGAACATCTCTTGATGGTAAAATGTTTAAAACATATTCTGAAGTAGTTACATTCACATTTTGCATTGAGAACCAGTCATGGAGAAGAACATAAAAAGAAAAGGTAAACACAAAATTAGAAAAATTGAAATTGGAATTAGAACAATTGAAATTAAAATAGGAAATACTAGCAAGGAAAGAGGACAATCCACAAAAATAGAGAGATAACATATGGTGCACATATTTTACTAGATAAGGGCACACAAGAAATGAATGCCCTATGATGAAAGGTGAAAATAAGGATGCTGCAGGGTAAATGCAAGAAGTTGTGTCCACTTAAGGTGGAAGTTTCGGAGTTAGAAAAAAATCTGAAATCGGGTTAACCAAAACGGGATCCCGCTTTTTATGAAACGGGATCCCGTTTTGCTTCGGAATCCCGACCCAAAAGCGGGATCCCGTTTTCAAAAAACGGGATCCCGTTTTCAAAAAACGGGATCCCGTTTTGAGTTTCATAAAAGGTTAATATTTTAAGCTTTATGAAACTCCCATTTTCAAAACGGGATCCCGTTTTGAAAACGGGATCCTGTTTCAAAACGGGATCCCGTTTCATAAAGCTTAAAATATTAACCTTTTATGAAACGAGATCTTGTTTAAAAATGGGATCCCGTTATTTAAAATTTAAATTTTAAGCTCAAGTTTTGCTTTGTAACCCGGTTCGGGAAATGCTTTGGGGATCCGAACCTGACCTCTGGACCAGGTTTGACCTGCAACTTGAAGGTCCTGTCAATGTCACAACAAAATAGTGACTTTGGGCATATATCTGAAGGTCTATTTTGCAGAATATTTTGATGAAATTAAAACCCATTATAGAAGAGATAGTGTAGATTCCAAATATGTAAATGTTTTTACAATTGGATTAATTTTTCTATTTTTGAATCAATTTCTGATGAAATAGGTCCATAAACTTGAATTATTAGGGTTTTTTAGTATTTTAATAACTTTTTATTAACATATTTTTTTGTAAAAAAAATTGTAGGAAAATGTACTTTAGACAATTATTTTCAATTTAAAAAAAAAAATTCAAAAAATGTTAAGTTTAGGTCATTTTATGCGTGACGTACACGATAATTTTTTAAAAGACAAAAAATGGCCAATAAAAAATTAATTAAAAAAAAAATATTCAATAAAAAATTACAAAAAAATATGGAAAACATGCTTCAGTGAGTTACAAATCTTTTCC